>CM066329.1:370536576-370956576 GCA_033807585.1 Hydrophis major
GCTTGCTTGTTTTCTTGCAGACGTTTCATTACCCAACTAGGTAACATCATCCATGCTGGTGAGTATGGGATTTGCTCCCTTGTTTATGCAGGGTATGTTACTCTATACCAGGGGTCTCCAACCTTGGCAACTTTTAAGACTTGTGGGCTTCAACTCCCAGAATTCTCCAGCAAGCAAAGCTAGCTGAGGAACTCTGGGCGTTGAAATCCACAAGTCTTAAAGTTGCCAAGGTTGGAGACCCCTGCTCAATACAAGCAAGGGGCAAGATCCCACACTCTCTAGCCCTGATGATGTTACCTAGTTGGGCAATGAAACGTCTACAAGAAAACAAGCAAGCTCAGTTCAAGAACTCCACAGTTCATCCCGGGACTAAAAATAATTCACTTCTTTTCAAACTGAACTAGTTTGATATTGCATCTTAAATGTTCCTTTTTAATCATACTTATGACTAATGCCCATGCTCACATAACTATTCCTCAAGCACACATGATCAAAATTCAGGAGCTTGGCAGCTGACTCATAGTTATGATTGCAGTTAACTTTTCACTTAACACTTGTGGCAAGGAAGGTCATAAAATGGGGCCAAAGTCACCTAACAACTGTCTCGTTTAGCCGCAGGAAGTTCAGGCTCAATTGCAGTCCTAAGTTGAGGACTACCTGTAACTCCTAACATGTCTTTTGGATTGACAGCTGAGCAATTTTTTAAACAATAAAGGACTTTTGTTCTGTTGAGATGAACTGAAGGATATTGGACAACTCTTTGGACTAGAACAGAGTTCCCCAACTTTTCCGGGTTGGTAGCCTGGAGCATGGGAGCTGGGGGGGGGGGGGGGAGGGAGAGAATTGGGGATGGTTTTGTGGGAAGGGTAGGCGCATACGCATGTGTGAGCATGGCCTTGAACACCTGCGATGCTTGCACGAATGAGGCCCCGAGCACCCAAGATGCCTGCATGAGTGGAGCTCCAAGCGCCTGTACTAGTGGGGGCCCTGTGTGTCAACTCATAAAATATTTCTTTGGTCTTTTTAGAGTTGCCAACAGAAAGGGAGAGGGGGGAGCAGTGCAGCAGCTTGCAAACCGAAACCGCATTCCATCAATGTTTTCAAAAATAGTAACTAGGTGACTAGAATTCTGCAAAATTCTAACTGGAGAACATGATTGATGGCTCTTGGCTAGGGATGTGTCCCATTGGAGAATAGGAATTACAATACACCCTGGGGGTGGGGGGGAAACCAGGGTCAAGGTTGAGAATGAATGATGTGTCTCAGAGTCGGCTACACCCAGGCAATGCTGGCATGTTTACTCCTAATAAATCTTTAAGTTTTGGAAGTTTGGCTCAAGAGTCATGATTTAAATGGGAGTAACTGCCAGACCCCTGACACCAGGCACCCGTGATACCCAAGCAGGGTTCCCCCAAGCTCCTATGACACTTGCACAAGTGGGGTCCTGAGCCCTCGCCACACCTGCACAAGTGGGGCCCCAAGTACATGGGATGCTCATGCGAAGTGGGCTGTGCGCACCAGCCGTCTGCTCATGACGCCCGGTTGTGAATAGGCTGCGGCCCCATAGCGGACGTGTCCCACAGGTTGGGAACCCTGCCACTAGAAGACCTCCGAGATCCCTTCCAACTCTGTTAATCTGTTATGTCGCTTCTGTTTCTCCAGGTCTCCTATCTGGCCAGCATTGTCCGTTATGGGGAAACTGCAGAAAGCTCCTTCAATCAGTGGGCCTGGGGGATGATTTTGAGGTTAAAGCTGCACATGAACGATTACGGCGTGCAGGGACAGTGGGCTCCAGCACTGATACCTGACTTGGCGGATTCGCCCACCTTTCACCCGCTGCTGAAGGCGGTCAGATCTAGCCTCCCAATTGGCTGCTACCTTGCCTTGGCTATGTCCGCTGTTGGCCACAGGTAAATATTCATTTTCTTTGTGCTTGCAACTGATGTTTCCTAAACACACCCGTCGTTTCTTTGAAGCTCCGATAACTTTTTTTCTCCTGATGGCTAAGTTTGGATGTCAGGGACTACCATGCCCCTGTCGGAATCTGACTCGGAGGAGGAAGCTGAACAGCTGACAGGGAGCGGGAATGTGACTCCGTTGGCTGTGGAGGAAACTGGGGAAGGGCAAAGTCCAGCTGGGCAGAGCAGGAGAGAGGTAGAACAAGGAAGAGGGAATTCAGAGGAAGACCCAGGCCCACCCCCCCTTCATTCTAGGGCATGCAGGGAGGAACAGAGAAGAGAGCAACGTGAATTGCATGGCTTATGGGGGAGGAAAGGGCCCTGATTCCCTTCATTAGCTGCATCTGGGAACACAGTGTATAAAAAAGGCAAGCTGCGCACAGCAAGCTGTTGGGACAAAATTGTGAATTTATCTGGTATTGTTGAGGCTTATCTGTGTTCCTGGCATCTTCCCAACTGTTTGAGTTTTGCTGTGCTTTCAAGTTTGAAATTCCTGCTCCTGCTCCTGCCCTGCCAAACTAATTACTGCAGCTTGGTTTGTTTGGATTTTAAGTTACAGTCTGTATGTATCTTGTTTTCGACTGAATTTTCTACAGTCAAAGACTGTTCCTGGGAGAGTTTTTCTCCAGCCCGAAGGTAACCTGGACACTGGGGGCAAAGTTGGAGATAATAAAAGGACTCTTCTTGCTTATCTGACTGTGTTGCCTTTGTGCCACACTCCAGGTCATCACAGGGATGGCCAGGATAGTAAATAATTCTGGTTTAATCGCAATGGTTTCCTTCGTGAATTTCATGGGGCTTTCTCAACGAGCAGCATTCGAGCATATCATCTGTGGTTTTGTGGGTCTGCTTTACGAATACGGATCATTCTGACTTCCTTATGATGGTTATTGTTGTACTTTATGATTCTTGACTCTTAATGATTCTTTATATACACTGAGATACACTTATGCACCAAAGACAAATTCTTTGTATGTCCAATCACATTTGGCCAATAAAGAATTCTATTCTGTTCTGTTCCATTCCATATTTTCTATTCTGTTCCGTTCCATTCCATATTTTCTATTCTATTCCTATTCCTATTTCCATTCCTATTCCTATTTCCATTCCTATTCCTATTCCTATTCCTTATTCTATTCTATTCTATTCTATTCTATTCTATTCTATTCTATTCTATTCTATTCTATTCTATTCTATTCTATTCTATTCTAACATGCTGTCTGCTTAATAACCATTCACTGTGGGTAGCAAAGGGCAGGGTTGGAAATTTGTGGCTGAAAACACAGGGCAGTGCAGTCCCAGTAACAGTTGTTCTCATCGCCTGTGGCAAAACCTGCCCATCAAGTCTCATTCCATCAGAATAAATGTTATCACCTCGGAGCTTCTGTGTTGCTAATTTTATTGAGTTCAGAATGAGGTGTTTTGTTTTGTTTTCCCCCCACGCTGGTAAAGATGGCTTGAAATCTTCCCATTTCTTTCTTGTTCTTTTTGAATTACAATTATCGAAGTTCTCTTTATAGGAAACCATAATAGCTTAGCCAACATAGGAGTAATTCGTTACAAACAGATGGGCAGCTGGATAGAACATCTGAGAACCCATTTTCCTATCTAGCTTAAAGAAGAGGATCTTGAAAAGAAAGAAGTTTGATACCAGGGGTTGGAAAACATCTGTCCTCAAACTTAACCCGAGCTTAAAACCAAAAGGAAGCCCAGTTTTAAATGTTATCCTTCAGCCCTTCCTCTATCTGTGAGAGCTAACTTGGATTTAGCTAACTTGGATCCATCATCATCATCATCATTTAATGACCCCATAATCCCTCGCGGGGTGGAGTCTGGGCAGCTGAATGGAGCTTAGGGTTTACTGGCTGGATGCCCTTCCTGTTCCCAGTGTGGAGTTTTGTTTGGCAGATATATATTCTCAATTTGCCCAGAGAGAGACATATCTGCCTCTACCTAGGATTGAACTCTCAGCCTCCTGTTTGTGAGGCGAGAGCTTCACCTTTGGGCCACCGCATCACTCTTTGGATTTAGCATCCGTGAATCTGCAAAAAGAAATTTATTTTGTTTCTTTATGTTGATAGCATTGAGAAGTTCTGTGCTGAAGGGATCCCTTATTTGGGCATTCTGGTACAATCGCGACATTTGAGAACCGTCGTCCACGTCCTGGATAAGGTGTTGCTTCTCTTCTACCCGTGCCATTATTACCTGCTCAAGAACGAAAAGTGAGTTCAGAGTTACCTTGTTCTTTATCATGGTTTGGGCTGGTCTTTGATCTACTTTATAACAAATCTCCTTTATAACATTTGTCCTTTTTACATCCCCATATTTCGAGCTTCAGTTTTTATTATCGTAACCATTGGTAAAATAAGTCCCCTATCACAAAATATTCAGTTTCTTCTTTTTCCTTAATTGTAACTGTTACTCTATCCATTTCTGCACATTCTAATTTTTTATTACTATTACACTCTTTATTTGTCAGGATCTCATCACTTTTCCATTGTTGTGCAACTACAATTCTGGCTGCAGTTAATACATGTAAAATCTTCTATTTATATAAAAGCGAAATGCCACTCACACATCATAACAAAATCTCCAGAACCGTAAAGCCTACAAACTTGAAATTTGACATCCTATGTTCCTCTTGGTTTCTAGGTGCTCACGAAGAAAGGATTTTTCGAAATGACCATCAGAGCATTAGTATTTTGTATATTATTATTATTAACATGCTCTGATGCTATGGAGTTCTACTTCCCCTCCCCACCTGAAAATAAATCTGCTCCAAAGGCAAAACACAAGCAGAGGAGAGGAGTTTCAGTTTCACAGCAACAACCAGCTTTAGTACAGAATAGTTGAGCAAAGCCACGCCCAGGCTCCTTGCTGTCTCCTTGCTTACAGAGCAAATACTGTTTCAGTTTCCAAACAGCCTTCAACTCTCTCACACGCTGACAGGACACTTGCCAGATGTATAATGATGGATGCTGGCAGGCAGAGGCAGAATATTTTTCTCCTTATTTTCCTCCCCCAAAACTTAAGCCTGACCACATAGTTTTGTAGGGAAGCACGGGTGTCCAGCTACCGTGTTTCTCCAACAATACAGCCTCCACCAATAGGAAGCCCCACCATGTTTTATTGCCATAAAATCAAATTAAGCCCTTCCCCCCAAATTAAGTCCCCCATATTAAACGTGCGAAATGGGGAAAGCGGGGGGGGGGGGGGGGCTTGCCATTAGGAAGTACTTTTGTTGCATGCCCGGATATGGTGCTGCCTGCGTTGGTGGGGCACTTCATATCGGGAGAACTTCCACCGTTGCTTTCCCTTCTCCCTTGCTGCCCCTTCTCCCTCGCTGCCGCAGCGTTTAGAGCAACTCCGCGGCGTTTGGCGCAGCCATGCGCGGCCAGTCAGGGCTCCTCCCTGCAACCGGAGCCCCGAGGAGACACTTGGCTTCAGGCGCTCCTGTCTTCCCTTTGCTTTCGAAGGTAAAGCGAATTATTTTACAATGCCTCCCCTGCCCGAGAAGGCAGCCCAACCCCACGTGGGGAGGCTAATTTCCTGGGGCCTCTTCCGTTTCTCCCCGACCTCCCTACACTGTGCGCTTCTGACGCGCCGGTCCCTTCAGCCCAGCGAGTTTTTCCACCTCAAAAAAATGCCAGGCGGGCGGCTGCGGAGGAGCAGCGGGTCTGAGCCGCTCGCAGCGGAAACAGCTACCACCCTTAGCCCGATGCGGGGAGAACGAGCAAGGCTAGAGCCCACCAGCCCGTCCTTCCCGCCTCAGTGGCTCAGTTTCCCCTACCAGCGGGTCCTCCTTTCGTTCGGAGGGCTGCGGGGGAAGGCGCTCGCCCGAGAGGATCTCTCCCTCTCTCTCCCCACGAGGTCAACGTCTGCGCTGCGGAGGAGAGGGCTGCAGCCGGTTCCTCCTGCTTGCTGAGAGGTGAGGAAGCCGCGGCTCGCCCGGCGAGATCTGGGAACGAGGGGCAGGAGGAGGCACGCACACACCCGCGTCTCTTTTGCCCAGCCCTTACAGCTCTGGCGCGGCCCTGGCAGGATGAGTGGAGGGTCCGGCGAGGTGGTGCTCGCTGCCCGCCAGGGCCGCGAGAGCTGGGCAGAGCTGGGAAAGTGAACCGCAGGTGTGTGTGTGCCTCCTCCTGCCCCTCATTCCCAAATCTCACTGGGCAAGCCGCGGCTTCCTCACTTCTCAGCAAGAAGGAAGAACCGGCTGCAGCCCTCTCCTCCGCAGCATAGACGTTGACCTCGTGGGGAGAGAGAGGGAGAGATCCTCTCGAACGAGCGCCTTCCCCTGCAGCCCTCCGCATGAAAGGAGGACCCGCCGGTAGGGGAAACCGAGCCGCGGAGGTGGGAAGGACGGGCTGGCGGGTGCTAACCTCGCTTGTTCTCTCCGCGTCGGGCTAAGGGTGGTGGCTGTTTCTGCTGCGAGTGGCTCGAACCCGCTGCTGCTCCTCCGCAGCTACCCGCCTGGCCTTTCTTTGAGGTGGAAAAGCTTGCTGGGCTGAAGGGAACAGCGCGTCAGAGGCGCGCAGTGTAGGGAGGTCGGGGAGGAACGGAAGAGGCTCCGGGAAATTAGCCTCCCCACGTGGGGTTGGGCTGCCCTCTCGGGCAGGGGAGGCTTTGTAAAATAATTTGCTTTATCTTCGAAAGCAAGGGGAAGATGGCAGCGCCTGAAGCCAAGTGTCTCCTCGGGGCTCCGGTTGCAAGGAGGAGCCCTGACTGACCCCATGTGGCTGTGCCAAACACCGTGGCAGCAAGGGAGAAGGGAAAGCAACAGTGGCCCGAACCCGAAGGTCTCCCGAATATCCAAGCTGTCGCCGCCCGCCCACCCACCCGAGGATACAAGTGGGGGGGAATTAAGTCACCCCCAAAAAGACATCCTAGCTGTTTTTTCCGGGGTCAAAAAAAAATAAGGCCCGGCCTTATTATGTGAGAAACACGGTAGTCAAATATATAGTCCTTTTATCATATTTTTCCAGCAGAATGCCCAATAAGAATATTTTTTGGCTTCAAATCTATATGCTGCTTTATCATTTTTTCCCAACCAAGTATATTGGACTACCTGTATATTGATAGCCCCAGGGTGGGCTGTTGGAGTCTCACAGGCATTCAGAAGAGCCCCTAGCTAAGATTCTGTGCAGTTCGGAAAACCTCCAAATCCCACTCCTGGCTGGCCCCACCCACCCTGCCCCACTCAGGAGCCCCCATGTAGCTCGTTTTGGGTGCAGGGCCCATGTGGAGACTCAGGGAGAGTGAAAAACGGGCCTCTCAGAAATTCGGGAAGGCTGAAAATGGGCCCGTTTCCAACCTCCAGAGCCTGGGGAGGCCGTTTTCGCCCTCCTGGAGGCTCGAGGAAAGCCTCTGGAGTCCGGGGAAAGCAAAAAACGCCCCTCCTGCCACGGTGCAGGAAGCCGACTAGGCCACGCCCACCATGGCCACACCCACCCAGCAACCAGGCAGAGAACCCTTAGCTAAAATTTTTTGAAGCCCACCCCCGGATAGTCCCGCTTGTTATGGGTTGCTCCGACTGAGTCCAAAGGCTCTTTCAGCACTGGGATGGAGGCGGGGTTTTGGTTGGGGTTGGGGGGGGGAAATATGAATGGAGAAACCTCTGCCTGTGATTGGATAATTAAGATGGCCAACTTGTCTGTGGCTTCCCTAGGTTTCTCTCCTTCTTCCACCAGTTCCTTCAGCTGGACAGTGGGGTTCCCCAAGGGATGACTCAGCAAATGACCCACAGGGTGACTCAGCATTTGACCGGCACGAGTTACGGCAAAAACATTACGCTGTTGAACTCCATGATTCAGGTCAGGAAATAGAAGCGCCTCGGTGTGTGTGTGTCCCCCTGAAGATCCTTATTCTGGTGTTGGAAGAAATGTCCATCTGGGTTCAGTTCCAAGTGGAGGGAAAAGGCACTGGAAACATGGAGGCTGATGGGAAAGATGGTTTAATGGTGGACAGGACCACATGGCTTGGAGCTCTAAAGAAGGAAGGGCTGAGATGCTGAGAGTCCCGAGGTTTTATACCCTCTGTTGGGCTTTGAATTTGAGCTTGTGTTCTGATTGGTTGTCAGACTCCTAGGAGGCCGTGCAGGAGCAACTCTGTAGGCTGTCCTGAGTCCCAGGCTTGGTTGACTCTTGCTGGGCGATGATGTAATGATAAGGGCTTTGGGCAATTCCTATTATAGCTGTACCTGGAATAGATCTTTGTTAGGTAAAATAGACTGGCTCAGGCCTTAATGGAAACATTAGAAAATATTAGAAAATGAATATCTATAATAGATCATCAGAGTTGGAAGGGGCCTTGTAGGTCATCTAGTCCAACCCCCTGCCCAAGAGGGAGACCCTACACCATTTCTGACAAATGGCAATCCAATCTCTTCTTGAAAGTCTCAAGTGATGGTGCTCCCACAACTTCCTTGTTCAGTTTCCATTCATTATCCTTTGTCTGGCCTTTGAGTGCCTTGGAAAATAGCTTGACCCCCTCCTCCTCTCTGGGGCATCCCCTCAGATATTGGAAGGCTGCTCTCCTGTCTCCCCTGGTCCTTCTCTTCACTAGACTAGCCAGGCCCAGTTCCTGTAAACGTTTCTCATATGTTTTAGCCTCCAGTCCCCTAATCCTCCTGGTTGCTCTTCTCTGTACCTTTTCTACAATCTCAACATCTTTATAATGTGGTGACCAAAACTGGATGCAGTACTCTAGGTGTGGCCTTACTAAGGCTTTATAGAGAGGTATTAGTACCTGCCTTGATCTTGGTTGTATCCCTCTGTTAATGCAATTTAGGATTGCATTGGCTTTTTTGGCTGCTGCTGCACACGGCTGGCTCATATTTAGTTGGTTGTCCATTAAGACTCCAAGATCCGTCTCACAGTTACTGGCCCATTAACCAAGGTGTGTGTGTGTGTGTGTGTGTGTGTGTGTGGGAGGATGAGTTTCTGCCTCTTTGAGATTCTGCTTCTGTTTTAGGGGAAATATTCTGCCTTTTTAATAATCCTAAATTATTTCATTTTTCTAGGAAAGGGGTGGGTGCTAACTTCCTACACTGGTTTCAATCAGATAAGGAAAACCAGGAAACAAAAACAATGTAGTCCTCAATTTACAACCTTTTGTTAATGACTGTTGCAAGTTACAATAGCAACAGCAGTTACGTTATCACTGTTTCTATCCCTTGTTCACCTTCCATTTTAAGACTTAATAAATAACTATGTTTTCTTGATTAGCTTTTCATCCACACCTCATAGTATTAGATCAAATATTGTTGGCTCTTTATAGAAACCATATATATCTTTACCTCTTTTTCATATCTTGATTGTATTTGCAAGTGTGGCCTCCATGTAAGGTCCACCTCCTGATTTAGCAGTTGTTGATTAGTTTTAAGTTCCCCTTTCTCATTTAAAATTATACATTACCACTTTTTCCCCAAGTTTAGCAGATTTTGATGTGTCAGAGCTTCCATTGTAGAGAGCCAGACTGGTTATCTTCATGTAGTTTTTTGCTTTAACTTTTCCTCATACTAGGAGTAGGGCATTCCTGACATAATGTCTTTGAAAGTATCTATATATTTTATTTTTATCATACCACAGTCTTATATTTTATCATACCACTCAGACTTATATACGGCTTTACAGTGCTTTACAGCCCTCTCGAAGCACTTTACAGAGTCAGCCTATTGTCCCTCAACAATCTGGGTCCTCATTTTACCTCAGAAGGATGGAACTGTTCTGACCAAGACTTCCTGAGATAGTAACCATCATACACTGTTCCCCAAAAACATTTTTTTTATTATTTCAACGGCTGTGAATAATATGCATTCATGGCCTGTAATGAGTCTCAAACAGTTTATGAATAGTCCAACAGAAGTCTGTCAGAGTCCCTCAGGATAAGGCTGATAAGCATCCACCTTTATCTCCCTTGAAATGCTGCCAACGACTAAATTGCCAGTTAGATGTTCTACAAGGCCAAATGGCGCACAAAGTCAACACGGAGCTTCAGAGTTTAAACTGACCAGAATGAACAAAGTTGCTTCCTGCAAAGGCTCCTGTCCCTTTGCTCCTCCTTTATATCTTATGGGAGGGGCCAATCACCTCTAAGCCTTACTCCCGAGTTGCCCCTTTTGTCTTAACTGTTCTTGCCTTCTGGCAGCTCTGTGTAAGAGCACACTGGGAACAGTCTCCCCCCGTTCCTCTGCCTCGCTGATGTCAGATACTGGAGACTCTGGAGGAGTCAACACATAACTTTCAGATGGCCCTGGCCCTTTCTCTGTGTCGGAGGCAGATCCCTCATCCGAGTCCTCCCCAGACTCCAGAACTGGCCCATGTTCCTCCTCACTCTGCGACTCTGCTGCCAGCTCCACGGACCACAACAGGAAGGCTGGGTCAACCTTGAGCCTGGTGAGATTGGAGCTGTCAAACTGCAGACAGCTGGCAGTCAGCAGAACTAGCCTGCAGTACTGCACTCTGACCACTGCGCCACCATGTCTCATAATACTGCTCACAATAGCACTAAAAGTATGACTTACAGACAGTCTCAAACTGTTGCAGCATCCCCGCTGTCATATAATGAAACCAGGGGAGCTTGGCATGTACTTACGATGGTTGTACAGTCCTTGCGGAGGGACGGTGGGGGGAGGTGGGATTGTCATTTGTGACTTTACTCGGGAGCTTCCAACAAGCAGAGTCAATGAGGGAAGCCAGGAATTTTTTAACGACTGCACGATCCCCTTAACAACTGTTGTGATACGTTTAACAACCATGGCAAAAAAAAGGGGTCTTAAACGGGATGGGACTCCCTAAACAAACTGCCTTGCTTTTAGCAATGGAAATTTTGACCTCAATTCATGGTCATAAGTCGAGGACTGCCTGTATACGGCTCGGATCTTTTCCCCTTTTGACCATGAGCCCGATAGTCACTCTCTGCTTTATTTTGACAGAGCCACATTTTCATGAGCAGCCACCCCGGTGGAATCGGCCCGGCTGCCGTGTTGGAATTCTGGGTCCAGGTCTTGACCAGCCAACAGCTTTGGCACAAGGAGAGAGCCGTCCTCGAACTGATGGACGGTTTGTGCCAAGCCGCCTTTCAGTTCAACCAAGAGGATTGTGTGCAGAAGTTGCTCTATCAACAACACAAGGTATGGGTTCCCCATCGTCACTGACTTTCCCACGGATTGGGAGAAGACTCCTGTTCTGACCCAGGCTCCCCAAACACAACAGCCCCTCTATAGTTGAAGCAGTGATTCCTTTATTAGGAATGCTGGCAGCCCCGGCAAAAAGTTTCTCTCACCACAGGCTAACAAGTCTGTCTGGCAGGGGAGATATATAGTCGTCTGTCACATCTATTCTTCTCTGCCTTCTGCCTTTTATCCCCAGAGCTAGGGTGGGGTTTCGCGAGCAGCGGTGGCTCTTCTGTCCCAAGGACCGGCCCATAGATTTCCACTGCTCTCCTCTCCTCTGCCTTATGCACATCTGCGTGTCAGGCACTGGATCCAGCTGTTCCTCCTCTTCCTCATCCGCCACCTCCAGACCTGAGGGCTGTTGATTCTCCATCTGAGTTGATGGATAGCCCAGGTCCTGCCTCTCTCTCTCTCTCTCACACGCACGCAACTCCATTTCCTCATCCCCCTCAGAGCGCTGATGCTGACCCTGACTCCCATGCCTCCTCTTCCTCCTCCTCTTATTCGACTGCTAGAGGGACCAAAGGCTGACAGGCCACAATAAATCCACAGGCTTCTCCAGTGGATTGAGATCTTGTAGGATAATGGCCGCCAACCTTTTGGGCAACCTGTAGAGAGAAAATTTTCACGGTCCGGTGGGAGCGTGGTTTCACGTGCTGCCTGCATCCCACGGATAGGGCTTCACTTGTTTGTGTGGCCCAATTTCTGGCATTCTACGGCCCGGTGCCAGTCCATGGACCTGGGATTGTGAACCCCTGTTGTAGGAGAATAGCAGGCAGAACTGGAGGGTGGAGTTAAGTGCGTCATCGGCTTAGAATCCTTACATTGCCACAAATAGTCTAAGACCAAGCCCTCCTGAAGTCTCTTGACCCTCATATGGGGCCAATTTAGTGTTGAACATTAGTTGACTAGATTCTTATATATAAGTTTGAATCAATCTTTTGTGCTGCAACTTGACGGATGGTCCCGATCCTTTGCACCCAACAGATCTTACACAACGGGATCAGTGAAATGCCGCAAGATTTGTTAACCATGTTCCTGAGATCTCTCACCAGCTTTTGATGATTTCGCAATATTTTCTTCATTAAAAAAAAGTACACATTTGAAAAAGTAATTTTGCAGATCCAAAGATATTATTTTAAGGGAGTGGTGCAGTGGCCTAGAGGTGGAGCTCTCGCCTTAACAATCAGGAGGCTATGAGTTCGATCCTAAGTAGCGGCAGATGTTTCTCTTTCTAGGCACAATGCTCCGCATTGGCGACAGGAACGGTATCCGGCCATGAAAAATCCATTCAGTTGCTAAGACTCCACCCCGTGAGGGATTATGGGGTCATTAAATGATGATGATGATGATGGATCCAAGTTAGCTAAATCCAAGTTAGCTCTCACAGATAGAGGAAGGACTAAAGAATAATATTTAAAACTGGGCTTCCATTTGGTTTTAAACTCGGTTCAAGTTTGAGGACAGATATTTTCCAACTCTGCATTGGCGACAGGAATGGCATCCGGCCAGTAAACACTGAGCTCCATTCAGTTGCCCCGATTCCCCCCTGATGTAAGGGATTACGGAGTCATTAAAAGACAATAGATAGATAGACGGAAGGAGAGAGGGAGGGAGATATGGATATTATAGGTCTGGCAGCTCCGGCAGGCAAGCCTAGTGAAATATAACAGCCTGGATAGAAATATTTATATATTTTGCTTCTTATGAGTGTTTTTTTTTTAATTGAGACACTTTTTAATTTATTTATTTATTTGGTAAAAGTTTTATTGATTTTAACAACAGACAAAAAACATATAAGACATAAAACATGACATAAAAAAAAAATTATAACATTCTTCATAAATTTACAGTGTATCGGTTGATTTACCACTCCCTTTTGTGCATCCATTTCATAGTCATCAGAATAATTATATTACATAATAACTCACATTATCAATCATCAATAAAATATCCCAATATCATTATTTAACTTAATTATAGTTATCTCGCTTAAGTATGAATTAGTAAAATTATAGTCAAATGATAATTTATTTATTTTTTGCATTAGAAATCTCCTTTTGATTAGAAGACACACAAAAAGTGGCACGCCCACATAACACACGCACAAAAAGAGAAGCTAGGATTCAAATTTTCTTGTTTACAGAGAAAGGAAAATTGAATTATTACCCTTCTCTGAAAATGAGTCTGTTAATGGTAGCTGATTAAACACAGCCGACATGAATTAAATAGCCATATTTTTTGGAATGAGCATTGTAAGTGAATCTCCTTATTGCATGTTAACCTGGAAGCATCACATGATTTGTTCATTAGGTAAACTACATTTGTCTGAATTGGCACAATACCTAAAGCCATAAATGGTATTTTATAACTGTAATGGTTGGGTTTACAGAATGGGCCCTGCTAAATCCAAACAAGTTGAGTGATGGATTGACGCAGTTCTTTTAAAGTGGATTCTCGATGGGCCCTAACCAGGGATCGACATTTATTTTTAAAAATTTCAGTCCCAGAATATATTTTTTTTTTTTATGTTTCTTTGTTATGGAAGGACTCTGTAAGAAGGCAGCTTTGTCTTAACCCACATGTCTTATCTTTTCCTCAAATTTCCCAGAATGCTTTGGGCTATCACAGCGACAAAGGGCTGCTGTCTTCGTTGGTCAGCTGGATTGTGGCAGGCAACATCACACCGTCCTTCATAGAGGGAAATGCTAATTCCACGCAGGTAAGAAAGCATCCTGGAGTTGATGGACTAAAATTTTGCTTGGGGTTTATGGCCCATTCTTGTAGGAAATAACCAGGTGGTACCTGAAGGTGCTATCAGTTTTGCAGCCACAAGAGACATAAGTCCTTGCCACTGTGAACTCCTTGGACTCTTTATCTAGTGCCAATTTGCCTTGTTCATTACTAAATCACATTCTTGTGCAGAGATACCATGGGATAAATTTTTAG
The DNA here is from genome assembly GCA_033807585.1 of Hydrophis major. Lineage (NCBI taxonomy): Eukaryota > Metazoa > Chordata > Lepidosauria > Squamata > Elapidae > Hydrophis > Hydrophis major. The sequence continues at coordinate 370,550,656 of CM066329.1, forward strand.
TGCTTCGAACGCAACTCTTGTTTCTGTTGCACCCGATGCTTCTTAGCTTCTCATAAAACCATCTTCCTCCGTAGACTTAAGATGGTCTTGCAAGACCATGTAGAGGAGACATGATTGTTGTCATGCCCCTGTCGGAATCTGATTCTGAGGGGGAAGCCAAGCAGCTGACAGGGAGTGAGAGTGTGGCTCCGTTGGCTGTGGAGGAAACTGGGGAAGGGCAAAGTCCAGCTGGGCAGAGCAAGGGAGAGGTGGAGCAAGGCAGAGGAAATTCAGAGGAAGACCCAGGCCCACCCCCTCTTCATTCTAGGCTACTCAAGGAGGAATGAGAAGGGAGCAACGTGAGTTGCGTGGCTTACGGGGGAGGAAAGGGCCCTGATTTCCTTCATTAGCTGCAGCTGGGAACACAGTGTTTAAAAAGAAAAGCTACGCACAGCAACTTGTTGGAATCAAATTGTATCTGTTATTGTCTAGGCTTATCTGTGTTCCTGGCATCTTCCCAACTCTGTGTGTTTTGTTAGCCTTTCAAGTCTGCAATTCGTTCTCCTGCCCTGTCAAGTTAATTACTGCAGCGTGGTTTGTGTGGATTTTTATTTACAGTTTGTATGTACTTTGTTTTTAGACTGAATTTCCTCCACTTAAAGACTGTTCTTGAGAGAGTTTTTTTTCTCCAGCGGAAGTTGGGGGCAAAGTTGGAGGCACTAAACGGACGCTTCTTACTTATGTGACTGTGTTGTCTTTGTGCCGCCCGGGTCATCATAATTGTGCTTTCTCCTAGAATGGGGAGGCCGGGAATGCTACAGGTGAGTTTAGGACGTTTAAGGCATGGAGTCTTGGCTTCCACCCCCAGCCACCCGCCTCAGCCCATTTACAACCGGATTCCTTTCTCCACGGGCCCTCCCCCGGCCATGTGTTAATAATAATAAAATAGGAAATGCTAAATTGTTCTGTCTCACCTGTGACCACGAGGTGAGAGTCCAAATTTCCAAAGGAATATAAATAAACAGACAGGACCAGGAACGACAGAGTTAAATTCCTTTGGCTGGAGAAGTCGTTGGCAGTCTTCCAAAAGCTGCCTGCCAAGTCTGATAACAAGACAAGACCATAAATCAAAGGCAAACGCCGCACAGAGAATTTGTCAAAGCTTCTATCCCAAATAAATAAGTTGTCCCAAACAAGCATTCAGAGCTAACACGCTCCCTTTTATTTCCTGAGGGGCGTGTCAGTCTCTCATCTCAGTCCCTGATTTGACATTTCCTTTTACGTTGCATTTCACGTCTATGTCTCCGTCTTTGCCTTGCATCAAACCAACATTCCTCAGTCAGAGGCTCCGCTACGCTCTCCTGATTATCTGCCGACACCTGAGGCACAACCAGGGAGGAAGGTCCTGGGGAGGAAGATGATTCCGAATCCTCCAGCAAAGCAGGCTCAAACCTCAGAGCCAAATCCTCCTCTTCCTCCTGGCTCAAGTCTGTGTCTGCCAGCAAAGCAGGCTCAAATCTCGAGGCCAAATCCCTCTCTTCCTCATTGCTTAAGTCTGTATCTTCTAACAAGGCAGGCTCAGACCTCCGAGTCACAACACTAAATGCTCTGATGGTCGTTTTGAAAAATCCTTTCTTAGTGAGCACCTAGAAGCCAAGAGGAACATACATGCCAAATTTCAAGTTTGTAGGCTTTACGGTTCTGGAGATTTCGTGATGATGTGTGAGTGTGGTATTTCACTTTTATATAGATAGATAAAATAAATAAATAAATAAATAGACCAATGTTGCTTTCTAATTTACAGGTTTGGTTTGCATGGAGTGTTCTGAATATGGAGTCCATATTTGAAGAGGATTCCCAGCTCCGTAGAGTTGTAGTGAGGGAGTTGGTTACCAATTCCGTTTCACCAGAGCAGACTCTGAAGGTAAATCCGCAAATTATTCTTTATTTAAATAACATCTCCCAGAACGATGGTTTTCCCGGTTCACCACCTGAAGGATGTGAGATATTGATTAAAAAAAGAATATTTGTAGCTTTCAGGGTTGAAATGAGGGATCCTCGGTGCTTTCTGAGCTTGTTTGTTTTCTTTCAGACGTTTTATTACCCAACTAGATTACATCATCCACACTAGTTAGGAAAGGGCTTTGCAGAGCTCTGCAAAACCCATTCCTTGCTAGCACTGATGATGTTACCTAGTTTGAGCAAGGAAACATCTGCAAGAAAGCAACCAAATTCGGAGAGCATGAACAATGTGAGATATTGCCAAGCCTTTGATTAGCTGAAACTGCTCTGTATTTCTTTTTGGATAATACTTTGTATTATTTACATTTGAGGAGACTAGAATCATAATATAAATTCTCAAAGAGATTTTATTCAGTTACTCCTTTAAAAAAAAAAACAACCTAAGTTTTGTTTAAGCATTTTAAAACAACTTTATTCTTTAAAAAAAAAAATACAAAATAACAAAAAGAAAACTTTGAGGGAGAAAGATCAAAAAAGGAAAAAAAAAGTGATAAAGTCACAAAAAAGGGAGGGACTGACTTCCTACTTTTTTTCAGTACAGGTACAAATAAATAGGACATTAAACTTTTGATGTTGTTATCCATTCATTTGAGTCTTATTCTATGGGCCAGTTCTGTTCATGTTTTCTGGATCTTGCGCTAAAATGACTCCCGAGTTAAAAAGGAGACATGAAAACATTGTATATACACAGATTAAACAATCCAAATAATGTTAACCTATAACGAGAAATTTCTTGCTCTGAGGTTGAACATAAGCAAAAATAAATATAGTGGACATGCAGTATAATAAGAATTAAAACACACAATATTTTCATCATCCTAACAAATCTAATTGTCAAATCCTCAAAGCAGAACTGCATTTTTATCTTTCTCGAGCAATAAATCCAAGCGTGCTCTCCAGATGAAAACAAAGCGAGGTAATCTTTTTGTCTTCCAACAAAGTAGTGAGTTTTGGTATCTCTGCCAACTCCATTCATTTCAAAACCCATTCCTCAGTTGTGGGAATTTGTGTTCCTTTCCACTTCTGCGCATACTGAAGTCTCCTGAGGCCGTTGTCACCTATGGAAATAAAATCCTATGTTTTCTTTCAGTCTGCTTATCCATGATAACCTGTGTTTTCTGACTCAAATAAGCACATCTGAGCCCCATGCTTCTTGGCAGTCTTACATTTCTACCAAATATGCCAACATTTTTTTAAAAAATCATTGTACTGTATCTCTCTTTTGGCAATGCTTTAGAACAGTGAAGCTGTGGGAATGAAATGTTATATAACAATGAATGTATCAATTACTGAACATCCTCTAACCCTCCCTCCCTCCTTCCACTTTTCTTCTTTTCCCCCTCCTTTCTCTCCACCTGCCCTCCCTCCCTGCCTGCCTTCCTTCCTCTCTCTCCCTCCCTCCTTCCCCATCTTCCTTCCCTCTCCACCTCCCTCCCCATTTCTTCCTTTCCTCCTCCCTTCCTCTCCCCTCCCTGCCTTCCTCTCCCATCTTTCCTCCCCTTCCTTTCCCCCTTCCCTCCCCTTCTTCCCTCCCTGCTTTCCTTCCTCCCCCTCCTTCCCCCTCCCTCCCTCCCTTCCTCCCATCTTCCCTCCCTCTCTCCCTCCTTTCTCTCCCTCTTTTCTTTCCCCCTCCCTCCCTCCTCCCCTTTCTTTCCTTCCTTCCTTCCTGTCTTGCTCCCTTCCTTCCCTCCTTCCTCCCTTTCTCCTCCCCTCCCTCCTTCCTTCTGCAGAAAGCTCAGGCCCAGCTCAAACTGCCAATCGTGCCTTCTCTACAGCGCCTGCTGATTTACCGATGGGCTCACCAAGCCCTAAGCACCCCAGTGGATCACCCTCTCCTTCCTCTTATTTGCCAGAAATTCTTCCTTCTCTATCTGCAGCGCCCGGGATTGCAGGATGGGTGAGTGGATCGCTGGTGAACGATGGGAGATTTTTGTTGAATTGTGTGAGTTGATTTGAATGCTGTGAAAGCCCCATGTTCCAATCGTCTCGTCTTCTAGTTTCAAGAGAGTGCAGACTATATGAGTCAGTTTGGTCCAGTGGTTAAAGCCCCAGGATAGAAACCAGGAGACTGGGAATTCTAGTCCTGCCTTAACCATCAAAGCCAACTGTATGACTTTGGGAGACGGCGAGTTCTAATTCTGCTTTAGGCACAAAATCCAGCTTTGGGCCAGTCACTAGGAGACTGGGAGTTCTAGTCCTGCTTTAGGCCTCAAAACCAGCTATATGACTTCGCACCAATTGCCTGGAGACTGAATTCTAGTCCCACCTTAGACACGATTGCCTACTGGATGCGTTTTGAACACTCCCTCTCTCTTAGCCCAACCAACCTCACAAAATTGTTGTTGCGGAGAAAATAAGAGGAGGAAGGTATGTTGGATATGTTCACTGCCTTGAGTTATTTATCAAAAATATAAAGGAAGGATACAGAAATCTGAATGAATTAAAAAAAAAAGATATATGGGAAAGATCTCCATATATGCCCATATGTCCTAGAGAGCCCCACTCAACTGTGATGAAAATATGTACACTGCTCAAAAAAATAAAGAGAACACAAAAATGAGACATCCTAGATCTGAATGAATATTCTTATTAAATACATTGTTTATTACATAGTTGAATGTGCTGACAACAAAATCACACAAAAATTCAATGGAAATCAAATTTAACAACCCATGGAGGTCTGGATTTGGAGTTACACTCAAAATTAAAGTGGAAAAAAACACTACAGACTGATCCAACGTTGATGTAATGTCCTTAAAACAAATCAAAATGAGGCTCAGTAGTGTGTGTGGCCTCCACGTGCCTGTATGACTTCTCTACAACACCTGGGGATGCTCCTGATGAGGTGGCGGATGGTCTCCTGAGGGATCTCCTCCCACACCTGGACTAAAGCACCCCCCAACTCTTGGACAGCCTGTGGTGCAATGTGGCGTTGGTGGATGGAGCGAGATGTCCCAGATGTGCTCAGTTGGATTCAGGTCTGGGGAACGGGCAGGCCAGTCCATAGCATCAATGCTTTCATCTTGCAGGAACGGCTGACACACTCCAACCACATGAGGTCTAGCATTGTCTTGCATTAGGAGGAACCCAGGGCCAACCGCACCAGCATATGGTCTCACAAGGGGTCTGAAGATCTCATCTTGGTACCTAATGGCAGTCAGGCTACCTCTGGCGAGCACATGGAGGGCTGTGCGGCCCCGTAAAGAAATGCCATCCCACACCATTACTGACCCACTGCCAAACCGGTCATGCTGGAGGATGTTGCAGGCAGTAGAACATTCTCCACGGCGTCTCCAGACCCTGTCACGTCAACCTGCTTTCATCTATAAAAAGCACAGTGGCGAATTTGCCAATCTTGGTGTTCTCTGGCAAATGCCAAACGTCCTGCACGGTGCTGGGCTATAAGCACAACACCCACCTGTGGACGTTGGGCCCTCATACCACCCTCATGGAGTCTGTTTCTGACCGTTTGAGCAGCCACATGCACATTTATGGCCCGCTGGAGGTCATTTTGCAGGGCTCTAACAGTGCTCCTCCTGTCCCTCCTTGCACAAAGGCGGAGGTAGCAGTCCTGATGCTGGGTTGTTGCCCTCCTGCGGCCTCCTCCACATCTCCTGATGTACTGGCCTGTCTCCTGGTAGCGCCTCCATGCTCTGGACACTACGTTGACAGACACAGCAAACCTTTTTGCCACAGCTCGCATTGATGTGCCATCTTGGATGAGCTGCACTACCTGAGCCACTTGTGTGGGTTGTAGACTCCGTCTCATGCTACCACTAGAGTGAAAGCACCGCCAGCATTCAAAAGTGACCAAACCATCAGCCAGAAAGCATAGGAACTAAGAAGTGGTCTGTGGTCACCACCTGCAGAACCACTCCTTTATTGGGGATGTCTTGCTAACTGCCTCTGCTTTCCACCTGTTGTCTATTCCATTTGCACAACAGCAAGTGAAATTGATTGTCAATCAGGGTTGCTACCTAAGTGGACAGTTTGATTTCACAGAAGTGTGACTTGGAGTTACATTGTGTTGTTTAAGTGTACCCTTTACTTTTTTGAGCAGTGTATATTTCAAAGAAGACATTTAAAATATGTAATTTTTTTCTTTTTTAAAAAAATGTGCGTTAAGAATGGGAAAGAAAAGGCGCAGAATCATACCGTTAATTACACACCAGGAACACTAAAATCAGTTGGTTTCAGAGGTGATATTCAGCCAGTTCTGACCAGTTCTGGAGAACCAATAGCAGAAATTTTGAGTAGTCCGGAGAACCGGCCAATCCCGCCTCTGACCGGCCCCACAACCCCATCTCTTCTCTGCCTCCCATCGAATCCCAGCTGATCAGTTGGGTCTTCTTTGGTTGCCCTGCACAGGAGAAAGGAGCTGGAAAGCAGGTTAGTGGGGTGGAGAGGGAATGGAGATTTTGCAAGTATCCTTCTCCTGCCACACCCACCAAATCACCTGATGCCCATCAAGCCACACCCACAGAATGATACTAAATAATTTTGAATCCCACCATGGTTGGTTTGTGTTGATTACAAACAACAGGATTTCTGCTTTTAAGGCTACCCAACGATGGCTGCATTGGGAAGAGATTTTTCCAGAGTCCTGTTCACCTCAGCCTGTTGAATGACCTGAAGCAGCATCTGATTGAGGCCAGCGACTTCCACCATTCGGCTAGCAAAATGCTCCAGTTGGACAGCCCAGCGGGTGGGAGCGAAAAACCAACAGCAAAAGGGTTCAGCAAGGCCAATTATGTGACTTTCCTGGAGCTTCACAAGGACCTTGTCAGGTAACCTCAGATGGCCTTCAGGTTGGTGTTTTCTTTGCTAACATGGGAGTCCATGTCCACCAGTTGAGCTTAAGAGCTTCTTTGCTGTCTGCAAAGAACACTTCCAAACTTGGCTTTTATCCTCTTGAGGGAGGGACCATTACCTTATAACCTTAGTCCTGAGTCACCTGTGCTACTGTAATTGTTCTTTCCTCCAAGAAATCCTTCGTGCAGTTGCACTTGGCACAGGCTCCTCGGGAACCTCCTCATCGCTGCTGCCAGCCCCCACAATCTCTGAAGGCAGCAGTCCACTCCCTGATGGTTCTGGCCCCTCATCAGAGTCATCGCTCTCCTCAGCCATCTGCATCGGCTGCCGGATAACCACAACAGCAGCCTTGGAAGGCTGAAAAATGGGCCTTCCGGAAATACCAGAAGTGCCCATTTTCTACCTACGGAGGCCTCTGGAGCCTGGGGGAGGCCCTTTTCACTCTCCCAGAGGCTCAAGGGAAGCCTCTGCAGCCCCAGGAGGCTGAAAACGGGCCTGTTTTGGCACTTCCGGTATTTCTGGAAGGCCCGTTTTTCGACCTCCCGAGGCTGCAGAGGCTTCCCTCAAACGGGCCGAAAATCAGCTGGGAGGCACACGCATGCTCAGTGCAGGTAAGTTTGGCTGTAGCTCGCGTGCCTGCACAAATGGCTCTGCGTGCCACCTGTGGCACGCGTGCCATAGGTTCGTCATCACGGCCCTATCAGGTTTCTGAGGACCTTTTTTGGCTTCATGATGGATGCTCAGATAATTTATGAAACTGGTTAAGTCATACTTGGAAAGCAACTGGGGATTCAGCCTGGTCTTTTATGTTTATTTTGCATCATATACGGTGTGTGTTATATAACAACCAACAGGAGAGCTCCTGCTTCAAACCTTCTGTTTTGGATGTGTTTTCAGGCTCTTTACCACATTTGTTCTGTGGTTGGAAGAAGAAAGGTTTCAAAAAGGGGACATGTACATTCCCTCTTTGCCCAAGCAATATGACGGACATCGGCTTGCCAAGATCATGCAGAACCAGCAGGTAAAAAATGAACTTATCAGTTGGGTTTAGGCTGTGTAAGGATGATTTTTGAGATCATTACTGGTAGTCCTCGACAACGACCGCAACTGAACCCAAAATTGCTGTTGCTAAGCAAAACATAGGTTGAGTGAGTTTTTCCCCATTTTACGACCTTAATTGCCATAGTTGTGAAGTGAATCAGGGTAGTGTCAAGGCTCCGACAATACACCCCCATTCAAATCCTAAGTCTCTAGCTACATTTCTCAGAGTAAACAAAATTGATTTATTAGGAGTGGCCATGTCAGCGTTTCCTGGGTGCAGCCGACTCTAAGACACATCATTCATTTCACCCTTGACCCTTGTTTTTTCCCCACCCCCTGGATGTTTATTCTCCAATGGGACACATCCATAGCCAAAAGTCATCAATCATGCTCTCCAGTAATAATCTTGTGCGCCAAAAGCTTCGGCTGCCTAGCAATTATCTGAAGCATTTAAGGAATGCACTACTCTTCCCCCTCCCTTTCTGCTGGCAACTGAAAGACCAAAGAAGTATTTTTTTGAGTTGACAGGCAGTTTGTTCAGACATAGGATGTCAAGTGAATCTGCCTTCCCCGTTGACTTTGCTTGTCAGAAGGTCACAAAAGGGGATCATATGACCCCAAGACACTGCAACCATCATAAATATTAGTCGGTTGCCAAGCATCTGGATTTTGCTCACGTGACCGTGGGAAATGCAACAGTCGTAAGAGTGAAAAATGGGTCATAGGCCATTTTTTTCAGTGCTGTTGTAACTTTGAAGAGTCACTAAATAAAGAGTTAAGGAAGTTGTTCTGACCAAGGCTTCCTGAGACATTAACAAACACGTTAGTCCCAAAAAACATTTGTTTTATTTCATGAATTATAGTCATTCACAGCCTGTAGTGAGTCTTAAACAGTTTGTAAATAGTCCCACAGAAGTCTGCCAACATCCTTCGGGATATGTCTGATAAGCACACACCTTTATCTTTTTTGAAATGCTGCCAACTACTAAATTGCCAATTAGTTGCACAAGAACAAACAGAGCACGGAGCAAAATTCAGCATGGAGCTTCAGGTTTCAAACCGACCAGTACGAACAAAGTTGCTTCCTGCAAAGGCTCATCTCCCTTTGCTCCTCCTTTATGTCTTATGGGAGGGCCAGTCACCTCCAAACCTTACTCCTGAATTTCCCCTGTTGTCTTAACTGTTCTTGCCTTCTGGCAGCTCTGCGCAAGAGCACACTGGGAACAGGCTCCACCTGTTCCTTTGCCTCGCTGCTGTCAGATTCTGGAGGCTCAGGAGTCAGCACATAACTCCCAGATGGCCCTGGCCCCATCTCTGTGTTGGACGCAGATCCCTCATCCGAGTCCTCCCTAGATTCCAGGACTGGCCCACGTTCCTCCCACTATCCGACTCTGCTGCCAGCTCTGCAGGCCTCTGGTGGACCACAACATAAGTGTTTTATTTCATACCTCTTTGGGGTTCCTGCTGAATCCTACTATGATGACCCGGAGTGTAACACAAATGTAACAAAATCCAAAACGTAAATAAATGTTCTTTAATGCCTCCAACTTGGTCCCACTGTTCAATAATTTTCAGCTGGAGATAAAACCTATTCAAAAATAGTTTTCAAAAGACAGCAATACAGTCCAAACTTAATGAGCAGATAGTTTTCAAAAGAAAGCAATACAGTCCAAACTTAATGAGCAGATAGAGGTGAAATAAAAACCAAAACAAACTACAATGAAGGAAATTCCACAGTGGACCAGGATAAGTAATTACAAACTTAAAGGAGATAACAAGGCACAGTCTGATGGAAGGACGCCAACCAAGATAGCTTTAGCCCAAAATAACATATGCTTTGCTTCTGGCAACGCTGTGTTTTAACTGTCTCTCTTATATACTATTCTCCCCAGCTGCAACCAATGAGGGGGATCATGGCCACTTCCTCTCTCGTAAGCCAAGTTGTTTCCTTCTCCATTCCTCCCTGCGTGCCCTAGGATGAAGAGGGGATGGGCCTGGTTCTTCCTCTGACTGCCGGCCTCTGCCCTTCCCCAGTCTCCTACACAACCTCAGGAGCCACACCTCCACTCCCTGTCAGCTGTTCCTCCTTTCCCTCAGAGTCAGATTCTAACAAGGGCATGACACCTACCTTGGAATACCACACTTGGAGTACAGCATACAATTCTGTGGAATACCACACTTGGAGTACAGCATACAATGGTACAAAAAAAAATGTTGAGACCCTAAGAAAGGGAACAGAGAAGAGCCATGAAGATGGCCAGGGATCTGGTCAGCTAAATCGCATGGTGAACGGTTGAGAGAGCCAAATCACAGAGAAGTTTATTGTGTGAAAAACAGTCATAGGTTCACTTGGTTCTGTTGTCCTGTTGTTATTTCAAAGGGGCCACTAAATGAATAGCTGTAAGTCAAGGACTACTTGTGACAACTGCCAGCAGCTGCTCAGTTCTGATTCCTGGTGGGTTTGACACCTCCTTTTGAATTACACAGGAGTGGGATTCCACTTGGTCAAGGGGATCTCAAAGCTTCCATTGCAATTGGTGTCCATGCTACTTGGTAGCCACCCCAACGAGGGTGGGGTTAAATTAAAGCCAGAGTTTTAATCAATCTTGCTGGCAATCAGAATGTCCAGTCCTCCTGTTGTGGTTCGCCAGCAGCCTGTGCAGACGGCAGCGGAATCGGACAGTGGGGAAGAACGGGGATCAGTTTGGGAGTCTGGAGAGGACTCGGACGAGAGTTCTGCATCCGATGCAGAGATGGGGCCAGGACCATCTGGGAGTGGGGTGCTGCCTCTGGAGCCTCCGGAGTCTGGCAGCAGTGAGGCAGAGGATCCACGGGAGCCTGTTCCCAGTGTGCGTGTGCGCAGAGCTGCTAGAGGGCGAGAGCAGCTGAAACAAAAGGGGCAACTTGCCAGTAAGGCTGGGAGGTGGTTGCCCCTCCCGTAAGGTATAAAGGTCAGGCAAAGATGATGAAAACTTTGCAGGAAGCAAAGTCGTTCATTCAGTTCAGGTTCATTCTTGAAGCTCTTTGTACTTTAGTTGGTTTTTGTTCTAGTTCATTTGACACGATATGTTATTGGCAGCACTTCACAGGAAAGAAAGGTGGGCGATTATCTTGGGGGACTGTTTGAGATTCATTCCCAGGTGGGAATGAAAATAATTCCCACCGTTGCAATAAAATAAGACTTGTTTTTAAAATAAGCGTGTGCGTAATTACAGTCTCGGAAGCCTTGGTCAGAACACTTCCTTACTGCTGTTTCTTGCTTTGTCTCCCTTTGCCTGCTGGCTTGAAGGATCTCTGGATGGAATTTGTCAACGTTCAGCAGATTCAGTGTGAATTCCAGGAAGTGTTAGACCTCTGGTTTCAAGTCAGAGTGGGACCCCTTCCTGCCTCCAGTGCTTTGCCGATGCAGATAGATTTCACGGATCCTTTGTTAGGTATTTCATTCATTCATATATGGACTGTTTCCTAGTATGATTTGATTGCTTATTGTACGTTATGACTATCATTAAGTGTTATACCTGATGATTCTCGATTCTTGATGAATGTATCTTTTCTTTTATGTACACTGAGAGCATTTGCACCAAGACAAATTTGTTGTGTGTCCAAACATGAACATGTGAACATGGTTGAATGTGGACTCAACCCTGACCTCGCTAACTGAGAATCTCCATAGACATTCCCAGATTATTGTTAGTTGCAAATTACTAAGGTGCTGGGCAGAGGTGGTATTCAGCAGGTTCTGACTGGTTTTGGAGAACCGGTAGCGGGAATTTTGAGTAGTTCAGTGAACTGGCAAGTACCACCTCTGACTGGCCCCGCCCCCATCTATTCCCTGACTCCCATCGAGTCCCAACTGATCAGGGTCTTCTTTGGCTGCCCTGCACAGAAGAACGGAGCTGGAAAGCAGGTTAGTGGGTTGTGTTGGGAATGGAGATTTTGCAGTCATCTTCCCCTGCCTTGCCCACCAAGCCATGCCACACCCACCAAGCCACACCCACAGAACCAGTAGTAAAAATTTTTGAATCCCACCACTGATGCTGGGCCATCTGAAAGACAAACCCCTCCCAAACATATATCATTTGGAAAGCAAGAATTGGTGGTGAATGCTTCATATCTCTTCCATTCCCCTCCACGTCCTCTTCCCTGGGCAGGTAAGGAGATAATTTTTTTTTTGTTAAAGTTTTTTTTATTTTATATTTACAATAAACTCATCTTTCATTTAAACAGTGTGTCGACTGGGTACATATATCTTGTGCTAACAGTTATAATTAATACTTTTCTTACCAGTTATAGCAATAATCACCTTTTCTTTATATGCCGTTGTCTCTTATATCTCTTATCTTTATGACAAGCCTTAACTTCTTCTTTATATATTCATCTACTCAATTTTAACTTGTTTTATTATCCAACCATTGATAAAATAAATTCCATACCATGTCGTATTAGTTTTGTCCTTTTCCTTAATTGCCATTGTTAATCTATTCATGTCTGCACATTCTAATATTTTTCTCAGTCGCCTTTCCCTCTCCCGGAATTTTTTGGCTTTTCCAATTCCGAGCAAATACAATTCTGGCTGCGGTTAATACATGAATAATCAAATATGGTTTTTCTTTTCTGTAACCTTATAGCTCAGGAGAGGATTGTCAGCAGCTTGAAGAAGTATGATGCCCCCCAGCCTCCGCTGTCTCTTCAGCCAACGAAAGCTCCTGTGCCTGTCATTTGTCCTGCTAGCTTGGTAAACCAATATGAAGCCAAACAATTGACTTGCGGTAACCTCAGGACCTTTCAGCAGCATGCTAAGTACGATTTTTTTCTTTCTTTTTCTCTTCTGCTGTGTTTTGTTTTCTCTCTTCTGCACTGTGTTTAGTGATGACATCCTGCTGGACTAGCAATCTATCTATATATATAAAAGAGAAAAAGCACTCATGCATCATCACAAAATCTCCAGAACCGTAAAGCCTACAAACTTGAAATTTGGCACCTCTGTTCCTCTTGCCTTCTAGGTGCTCACTGAGAAAGGATTTTTCAAAATGACCGTCAGAGCGTTAATATTTTGTATATTATTATTATTATTATTATTATTATTATTATTATTATTATTATTATTATTATTATTATTATTATTATTACCCTCTGATGCTAAGGAGTTCTACTCCCTCTCTCCACCTGAAAATAAATCTGTTCCAAATCATTATTATTATTATTATTACCCTCTGATGGTAAGGAGTTCTACTCCCCCTCTCCACCTGAAAATAAATCTGTTCCAAATGCAAAACACAAGCAGAGGAGAAGAGTTTCAGTTTTAGTTTCACAGCAGCAAGCAGCTTTAGTACAGAACAGTTGAGCTAAGCCACGCCCAGGCTCCTTGCTGTCTCCTTGCTCATACAGCAAATACTGCTTCAGTTTCCAAATAGCCCTCGACTCTCTCACACACTGACAGGATGCTGGCCAGATGAATACCGATGGATGCTGGTAGGCAGAGGCAGAATTCTCCCCCTCCCCCCTTATTTTTCCTCCCAAAAAACGAAGCCTGATGACAAAGTTTCGTAGCGAAGCACGGGTATCCAGCTAGTCTTCCAATATTTAATGTCACAGAAGAGAAGGGTTTTTTTTTTTGCCAATCTCTGGCGTGGCTAGGTAGAAATAAAGACAGAGTCCCAGTATTTGCTTTGATAAGACGGGGCACCCCTCAAACACCCTTTGACGCTCATATTTACATGTTTGCTAAATTGTTTACTTCATTACCCAGAAGATTCCTGGTCAATGGGGTAGGGGGGACTGAGCTAATTTCCCAAGTACCTGAGGGGCAAGAGAAGAAGGAATGGATGGAATTAAAAAGGGATTCAACCTACAAGCAAGGAAGAATTTCCTTGCAATGAGAATGATTAATCAGTGGAGCAGTTTAATAGGATAACATTGTAATGCAGCTGAAAAGGGTCCTTGGAGGTTTTCTAGTCCAACCCCCCCCCCCCTCTACTATTCTAGACAAATGGTTATCCAATCTCTTTTTAAAAACTTCCAGTGATGGAGCGGCCGCAACTTCTGAAGGCAAGTTGTTTTATTGATTAATTATTCTTTTGCCTCCAGAGGTTATGGAAGCCTCCAACACTGGAGTTTTTAAAGAAGAGGCTGGACAGCCATTTGTCTGGAATGGTCGAAAGGGGTTGGATAGAAGACCTTCAAGGTCCCTTCCAACTTTTACACTATTAGTGTGTGAAGTTGTCTTCACATTCTTCCTTTTGACCAGGTTTAGATAAAGTAGGACTCTGCATAGCGCTCAGGAATTCCTTCCCCTACCTCACTTCTTTAAAAAAAATGTCTCTTTTTAAAAGAAGAAACATACCTTGTAAAGAAACAGAAACCCATCTTTGACAAGAATCATATTTATTTTTTAAAAAATGGAGGAGGCTCACTGCAATGATTTAGTTTTAGAGCTGCCCACTAGGCCAGGCTTGGAAGATTTTAAGATTAGACAGGCCTATCGTAGCAACCATGTCTCAGTGAGAAGTTTTTGACGGCCTCCATGTCACCCTAGAAAAAAAGACAGGGCTGCTTTAATGAGAACTAGACAGCAACTGTATTCAACAGGCCTGCAACCTCTGAAGTGCCACTTTTGGATCAGACCACAAGCACAGCGCAACCTGAACGGAAACTTTCCCCCAGGGTTCAAAGTCCACATGAGGACAGTGGCTCCAAAGATTGTCTACCCCACATTTCTCAAAGGGAGACCAGAGGTGGTATTCAGCAGGTACTGACCAGTTCTGGAGAACCAGTAGCAGACATTTTGAGTAGTCTGGAGAACCGGCAAATACCACCTTTGACTGGCCCTGCCCTCATCTATTCTCTGCCCCCTGAGTCCCAGCTGATTGGCTGGGTCTCCTTTGGTTGCCCTGCACAGGAGAATGGAGCTGGAAAGCAGGTTAGTGAGGTGGGGAGGGAATGGGGATTTTGCAATAGTCTTCCCCTGCCACGCCCGCAGAACCGGTAGTAAAATATTGACCACCTACTTCAGTCTCCTTCATTTGCCTGATCTAATATTTTCCCCGGTGTACACAATGTCCTTGGCTCTCAACTACAATGGATGGCTGTTGTTAACTTTTAGACTGGCAGCACTTCGGGAATCCCAGCAAGTGGCTTTCAGTAGCGAGATCCTGGACACTCTACCAAAATTGTACACCAACCGAGAAGAACAGGTTACTCTTCACCTGGAATGTCGGGGTGGATCTGGTAAAAGTTGCAACGGAGCAGCTCATGTAAAAATCCAGGTTAGAATGGAAGTCCCCGCCTCTTCCTCTTTGAGGAAAGGAAGTTGGAATTGATTGTTTCCCTAGTATGATTTGATTGCTTATTGTACCCTATGACTGTCATTAAGTGTTGGACCTCATGATTCTTGACTCTTGACAAATGTATCTTTTCTTTTATGTACACTGAGAGGATTTGCACCAAGACAAATTCCTTGTGTGCCCAATCACACTTGGCCAATAAAGAATTCTATTCTATTCTTATTCATTCTTATTCTTATTCTTACTGTTACTCTTATTCTTATTCTGTTCTGTTCTATTCTATTCTATTCTATTCTATTCTATTCTATTCCATTCCATTCCATTCCATTCCTTTCCTTTCCTTTCCTTTCCTTTCCTTTCCTTTCCTTTCCTTTCCTTTCCTTTCCTTTCCTTTCCTTTCCTTTCCTTTCCTTTCCTTTCCTTTCCTATTCCTATTCCTATTCCTATTCCTATTCCTATTCCTATTCCTATTCCTATTCCTATTCCTATTCCTATTCCTATTCCTATTCCTATTCTATGTACACTGAGAGCATTTGCACCAAGACAAATTCCTTGTGTGCCCAATCACACTTGGCCAATAAAGAATTCTATTCTATTCTTATTCATTCTTATTCTTATTCTTATTCTTATTCTTATTCTTATTCTTATTCTTATTCTTATTCTTATTCTTATTCTTACTGTTACTCTTATTCTTATTCTGTTCTATTCTATTCTATTCTATTCTATTCTATTCTATTCTATTCTATTCTATTCCATTCCATTCCATTCCATTCCATTCCATTCCATTCCATTCCATTCCATTCCATTCCTTTCCTTTCCTTTCCTTTCCTTTCCTTTCCTATTCCTATTCCTATTCCTATTCCTATTCCTATTCCTATTCTATGTACACTGAGAGCATTTGCACCAAGACAAATTCCTTGTGTGCCCAATCACACTTGGCCAATGAAGAATTCTATTCTATTCTTATTCATTCTTATTCTTATTCTTATTCTTACTGTTACTCTTATTCTTATTCTGTTCTATTCTATTCTATTCTATTCCATTCCATTCCATTCCATTCCATTCCATTCCATTCCATTCCATTCCTTTCCTTTCCTTTCCTTTCCTTTCCTTTCCTTTCCTTTCCTTTCCTATTCCTATTCCTATTCCTATTCCTATTCCTATTCCTATTCCTATTCCTATTCCTATTCCTATTCCTATTCCTATTCCTATTCTATGTACACTGAGAGCATTTGCACCAAGGCAAATTCCTTGTGTGCCTAATCACACTTGGCCAATAAAGAATTCTATTCTATTCTTATTCATTCTTTTTCTTCTTATTCTTATTCTTATTCTTACTGTTACTCTTATTCTATTCTATTCTATTGACTGTTTCCTAGTATTATTTGATTGCTTATTGTACCATATGACTATCATTAAATGTTGTACGTGATGAATCTTGACTCTTGATGAATGCATCTTTTCTTTTATATACACTGAGAGCATTTGCACCAAGACAAATTCCTTGTGTGCCCAATTACACTTGGCCAATAAAAAGACTTCTGTTCTATTGAGAGTCTCAACTGCCGTTCCTTTAATGCAGGGGTCTCCAACCTTGGCTCCTGGAAGCCTGGTGGACTTCAACTCCCAGAATTCCACAGCCAGCTGGCTGTGGAACTCTGGGAGTTGAAGTCCGCCAGGCTTCCAGGAGCCAAGGTTGGAGACCCCTGCTTTAATGTCTGCCTATTCTGTAGATCACAGGGTGAGTTTTGTTTTTGTTTTTGCATGGGAAGGGGGTGTGCTATAATTTCTCCCACCATTGGGCTAGAGGGCCAGTGATGTAAAGGACTCTGCTTCCTGATTTATACAGGTAGTTTTCCACTTAGGACCATCACTGAGCTTAAAATTTCTGTTGCTAAATGTTTGTTAAATGAGATTTGCCCCATTTTACAACCACAGTTGTTATGTAAACCACTGCATTGTTAAGTGAGTCACCTGGTTGTTAAGTGAATCAGGCTTCCCCATTGACATCAGAAGGTTGCAAAAGGGGATCACATGTCCCTGGGACATTGCCACCATCATAAATATGAGTCAGTTGCCAAGTCTGGATTTTAATCACATGATGATGGGGATGCTGCGAAGTCAGAACTATGACAAACAGCCTTAAGTCACATTTTTCAGCGCCATCATAACTTTAAATGCTCACTAAATGAACTGTTGTAAGTTGGACTCCCTATAATTCCCCCCTTTCCCAGGGAGATTCCGTTCTAGTTCCATTTTTGCTTCTGCGATCAAAAATGAAAGTGGTGGGGCAGCTTGTCAACTCATAAAACATTTTGTATGCATGTTTTATAGTTGTCAACAGAAAGAAAGGGGGGAGGAACTTTCAAAGAGCAGGCAGCAGTGTGGAGTCGAAAGTACATTCCATTCATATTTTCTTCAAAGACTGATTAGATGACTGAAGCTTCTGCTGTGCAAAAATCTAATTGGAGAGCATGATTGATGACTCTTGGCTATGGACGTGTTTTGTTGGATGATACACCCAGAGGGGTAGGGGGGAAACAGGATCAAGGGTGACAGTGAATTACATATCTCAGAGTTGACTACGCCCAGGCTAATGCCAGAATGTGAACTTCTGAAAAAATCCTTTTTAGTTTTGGGAGTGTGGCTCGAGGCTCATGATTTAATTGGAGTAACTGCCAGAATCCCGACACAGCTGTTGCAAATCTAACATTAATTTATTCGATTATTCTAAGATTGAATTAGTTTGCTAGTTGAATTGAATAATGTATTCTCTTGATTTTAGTTTGAGGGAAAACACAAAAATGAAGCCGTCAACCAGCAACTGCACATTTTGGAGAAGGAAATGAAGCACCTGCAGGCAGACGCTGCTCAGATGCCTCCTCTGAATGTTGTAGGAGCCGCCGTCTACGTGGAGAACTTCATAACGTGAGTTGTATGGTTTCCTCTCCATGGCGAAACCTTGCTTTGCCTGTGTTTCTGATTCTGAGCGATCCAAATCAGGTTCCAAAAGTGCTTTTTTTCAAGAGGAAGCTGGACCTTCCTGTTTTTTTCCTGCGAAGACGTTTCACTTCTCATCCAAGAAGCTTCTTTATCGCTTGACTGGATGGTGGGCAATGGAAGGATTTGTATTCATTGTAAACAAAGCTGGTCATTTGCATTCTTTTAGGGAGTTGTTGAGGCCACCTGGAGGTTAGGGTTAGGGTTAGGATCAACAGAGTGAGAGAGAGATACGACACCACCCATCTCCAGTCTACAACACAGTCCTTTCAGCAGTTCCAAGAAGTTTCCACAACCATTTGCACTATTCAGGTGATGCCTAGGACATAGATAAACTTCCAAACGGCCTCAACCACCCTCAAAAAGGATGCAAATGACCAGCTGTCTGCAAGGAGTATAAATTCTTCCATTTCCCCACCATCCAGTTCCGAGCTGAAGAAGCTTCTTGGATGAGAAGCGAAACATCTTCAAAGAAAAACCGAACAGTCCAGCTGCCTCTTGAAAAAGCACCTTGATCTGGAGGACTGAGAGTCTCCATAGACCATGGAAACTAGGGTTCGCAAAAGTTCGGTCACAATTTCCTCAGAAACATCAGATATTTAGAATGGTGTCTTGTGCATCTCAAATCTTAGAAGGATAATAAGAGTAACGGGGTTGGAAGGGACCTTGGAGGCCTTCTAGTCCACCCCCCTGCTCAAAGCAAGAAATCCTATACCATTCTGGACAAACGGCTGGCCTCCATTCTTTGGCCCTCAGTCTTCCTTAGGGTCCAACTTTCACAGCCAATGCATTGCCACTGGGAAAGCTTGTAGTCCCGAAGGAGCCCCAAATTGGCCTTTTAAATCCATCTTCAGGGTTTGCTTGTAACCACATTTTTTAAAAAACAAAAATTATTCATCCCAGGGACAGATACACATATCCATGAGAAAGGGAAGCCTTCTCGTGCAGGATTGACACGGAAATAGACAAATTGGCCCAAAGGGGAAGGCCAGGCCATCCTTCTTACACTAAATCTTATCCCTTGACTGCATACTTTTATTTACGGCGCTAGTCCAAAGTCTGAATTATACATTACTGATCTCCTGTCCTTTGCTTACATGTTTTTTAAACCGCAATTTTTATCCCCGCTACCAGAGGTTTAATCAATATTTATAAGCTCCAGCCTACACCAAGGATTCAACGGATTGGCATCAGTCTGTTCTTCGCAGTAGTGGAATACGTGTGTGACGAAACACAGCGTCATCCCCCATCTAGACAATTCTTCACTTCCTGCATCGAGGTCCTTGGCCAAGTGAGTTGTTTGGGGATAGGATTTGCTCACCAATAAAGCCGAGTTATTTGTTGACGCCCATTTAGAATTCTGCAATGAATTATTTTAATGGGCCACCAAGAGTTTGCTAAAGTGGGTGGGAAATAAGATATGGATGATACTAAATAAATAAGGTATGTAGATATATTTAGAAAGTCGCTTTATTGGTGAAATTGGAGGAAGGGAGGAAGATATGAGAGGGAGGGAAGCAGGAAAAATGGGTGGGAGGGAGGAAGGAAGGAAGATATGGGAGGGAGGGAGGGAGGAAGGAAGGAAGGAAGGAAGATATGGGAGGGAGGGAGGAAGGAAGGAAGGAAAGAAGGAAAGAAGGAAGGAAGGAAGATACGGGAGGGAGGGAGGCAGAGAGGAAAGAAGGAAGGAAGGAAGATATGGGAGGGAGGAAAGCAGAGAGGAAATAAGGAAGGAAGGAAGATATGGGAGGGAGGGAGGGAGGAAGGAAGATATGGGAGGGAGGGAGGAAGGAAGGAAGGAAGGAAGATATGGGAGGGAGGGAGGCAGAGAGGAAAGAAGGAAGGAAAGAAGATATGGAAGGGAGGGAGGCAGAGAGGAAAGAAGGAAGGAAGGAAGATATGGGAGGGAGGGAGGCAGAGAGGAAAGAAGGGAGGGAGGGAGGAAGGAAGAAAGATATGGGAGGGAGGGAGGCAAAGAAGGAAGGAAGGAAGATATGGGAGGGAGGGAGGCAGAGAGGAAAGAAGGGAGGGAGGGAGGGAGGAAGGAAGGAAAGGAAGGAAGGAAAGGAAGGAAGGAAGGAAAATATGGGAGGGAGGAAGGCAGAGAGGAAAGAAGGAAGGAAGGAAGGAATAATAGCAATAGCAGTTAGAGTTATATGTTGCTCCATAGTGCTTTACAGCTCTCTCTAAGCGGTTTACTCTGCCCCCAACAATCTTGAGTCCTCATTTTACTGACCCTCGGAAGGATGGAAGGCTGAGTCAACTTTGAGTCCCATCAGGATCATACTCCTGACCGTGGGCGGATGGAGCCTACAATACTGCACTTTAACTACAGGTAGTCCCCGACTTACAACAGTTCATTTAGTGACCGTTGGAAGTTACAACGGCACTGAAAAAATTGACTCATGACCATTCTCCACTCTTACGACCGTTTGCAGCATCCCCATGGACACATGATCAAAATTCAGAGGCTTGGCAACTGATTAAGCTGGCAGGAATAGCCAACACCCAAGAAGATAGGCTCAAGATCCAGATGGATGGATCTTGACAGACTAGAACACTGGGCCATATCTAACAAAATGAAATTCCATGTAGAGAAAAGTCAAGTCTTACACTTAGGCCAAAAACCACCAAAAGTACACATACAGACTGGGTGAAACCAGGCTCAATAACAGTAACTGTGAGAGGGATCTTGGAGTTTTAGTGGACAACCAGCTAAATAGGAGCCAGCAGTATGTAGCAGCAGCTAAAAAAGCTAATGCAATCCTAAGTTGTATTAAGAGAGGGATACAATCAAGATCAAGGGAAGTACTAATACCCCTCTATAAAGCCTTAGTAAGACCACACCTAGAGTACTGTATTCAGTTGTGGTCACCACGTTATAAAAAAGATGTTGAGACTCTAGAAAAAGTGCAGAGAAGAGCAACCAGGATGATTAGGGGACTGGAGGCTAAAACATAAAATGAACGGTTGCAGGAACTGGGCTTGGCTAGTCTAGAGAAGAGGAGGACCAGGGGAAGGACCAGGGGAGACAGGATAGCAGTGTTCCAATATTTGAGGGGCTGCCCCAGAGAGGAGGAAGGGGGTCAAGCTATTTTCTAAAGCGTCTGTAGGTCAGACAAGAAATAATGGATGGAAACTGAACAGGAAGAGATTTAACCTGGAAATAATTATCTGACTGTGAGAACAATCAACCCATGGAACAGAATTTGCCTTTGGAAGTTGTGGGAGCGCCATCACTTGAGACTTTCAAGAAGAGATTGGACTGCTATTTGTCAGAAATGGTGTAGGGTCTCCCACTTGGGCAGGGGGTTGGACTAGATGACCTACAAGGTCCCTTCCAACTCTGACTATCTGTTTATCTGTCTGACTCATATTTACAATGGTTGCAGTGTCCTGCAGGGGTGTCCCATGATCCCCTTTTACGACCTTTGGGCAAGCGAAGTCTGTGGGAAGGCTGGATTCACTTTAACAACCGTGCGGCTCACTTAGCAACTGCAGTGATTCACTTAGTGGGGAAAAGGAAGGTTGTATCATGGAGCAAATTTCACTGAACAGCTGTCTCGCTTAGCCACAGAAATTTTGGGGTTCCACTGTGGTCATAAATGGAGTGGTGCAGGTGGCCTAAGGGTGGAGCTCTCGCCTCACAATCAGGAGGCTTTGAGTTCGATCTTAGGTAGAGGCAGATATTTCTCTCTCTGGGCCCACTGAGACTGTATCTGCCGAGAGAGGGAAAACGGGAGGGACTCCACATTGGCAACAGGAAGGGCATCTGGCCAGTAAACCCTAAGTTCCATTCAGCTGCTCAGACTCCACCCCGCAAGGGATTATGGGGTCATTAAACAACAAACATTGTGGTCATAAATTGAAGACTACCTGTACGATATGGGATGGGATGGGATGGGATGGGATGGAATGGAATAGAACAGAACAGAACAGAACAGAATAGAAGAACAGAACAGAATAGAATAGAATAGAAAATAGAATAGAATAGAAAATAGAATAGAATAGAAAATAGAATGGAATAGAATAGAATAGAATAGAATAGAATAGAATAGAATAGAATAGAATAGAATTCTTTGTTGGCCAAGTGTGATTGGACACACAAGGAATTTGTCTTGGTGCAAATGCTCTCAGTGTACATAGAATAGGAATAGGAATGGAATAGAATAGAATAGAATAGAATAGAATAAGAGTAAGAGTAACAGTAAGAATAAGAATAAGAATAAGAATAAGAATAAGAATAAGAATAAGAATAAGAATAAGAATAGAATAGAATTCTTTGTTGGCCAAGTGTGATTGGACACACAAGGAATTTGTCTTGGTGCAAATGCTCTCAGTGTACATAGAATAGGAATAGGAATGGAATAGAATAGAATAGAATAGAATAGAATAGAATAGAATAGAATAGAATAGAATAGAATAGAATAGAATAGAATAAGAGTAAGAGTAAGAGTAACAATAAGAATAAGAATAAGAATAGAATAGAATTCTTTGTTGGCCAAGTGTGATTGGACACACAAGGAATTTGTCTTGGTGCAAATGCTCTCAGTGTACATAGAATAGGAATAGGAATAGGAATAGGAATAGGAAAGGAATGGAATGGAATAGAATAGAATAGAATAGAATAGAATAGAATAGAATAGAATAAGAATAAGAGTAACAGTAAGAATAAGAATAAGAATAAGAATAAGAATAAGAATAAGAATAAGAATGAATAAGAATAGAATAGAATTCTTTGTTGGCCAAGTGTGATTGGACACACAAGGAATTTGTCTTGGTGCAAATGCTCTCAGTGTACATAAAAGAAAAGATATATTCGTCAAGGGTCAAGAATCATCAACACTTAATGATAGTCATAGGGTATTTAAATGCACTTTTGGATTGCCTCAATAGTTGTGAGTTTTTCAACCCTGGATAGGGAATAGGTTCACTCTCTTCTCCATTGGCTAGACCCAGTGGTGGGATTCAGCCAGTTTGCACCACTTCAGGAGGACCAGTGGTTAACTTTCTGAGCAGTTTGGTGAACTGGTGGTTGGAAGAAATCATTAGAATGTATTGGCCAAGTGTGATTGGACACACAAGGAATTTGTCTTGGTGTAAATACTCTCAGTATACATAAAAGAAAATTCGTTACATTCGTCAAGAATCATAAGGTACAACACTTAATGAAAGTCATAGGGTACAATAAGCAATCAAATCATACTAGGAAACAGTCAATATAAAACATAAGGATACAAGCAACAAAATTACTGTTATACAGTCACAAGTGGGAGGGGATGGATGATAAGGAGTGATGAGAAGATTAACAGTAATAGTAGTGCAGACTTCATAATAGTTGAACAATGTTGAGGGAATTATTTGTTTAGCAGAGTGATGGCTTTCGGGAAAAAATTCCCCTTGTGTCTAGTTGTTCTGGTGTGCAGTGCTCTATAGCGTCATTTTGAGGGAAGGAGTTGAAACAGTTTATGTCCAGGATGCGAGGGGTCTGTAAATATTTTCTCAGCCCTCTTTTTGACTCGTGCAGTATACAAGTCCTCCATGGGAGCCAGGTTGGTAGCAGTTGTTTTTTTTCTGTAGTCCTTTTTTTCTGCAGTTGTGGGAATGAATTTTCTGCAGTTGTGTAAATGAAGCCTCGATCTCACGTCTCGTTCCAGGTGTTCATCGCTGGGACCAAGTCTGAATGTCAGCGGGTTTTACAAACCATTCTGAAGAACCGAAGACTTTGCACGCTGCTCTCCCCTTACTTCACTCCTGTTGCCTCCCCGGAGGAATTTGTCAGCTTGTACGAGAAAGTTGTGGCTTTCCTGGGTGACGACAACAGCGATGTCATTTTCATGCTTCTAACAAAGGCAAGAGAAGGGATTGCCATGCGGCATTGATGTTTGAGCAATTGATCTGGGAGGTGTATTTTTTTTCCTTCTTGAAAGCATTGCCTGGTTTTTAAGGGTTTCATGCTTCCCAGGAGGGTAATAACTAACCTTTTTTCTCAAATGGATTCAAAGCAGTTTTGTTTTGTTTCTTATTAAAAAAAAAGGAAAACGGAACAGATGCAATATCTGGTTCAGAAAATCAGAACGGATTAGAACAAAGCGTCAAGCAGAGACATTAGAAAGATAGCCTTGCACAAGACAAAAAGAGAATTCGGAATCAATAATAAATTGCAACAATTAGATAAAATTTTATTGGGACCAAATTAAAAAAAACATAACAAAATTTTATAATTACTTATTAGAAACAGAACTAGAAGAAGAAATCGTAAAAGGAAATATGATTGCTTGGAGTAAGAACGTAGGGCGCAGCATCACATTAGCGGAATGGGAGAAAGTTTGGGGCAGAAACAATAAGATTACCAAATACAAGGAAAATCTTTATAAAATGTTTTATAGATGGCATCTCCCTCCTTCGAGGATAGCGAAGAAGCACCCCATCATGAGTCCGCATTGCTGGAAGTGTAGGAAAAAAGAAGGAATCTTTTTCCATATGTGGTGGTCTTGTGCAGAAACCCAAAAGTATTGGAAGAAAATCAAAACTTGGTTGGAAGAAATCACAAAAGAGCAGATCGAATACAAACCAGAGTCCTTCCTACTAGGGATTTTTGATAAGCAAATTTCCAAAAAAGCCAAATACATAACAATACACATTTTAACAGCGGCCAGATTAGCCTTCGCTCAACACTGGAAGCAACATCAAACTCCATCAGAAGAAATGATTATTGGAAAAATATCAAAATGCGCAGAAATGTTTAAATTGACTTTGGCGCTAAAAAACAAAGACACTTCACTATACTATGATAGCTGGAACTGTTGGTATAATTGGATTGACCAAAGATAAATTATATATCATAAGGCATAAAAGAAAAGTATCAACCCGTAATAACGAGGTAGCGATATAAGTTAAAAACAGGTGTGATTATATGACACAAGTTAAGGTTATGAAAACAAAAGAAGATCTTGCAAACTGTTAAAATAAGAATACTTTTAACCTTGTAACCTCCTTCTTTCTTTCTTCCCCTTTTCTTTTTCTTTCCTTTCCCAAATCCTTTCCCTCTCTTCCTCTCTTCTCTTCCTTCTTTTCCTTTCTTGTGCTTATTTATGTATGTACTGTGACTGGTTTTAATTGCAAAAATTAATAAACTATATTTAAAAAAAAAGAAAAGAAAGACAGCCTTGCACTCTGCTTCAGCTGTGGGAGCCAAACGGGGTTCAGGCAAAAGTAAATCCTTCTGGGTGGAAGGGTCCACCCCCCAAAAAATCCCCCCCCCACCCGCCCCAAATGTGTGGCTATCAGCTATGCCTCAAGGCCAGCCCTTCCTGGCTTTTGCGGAGTGGGTTTCGTGCAGTATTTCAGCAGATATAGGCGAGCCATTGGTGCAGCATTATTAGGCTCCCCCTTGTAAATTCTAATGGCTCATCTGCATATCTCTGTCTGCTCACCCATCATTCTGTCCTGTTCTAACTATCTGCCTGTCTCCATCTATTCCTCCATCCATCCTACATCTGTGTGGCTGTCTCTCCATCCATCCATCCATCCATCCTTTTACATCTCTATCTCTCTTTCTCTCTCTCCATCCATCAACTATCTGTGTGTCTGCCTGCCTGCCTGCCTGTCTCTCTGATTACAGTATCTATCTATCTATCTATCTATCTATCTATCTATCTATCTATCTATCCATCCACCCATCATTCTGTCATTCTATCTATCTATCCATCTATCCATTTGTCTGCCATCTATCTGTCCATTTACCACCCATCCATCCATCATTCTCTTTCTCCATCCTGTCATCTTTCTATCTTCCATCCATCCGTTCATCCATCCATCTGATTCTATCATCTATCTGTCCATCTGCTGTCCATCTCTGCCAGCCTTTCTTTCTTTCTTTCTTTCTTTCTTTCTTTCTTTCTTTCTTTCTTTCTTTCTTTCTTTCTTTCTTTCTTTCTTTCTTTCTTTCTTTCTTCCTTCCTTCCTTCCTTCCTTCCTTCCTTCCTTCCTTCCTTCCTTTCTTTCTTTCTTTCTTTCTTTCTTTCTTTCTTTCTTTCTTTCTTTGACACATAGAAATGAAATGCAAAACCCTAAAATAAGATTAGTACAGTTTAGAAAGCAAATACCCATGCCTGCAGGCCAGTGGGAGGGGGAACCAGGAAAAATACATCTCCTTTTTCAAATTCACTGCACCTCTTAGCCTCCCCCCCCCCACCTCTTCACTTGTTAACAGTGTTCAGATCACAACAACTGCCGGAAAGTCTGTTGCTTGCCTTTTATCGAAGCTCTATAGAGAGCATTTTATCTTATTGCCTCTGTGTGTGGTTTAGGAGTTGTACAGAGGCGGAAAAAAAGGCACTCCAAAGAGTGATAAAAAGGGCACAAAAGATCAGCGGATGTCCTCTTCCCACATTGGAGGATTTGTACAACATGGGATGTAGAAGGAAGATACAAAAGATCTTGAGAGACCCTTCGCCTCCAGGCCACCCGATGTTTGAGATCCTACCATCAGGAAGACGATATAGAGTGCTGAAAGCCAGGACAAGTAGATTTCAACATAGCTTTTACCCAAGTGCTGTGATCAGGTTAAATGCAGAGTTATGAATCTGGTGGTCTAAACATATATATATCCTGGTTGTACAGTTTTTAAATTGTTATTTGTTTTAATTTGTTTTATATTGTTATTTGTATACATTTTTTGGTGTTGTTTAGTTGTATGTTGCGAAAGAGCACCTTATTTCGTTGTTCTCAGGTTCCTGAGCACAATGACAATAAATTTATCTTATCTTATCTATTTAGCAAAAGGGTGACTGGTTGGTTCCTCATAAAATGTGTGGGAAATTATCTTGACCATCATTACTTCCATGACCCAAAGTGGAACATTTCTAACTTGCTCTCTTTCTTTCAGAATTAATCAGACTCACTTCTCTCTCTCCACCCCTCCCATTTCTCTCTATTCATGCCCCAACCTCAATCCCAACACCCCTTAAAAAACACAGTTTGACCTCCTGGAATGGTTGCAGAGTTCAAAACCCGCCCTGTCGGAGCGTGGCCAGCTCTTGGAGTCCATCCACGTGGGTCTCAAGACTTGTGGCTTTGAGCCTGAGAAGGACATCTTAATGCCTTTTTCCATCTTCTGCAAACATGGGGTTTGCCTTCTCCAGTACCAGTTTCCTGACCACTACAGTAGTTTTTTGAGGCTCCTTCTTCAAAGTAAGTACCATCTCAACTTTTAGGGCTAGTTTTCAGCAAGTAAGAAGGCAAAAAGAGTCTCGATAATGGATTTCTTTAGTGTGTCTCGACCTGGACAACTTTAAGGAGTTGAAGTGCACATATGGCTGGCTAGAGAATTCTGGGAATTGAAGTCCACTCACAGCTGACTGGGGAATTCTGGGAATTGAAGTCCACACATGGCTGACTAGGGAATTCTGGGAATTGAAGTCCACTCACAGCTGGCTAGGGAATTCTGGGAATTGAAGTCCACACATGGCTGGCTAGGGAATTCTGGGAGTTGAAGTCCACACATGGCTGACTAGGGAATTCTGGGAATTGAAATCCACACATGGCTGGCTGTGGAATTCTGGGAATTGAAGTCCACACATGGCTGACTAGGGAATTCTGGGAGTTGAAATCCACATGTCTTAAAAAGTTGTCCAGGTTGAGAAACACTGTTTTAATGTGTACCAGGTAACGGCCGTTCAAAAGTAGAACAGCACTGAAAAAAAAGTGACTTATGACCATTTTCACACTACAGCATTCATTCCCCATGGTCACCAGGGGTCAAAATTCAGATGCTTGACTGACTCATATTTATGATGGCTGCAGGAATTACCTTTTGCAAATTTTTTGACAAGCATTGTCAATGGGGTAACCAGATTCCCTGAACAATTGTGTGACAAATTTAACAAATGCAGTGTTTCACTTAAGCACTGTAGCAAGAAAGCTAGTGAAAAGGGGCAAAATTCATTTAGCAACATAAATGTTGGGCTCAATGACTACTTGTTACTGGCTTTCAAGTATATCTCATAACTCATAACTTAAAGGACTACTGTAGAAACCTGTGCTCTTTAAAACATAGTGGAAAGAAGGTTTCTGTGGATTTCCTAAAAGGCTCAGTCCATTCTTAAATTCTGCACTCCTTTAATTGCAGGTATTGTATTACATCCAGTTTTAGTCACCACACTATAAAAAGGATGTTGAGACTCTAGAAAGAGTGCAGAGAAGAGCAACCAGGATGATTAGGAGACTGGAGTCTAAAACATACTCTGAACAGTTGCAGGAACTGGGCCTGGCTAGTCTAGTGAAGAGAAGGACCAGGAGAGACAGGATAGCAGTCTTCCAATATTTGAAGGGCGGAGAGGAGGAAGGGGGTCAAAGCACCTGTAAGCCAGACAAGGAATAATGGATGAAAACTGACCAAGGAGAGATTCAACCCTAGAAATAAGGAGAAATTTTCTCACTGTCAGAACAATTAACTAGTGGAACAGAAGTTGCCTTCAGAAGTTGTGGAAGCTTCATTGTTGAAAGCTTTCAAGAAAATATTGGACTGCCATCTGTCAGAAATGGTGTAGGGTCTCCTGCTTGGGCAGGAGGTTGGACTAGATGACCTGCAAGGTCCCTTCCAAATCTTTTAATTTGTATTCACACAACTAAGCTGTCTTTACAGATTAGCCACAGCTAATAGAACTAAAGAATGCTGGTTTGAATTCTCTGCCCAGGTTCTTCCGATCAGCTCCTGAGCCCTGACTGTTGGAAAGCATCTCTCAAAGCTTTGGGCTGCCCGACATCCACTGTAGCAAAAGAAAATGGTAAGAAACAGATGGCTAACCTGAGCATCCCAATGCAGCCTTCAATGGAGCCAATTTTATCACCTGAACAGGTGAGCAATCCGTGTGTACTGGTTCTGTTACAATGCTTGAAGATTCACCTTAGACCAGGGGTGTCAAATCTGATTTCATTGAGGGCCGCATCAGGGTTGTGTTTGACCTTGGGGGGGTGGACATGACCAGGGTGGGCGTGGCTAGCTTGACCTCACATGTGGCGGCCCAAGCGCCCTGCCAGTGAAAACGGGCTCCTGAGCTTCGTTTTCAACTGGTGGCCTTGTGCAGCCCTCTGCCAGTGAAAATGGAGCTCGCTAGGGCCACCCGTGGCCTTCCTGAGCTCTGTTTTTGCTGGCAGAGGCACCGCGGGCTGGTCCTTCACCATTTCCGGGGCGACCCGACAGGCCAGATCTAAGCATCCCATGGGTTGGATGCAGCCCATAGGCCTTGAGTGTCAGCTTTGGAAGCCATATTGAGATCTGATGCTCCCACGCTGCCACCATTGAGCCTGGGAAAGTGGGATTGGGGGAATTAATTGGAACTTGTGTTTATTTTCATAGACATAAACTGTACACTGAAGATGGTATTTAATTTCATTGTGTGAGGTACAATGACAAAAAAAGTAAAAGTAAAAGTAAAGTAAAAGTAAAGTAAAAGTAAAAGTAACAAAGTAACTAACATAAAAGTAAAAGTAAAGTAAAAGTAAAGTAAAAGTAAAAGTAACAAAGTAACAAAGTAACAGTAACAAAAGTAAAGTAAAAGTAAAATAAAAGTAAAGTAAAAGTAAAGTAAAAGTAAAGTAAAAGTAAAGTAAAAGTAACAAAGTAACAGTAACATAAAAGTAAAAGTAAAGTAAAAGTAAAAGTAAAAGTAAAAGTAAAAGTAAAAGTAAAAGTAAAAGTAAAAAGTAAAGTAAAAGTAACAAAGTAAAAATAAAGTAAAAGTAAAAGTAAAAGTAAAAAAGTAAACGTAAACTAAACGTAAAAGTAAAGTCTCCCTGTATAAGCCATATAAGTCAGTTGCCAATGAGTTGGGAATGGCTTTGGAGCTCTAACCCGCAGCTAATTTCTTCCTGGACTTTCCTTCTTTTCTTCGCAGGTCATGGAGACCATTGAGTGGATCTCCGACTACTTCCTCAAACTGCGGTTGTCTTCTCAAGACTATCGAAGTTTTGGATTATTTTCCAAGTGGGCCCCATACATCGCTCATGTCCGATGTCTCATGCAGTATCTGATCCACCATCTGATTGACTCCAGAATGGACAGTTTATCGCGGGAGCCTGTGGGCAGCAACAGGGTATTTGAAGGTAATGAAGTTTGGGGTCCCACTTTGTTGAGCCTCGTAGAAACTGATCCCGGCCAGGAGTCCCGAGAATCTGTCCAAACTTTGGGGTCCAGATGTATTGTGTGTCTGTTTCTTTTATTTGTTTGTTGATTAAATTTATATGCTGCCCATCTCACTTGTGACGACCCGGGACAAGGCACGAAGGACACACAGCCAGATGAGAGTTCAAACTCCCCTTTCATCAGGAGTGGGATTCTACTGGTTCAGACCGGTTCGGGAGAACCCGTAATTCCGGTGATTATTTGGCCCCTCCCACCCACTCCTGCCCTAGTCTCTCTTTTATTTCCGTGTTTAGCAGCTCAGCTGATTCGCGGGGCACAGCGGATTGCCACACTTCAGCTGTTTTTCTCACCGAGGCTCCAGTCGTGTCATAAAACATTTCTATGCTCTTGTTGGAGTTGCCAACAGAAAGGGAGAGGGGAGCAATACAGCAGCTTGGAAACCAAAAGTGCATTCCATAAATGTTTTCAAAGATAGTAACTAGGTGACCGAAGTTTCTGCCGTGCAGAATTCTAACTGGAGAACATGATTGATGGTTCTTGGCTAGGGAGGTGTCCCATTGGAGAATAGGAATTACAATACACCCAGGAGGTGGGGGGAAACCAGGGTCAAGGTTGAGAATGAATGATGTGTCTCAGAGTCAGCTACATCCAGGTAATGCCAGACCTGGTAATTCCCAATAAATCCTTTTGAAGTTTTGGAAGTTTGGCTCGAGACTCATGATTTAAATGGGGGTAACTGCCAGAATCCTGACAAGTAGAAGGTAAGTATTGGAGCTGAAAATGGGCAGTTTTCAAATGCTGTGTGCGCTCACTGAACCGGTTGTTCCACTGGTTGAATCCCACCCCTGCTTCAAATTTCCCCCAATTGCCCCCACGTTCTTGGCAAGTCCCAGAGCAAAGCGCTCCCACACAAACACGGCAGGCTCTGGTTGCACCCAGTCCAGCAAAGCAAAGGAACAGGGAAATGAGTCCACGAAGCAAGGAACAAGGCACAGAGTCCACAAAGCAAGGAAGAAGTAGTCCTGCCAACTTCAGACGTCTGCAAAACTCTACAAATTCAGTGTTTGTTCCCGACAAACGTCCCTCCCCACAGCGTTTCCTTAAGTCTCACTCCCCAAGTATGCTTTGTGAAGAGGGGTGGGACGCTCTTCACCTGAGTTGTTGGGTCAGCTTGCGCCGTTCCTGCCTTCTCTCCACTCTCCATGCTCAGGGATCGGGAGGGAGTCCTTGCTCATCGCCTGAGCTCCATCGCTCCTCATTTCCATGGCTTACCCCCTCTCAGTCATCCTGCCCCCCTTTCCCCCAATCCTGAGGGACCCTGGGCTGCCTCGTCCTGCTCCTCCCCACATTCCTCCAAAGCCAACGAAGCTGCCACCTTGATCGCTGTCAGCTCCAGCTCCAGCTCCGGCTAGTCCTCTTCCACAGATTCAGGCTCCCACGGGGGCATGATATCACTTTTCGAAGGGGCTCTGGCTGGCTTACGATATAGTAAAATAATAATAACAGAGGTATCAAAACAATTATAAATATAAAAACAATGCAGGTCATTTGTTCTGCCTAGTGGTAGAGTAAGCCTTGTCTTAACTCATGTTTACACTCATGAAAGAAAGATATGTTTGTTTTGGGCAAGTGGGAAACACAGAAAGCTAAGAACAATTTCCAGCTTCCGAGTTGCCCCTTTGGAATTCCTTAAAAAAGTGGTCATGTGTAGTTGGAAGCAATTCACGAGAAGTCTCTCTCTCTCTTTCTCTCCTTTTCAGCTTTGCATTGTCTGTTTTTAACTACCATTCAACTCTTCAAGCCATGGCTGGAGGTTTTAGAGGGGGAAGAGACAAGGTAAGTGGGAAGCTGTTTAGGAGGTTAAAGAAAATAGAATTGACCTGGGATCTTCACCTATTTGGGGAATGGTAGACACCTTGGAAATTTTAAGCACGTGTTTTTGGTTCTTTCTCTCCTTTCTTCTCTTCTCTCTCCTTTCCTCTCCTCTCTCTTCTCTTTACTTTCCTCCTCTCTCCTCTCTTCTGTCTTCTGTCTCCTCTCCTCCTCTTCTCTCCTCTCCTCTGTCTTCTCTTCTGTCTCCTCTCCTCTCTCCTCTCTCTATTCTCTCCTCTCTTTTCTCTCCTCTCCTCTCTCTTCTCTCTCTCCTCTCCTCTCTCTTCTCTTTCCTTTCCTCCTCTCTCCTCTCTTCTGTCTTCTGTCTCCTCTCCTCTCCTCTCTCTCCTCTCCTCTCTCTTCTCTTTCCTCCTCTCTCCTCTCTTCTGTCTCCTCTCCTCTCTCCTCTCTCTTCTCACTCCTCTCTTCTCTCTCCTCTCCTCTCTCTTCTCTCTCCTCTCTCTTCTCTCTTCTCTTTCCTCCTCTCTCCTCTCTTCTGTCTCCTCTCCTCTCTCCTCTCTCTTCTCACTCCTTTCTTTTTTCTCCTCTCCTCTCTCTTCTCTCTTCTCTCCTCTTTCCTCCTCTCTCTTCTCTCCTCTCTTCTGTCTCCTCTCCTCTCTCTTCTCACTCCTCTCTCTTCTCTCCTCTCCTCTCTCTCCTCTCTCTCCTCTTTCCTCCTCTCTCCTCTCTTCTGTCTCCTCCTCTCTCCTCTCTCTTCTCACTCCTCTCTTTTTTCTCCTCTTCTCTCTCTTCTCTCTTCTCTCCTCTTTCCTCCTCTCTCTTCTCTCCTCTCTTCTGTCTCCTCTCCTCTCTCTTCTCACTCCTCTCTCTTCTCTCCTCTCCTCTCTCTCCTCTCTCTCCTCTTTCCTCCTCTCTCCTCTCTTCTGTCTCCTCTCCTCTCTCCTCTCTCTTCTCACTCCTCTCTTTTTTCTCCTCTTCTCTCTTCTCTCTCCTCTCCTCTCTCTTCTCTCTCCTCTCTCCTCTCTTTCCTCCTCTCTCCTCTCTTCTTCCTCTCCTCTCTCCTCTCTCTTCTCACTCCTCTCTTTTTTCTCCTCTCCTCTCTCTTCTCTCTCTTCTCCTCTTCTCTTTCCTCCTCTCTCTTCTCACTCCTTTCTTTTTTCTCCTCTCCTCTCTCTTCTCTCTTCTCTCTCCTCTCCTCTTCTCTTTCCTCCTCTCTCCTCTCTTCTGTCTCCTCTCCTCTCTCTTTTCACTCCTCCCTTTTCTCTCCTCTCCTCTCTCTTCTCTCTTCTCTCTCCTCTCCTCTCCTCTCTCTTCTCTTTCCTTTCCTCCTCTCTCCTCTCTTCTGTCTTCTGTCTCCTCTCCTCTCCTCTCTCTTCTCTTTCCTTTCCTCCTCTCTCCTCTCTTCTGTCTTCTGTCTCCTCTCCTCTCCTCTCTCTTCTCTTTCCTCCTCTCTCCTCTCTTCTGTCTCCTCTCCTCTCTCTTCTCCCTTTTCTCTCCTCTCCTCTCTCCTCTCCTCTTCTCTAGCAAACAGCGCTGCTATCCATGGCTGGAAAGTGATGCCTCCATTGCATCAACTATGGTGGAATTGTTTGCATCCAGCATAGCCGTTTTACACAAAGGTTTTAAAGGTAAGAAGATTGAGCGCTGGGATCTCAGTGGCTTCATGGGTCGGACAGTTATAAGATAGCTTCTTATGTCACATTGGATTAATTCCTCCTTTAAAATCCCTTTGTAAGGGAATCTTGGTACTCTTTTGAGCTTGGTTGTTTTCTTTCAGACTTTTCATTACCAAACTCGGTAACATCATCAGTGCTAGTGCATCTTAGCTCTGATGACGTTGCGTAGTTTGGTGATGAAATGTCTGCAAGAAAGCAACCAAGCTCAGAGAGCACCAAGGACCTCACAATCCTCCTCCTCCATGCAACAAACCCCAACTTCTTTCTAGCATTGATATTGTTACCTAGTTGAAATTAATGCAAATGCCTGCAAGAAAACCACCAAGCTCAGAGAGCACCAAGGATCTCTCATTTCAACCCTGAGCTACAAATCTTCTCTTATATCAATTATCCCCTGTAATTTAGTTTTCCCAACTGGAAGTTGATGCCAAAAAAGCCAACACAGCTCTAAGTTGCATTAACACAGAGAAACAAGAACACATGATGTGTTAATATCACTTTACAATGCCTTGGTAAGGTCACACTTGGAATACTGCATCCAGCTTTGGTTGCCATGATGTAAAATAGATATTGAGACTCTAGAAAAGAGTGCAAAGAGCAACAAAGAAGATTAGGGGACTGGAGGCGAAAACACATGAAGAACGGTTGCTGGAATTGGGTATGTCCAGTTTAATGAAAAGAAGGACTCGGGGATGACATGATAGCAGACTTCCAATATTTGAGGGGCTGCCACAAAGAAGAAAGGATCAATCTATTCTCCCAAAAACACCAGAAGGCAGGGCAAGAAACAATGGATGGACACTAATGAAGGAGAGAAGCAACCTAGAACGAAGGAAAAATTTCATGACAGTGCGAACAATCAGTGGAACAACTTGCCTCCAGAAGTTATAAATGCTCCAACACTGGAGGTTTTTAAGAAGAGATTGGACAACCATTTGTCTGAAGTGCTATAGGCTTTCCTGCCTAAGCAGGGGGTTGGACTAGAAGACCTTCAGGATTCCTTCCAACTCTGTTATCCCGTTATTCTATTTTTCTAAGTAGTTTTTACTACAACTCCCAACTGGTGGCAGTCCTTCAAAAAAAAAAAAAAAATGTAATTGTTCTGGCGAAAAGCTCCCTGATTCCTACAATCTCTTAGTTTCCCTTCTTCAATATACAGGTGTTGAGAAAGAAAAAGGAAATTTCTTGTGATTTTGATGTGCCTTTAGATTCCTTGTGAAGGCTGGGCTGTTTCTATTCATATTCTCTCTCTCTCTCTCTCTCTCTCTCTCTCTCTCTCTCTCTCTCCCTCCCTCCCTCCCCCCCCCTCTCTCTGTCTCTCTCTCTCTCTCTCTCTTTTGGATTGTTGTAGATAAGGTGCTACCAAGCGATCCTGGAATCCTTTGGCTTCTTGTGATGCACTATTGCGAATCATACACGGCACCCAAAATGCCAGAGCACCTCCTTCACATATTCCACATGGAATTGGGCCGCCTCCCCTGGAAGGAAGTTCATCCGGATCAGCACCTGATGGAGGAATTCTTTAAGGTCAAAAAGGGGCTTATTGATAGTCAGCTCAAGGCAGGAAAAAAAAGGGAAGGGGAGTTGGGGAGGGAGGAAAGAAAGGATGCCTCGCTTAGGATGCGAGCTTCGTTCTCACTTCTTCACCTTGTCCGAGGCTTTGAAAATCTCCTTTGTTGTGGGGACCCATCACAGGCAGGAGGTGGAGGGTCAGAGTTCATTGAATAGGGGTGGGTGGGAGGAAAGTAGTACAGCAGGGACAGTAGTCTTGCTGGTCGTGGAAAAGGAGGAATGGGAAGAAGAACTAAACGGGGGAAAAAAGAAATAGATAGCAGGAACCATGATTATACTCAAGGTCTTCCTTCCTCCCTCCCTTCTTCCCTCTTTTCCTTCCTTTATTTCTACCTCCCTCCCTTTCCCCTCTCTATTTTCCTTCCTTTCTTCCTTCCTCCACCCCTCTCCCTATTTTCCTTTTCTTCCTCCCTCCCTATTTTCCTTCCTTTCTTCCTCCCTGCCTCCCTCTCCCCCTTTTCCTTCCTTTCTTTCTCCCTCTTTTCCTCCCTCTTTCCTCCCTTCTTCCCTCCACCCCTCTTTTCCTTCCTCTCTTTCCTCCCTTCCTCCCTCCACCCCTCTTTTCCTTCCTCTCTTTCCTCCCTTCTTCCCCCTCTATTTTTCTCCCTTCCTCCCTTCCCCCCCATTTTCCTCCCTCCCTTCCTCCTCCTTCCCTCCCTTTTTTCCTTCCTTTATCTTTTCCCCCTCCCTCTTTTCCTTCCTTCTTTCTTCCTTCCCTCTTTTCCTTCCTCTATCTTTTCCTCCCTCCCTCCCTCTTTTTCTTCCTTCTTTCTTCCTTCTCTCTTTTCCTTCCTCTATCTTTTCCTCCCTCCCTCCCTCCCTCTTTTCCTTCCTTCTTTCTTCCTTCCCTCTTTTCCTTCCTCTATCCTTTCCTCCCTCCCTCCCTCTTTTCCTTCCTTCCTTCCTTCCTCCCTCCCTCCCTCTTTTCCTTCCTTCTTTCTTCCTTCCCTCTTTTCCTTCCTCTATCTTTTCCTCCCTCCCTCCCTCTTTTCCTTCCTTCTTTCTTCCTTCCCTCTTTTCCTTCCTCTATCTTTTCCTCCCTCCCTCCCTCTTTTTCTTCCTTCTTTCTTCCTTCTCTCTTTTCCTTCCCTCTTTTCCTTCCTCTATCTTTTCCTCCCTCCCTCCCTCCCTCTTTTCCTTCCTTCCTCCCACCCTCCCTCCCTCCCTCCCTCCCTCTTTTCCTTCCTCCCTCTTTTCCTTCCTTCCTTCCTTCCTCCCACCCTCCCTCTTTTCCTCCCTCCCTTCCTCCCTCCCCATTTTCCTTCCTTCTTTCCTCCCTCCCTTCCTCCCTCCTTCCCTCCCTTTTTCCTTCTTTTTTTTTTTGGTCCTAGGTAGAAAGAGGCAGCCCCAAGAGCTGTTTCCTCTTCCTGGGCTCAGTGCTGTGTGAGGTGAATTGGGTCAGTGTCCTCGCTGGCGCCTGGGATCCCACTCCGCCCCCGGACACCCATAGCCTGATCGTGTGCCTGCTTTATATGGTGATCCTGCTGGCCAAAGAGGAAGAGTTGGTCACCAAAGAAGTAAGAGTACAGACCCCTCCCTACTGTGTGTGCTCGACTCCTGGAGGCTTCCAGGACACAACCATCAAATCTTCTTGGTGGCAGAGATGTTTTCCTCGAACGAAGCAAAATATATGTCTCAGGACAGTGTTGAGGATCTGATCTGAGTTGATTGCCAGGGTCAAAAGTTGATTCTACCAAGCTTTTGGGGCTCATGTGGGTCTCCTGCCTTGGGCAGAGGTGTTGTGGCATGTCGGCTGCCAACCCCTACAGCAGCCGAATCAGGAAGAGGTAGAAGAGGCGTGGGAGTCAGGTCAGCATCAGGGCAACCTGAGAGCTCCGAGGGGGAAGAGGGAATGGAGCTGTCAGAGAGAGAAAGAGAGAGGGGGGCAGAGCCTGGATCATCCATCAGCCCTCAGATGGAGAGTCAACAGTCCCCAGGTCTGGAGGTGGCTGATGAGGAAGAGGAAGAACAGCTGGGTCCAGTGCCTGATGTACGGATGCACAGAAGGCAGAGGAAAGGAGAGCAGTGGAAATCTATGAGCCGGTCCTTGGAATGGAAGAGCCACCGCTGTTAGCAAGCCTCACTCTAGCTCTGGGGATAAAAGGCAGGGGGAAAGAGATGAATAGATGTGACAGACAACTCTTCATCTCCCCTGCTGGACAGACTTATTAGCCTGCGGCGAGAGAGAAACTTCTTACTGGGGCTGCCAGCATTCCTAATAAAGGAATCATTGTTTCAACCACAGAGGGTTTGTCGTGTTTGGGGAGCTGGGTCACAACAAGGGGTTGGACTAGAAGACCTCCAAGGTACTTCTAGCCCTATTATTCTATGTTCTAATTTTTCTGGTAGGGAGCAGATTAAATAA
Source organism: Hydrophis major (assembly GCA_033807585.1). NCBI lineage: Eukaryota > Metazoa > Chordata > Lepidosauria > Squamata > Elapidae > Hydrophis > Hydrophis major. The sequence goes on from CM066329.1 coordinate 370,588,387, forward strand.
TGGAGAGGATGATCTTGATTGTGGTGCTTAATTAAACATTAAATTCAATTACATTTAGAATCTGTTCTGGACATATTTCCCCCCCTTGGGTTTATCTACTTTGGATTGAAGGTCCTATTCAACGCAGGACCAAGAACAGCCCTTGGCTTGAAACCTCTGTTGAGGTAATTCCCCGTTAGGAGAATGAGTGCAACACAGGGAGACATATAGAGAGTAGTGTTGGAATAATACACACAGAGCACACAGATACACTGTACAGTAGATGTGGGTTTTTACTTCCAGAAAGGTTTAAGCAAAGTCCAAAATAAGCAGTCATTCACAGATAAATCAGTCAGTTTTTCAATCCAGGGATAATCCAAATATCAAATTCCAATGTCAAAAACAGTTCAGTATCAGACTTACATCAAATCCAGAAATAGCAGTCAGTTAGAAGAAATGGAGCAATGGCAATACTTTCCAACAGAAGGAAACAGAGATACTCAGACACACTCTCTTCTGAGACTAAGACTAAAACAATCTAGGTTTCTGGCTCCATCTTATGGCCATTTGAAAAACCACACCCAACTACAGTTTTGCATTTTCTTAAAGATATAGTACTAAAATGTCTATCCTGGTTTATATATTTCTAACCCGAATACTTAGGTATTAGGTGACTTATATTCCTAACAACCTCCCCATCACCTATCCAAATGGGAAGCTCACCTATCTTCTCTTTACGCCCAAAACCACTCATATAAACTGGGTTTGAGTCTTAACTCTTGGGGCTTCCTGGTTTAAGCAAATGTTTGGGGGGATACAGAACCTTCTTTTCGGGTTTTCTTCCAGTTTGAAAAAAAGTCATGGGACAAGTGACGGGGAAGCCCTTAAGATCGCCGCGAGACTCCCCAAACCCCGGTTAAACTATCAATTTGCATTGATCTTCTTGGATTTGGGAGGACTGGGGCTAATTCTGGGCTTTGAAGAACCCACAAAGTTTGAATAGAGTAGAGTAGGAATGGAATGGAATAGGAATAGGAATAGAAATAGAAATAGTGCCAATAGTGCCAACTATTTGGCACAATAGTTTTTTCCAATAGAATAGAGTAGAGTAGAGTAGAGTAGAGTAGAGTAGAGTAGAGTAGAATAGAAAATATAGAATGGAATGAAATAGAAAAGAAAAGAAAATATGGAATGGAATGGAATTGAATGGAATGGAATAGAATAGAATAGAATAGAATAGAATAAAAAATATGGAATGGAATGGAATAGAAATAGAAAAAATGGAATGGAATAACAGAGTTGGAAGGGACCTTGGAGGTCTTCTAGTCCAACCTCCTGCTCAGGCAGGAAGCCCTACACCACTTCAAACAAATGGTTGTCCAATCTCTTCTTAAAACCTTCCAGTGTTGGAGCATTTACAACTTCTGGAGGCAAGTCGTGCCATTGGTTAATTGTTCTCACTGTCAGGAAATTCTTCCTTAGTTCTAGATTGTTTCTCTCTTTCAAGTTCTGTCGGACCAAACTCAGAACCATGCCCAGAAGCTTCCTTGCTTCCAAACAGATTTAGCTCTTTGGAAGTTTCCAAGTAGGGCAGAAGAACACGAGAGGGCTTTCTGGCTGACAATTTTCAGTGGCTTAGAAGGATTCTGTCTCTAATCCCGAGGAACGTCGTATGTAGTTGGACAATAGCGTAATCTTCCCTGAATTTGTTTCATCCCTTCTTAAAGACACTTAAAAGCTGGAAGAAAAGCGGTGAGGATTTAAGCTGCCGGAGGATTTCCCCTTAATTGACGTTTAATTGTGCACTGTATCATACTGTGTTTTTGTAAGGAATCCAATCCAGCAAAACTCTCGTAAAATCACATTACTGTTTTCCTTAACCTCCTTGGCTCTCTACCTGTTAACTCTTTATCCCGAATAGAGACTTCAGTGAACCCTCCCTAAATTATACAGGTAATCCTCCACTTACAACAGTTCCTTTAGTGGTCGTTTGAAGTTAGCACGGCACTGACAAAAAGTGGCTTACGGCCATTTTTTCACACATACGACTGTTGCAGCATCCCCAAATTCATGGTCACCGTAGGCTTTGTTGTGGTCCACTGGGCAGCCTGCGGAGACGGCAGCAGAGTCGGACAGTTGGGAGGAACATGGGCTAGTCCGGGGTTCTGAGGAGGACTCGAACAAGGGTCCTGCATCTGACGCAGAGATGGCGCCAGGGCCACCTGGGAGTTATGTGCTGACTCTGGAGCCTCCAGAATCTGACATCAGTGAGGCAGAGGAACAGAGGGAGCCTGTTCCCAGTGTGCGCTTGCGCAGAGCTGCCAGAAGGCAAGAACAGTTAAGGAGTAAGGCTTGGAGATGATTGGCCCCTCCCATAAGACATAAAGGAAGTGCAAAGGGACAGGAGCCTTTGCAGGAAGCAACTTTGTTCTGGTCAGTTTGAAACCTGAAGCTCTGTGTTAACTTTGTGCTCTGTTTGGCCTTTTATAACTAATTGGAAATTTAGCATTTCAAGGAAGATAAAGGTGTTATCCTGAAGTGTTATCAGGGGTTATCCTGAAGACCTTTGGCAGACTTTTATGAGACTATTTACAAACTGTTTGAGACTCATTATGGGCTGTGAATGACAATAATTCACAGCCATTGAAAAGAAAAAAATGTTTTTGGGACTTACGTGTATTTGTTTGTGTCTCAATAAACCTTGGTCAGAACAGGCTTTTAAGAAGAGACTGTGGACAGTCACTTGTCTAAAATGGTCTAGGGCAGTGGTCACCAACCAATGGGCTGGGGACCACTGGTGATCCATGAGAAAATTTTAGTGGTCCGCAGAGAAATGTCATCCCCAAAGCAATTAATCCAGGCTGCGTGGGAACACAAGGCTGCGCCGCCCACATGGCCCCCGGGAACACAAGGCTTGTGTCGCTTGCAATCTGGGTCCTCCTTTTACCGACCTCGGAAGGATGGAAGGCTGAGTCAATTTTCAGTCAGTCCGGATCCAACTGCTGGCAGTCGGCAGAGTAAGCCTGCAATACTGCATTCTTACCTCTGGTTGAAATTTCTGAATGAAATTCTGCTTTCAATTGTTGAATTGTTAAAGAAGGAAGGCTCCCTGTAAAGGGGGAAGGGGTGGTGGAGAAAGGGCCATGAATGAAATGCCGGTTTCTCTTCTCTCCTCCAGCAATCTCCGCTGCTCAACGTCCTGGGCCAAACCAGCTCCCTTCCCTGGCATCACATCAACATTGTGTCCTATCGGAGCATCCTGGGTTACTTCAATAGCCACTACCCTCCCTCCATCCTTCTGGCCAAGGAACCGGCGGCTGAACTGGTGGTGAAACTCTTGAAGGTGTCTGCCGGCTTCAGCACCGCTTTGGACAGCAGCGGGCATGTTGTACGCAGGTTTTCTTTTTCTTTCTTTCTTTCTTTCTTTCTTTCTTTCTTTCTTTCTTTCTTTCTTTCTTTCTTTCTTTCTTTCTTTCTTTCTTTCTTTCTTTCTTTCTCCCTCCCTCCCTCCCACCCTCCCTCCCTCCCTCCCTCCCTCCTTCTCCATTTTTCCTTCCTTCCTTCTCTCCCTTTCTTTCCTTCCTTCCTCTCTCCCCTCCCCCTCTCTTTCTTTCTTTCTCCCTCCCTCCCACCCTCTCCATTTTTCTTTCCTTCCTCTCCTCCCCCTCCTTCCTTTCTTTCTTTCTTTCTTTCTTTCTTTCTTTCTTTCTTTCTTTCTTTCTTTCTTTCTTTCTTTCTTTCTTTCTTTCTCCCTTCTTCCTCCCTCCCTCCTCCTTCCTCTTTCTTTCTTTCTCTTTCTTTCTTCCCTCCCTCCCTCTTTCTTTTGTTCTTTCTTTCATTCTTTCTTCCCCCCTCTTTCTTTTTCTTTTTTCCTTCCTTTCTTCCTCCCTACCCTCCCTCTCTCCATTTTTCCTTCTTTCTCTCCCTCCCTTTTGTTTCCATCCTCCCTTCCCCTCCTCCCTCCTCTTTCTTTCTTTCTTTCTTTCTTTCTTTCTTTCTTTCTTTCTTTCTTTCTTTCTTTCTTCTTCTTCCTTCCTTCCTTCCTTCCTTCCTTCCTTCCTTCCTTTCTTCCTTCCTTCCTTCCTACCTCCCTCCCTCCTTTCCCCTTCTCCCTCCTCTTCTTTCTTTCTTTCTTTCTTTCTTTCTTTCTTTCTTTCTTTCTTTCTTTCTTTCTTTCTTCCTTCCTTCCTTCCTTCCTTCCTTCCTTCCTTCCTTCCTTCCTTCCTTCCTCCTTCCCTCCCTCCTTTCCCCTTCTCCCTCCTCTTCTTTCTTTCTTTCTTTCTTTCTTTCTTTCTTTCTTTCTTTCTTTCTTTCTTTCTTTCTTTCTTTCTTTCTTTCTTTCTTTCTTCTTCTTCCTTCCTTCCTTCCTTCCTTCCTTCCTTCCTTCCTTCCTTCCTTCCTTCCTTCCTTCCTTCCTTCCTTCCTTCCTCCCCCCCCCTCCCTCCTTCCCTCTTTCTTTCTTCCCTGCCCCCTCCCGCCCTCCAGATTCCATGGGAGAAGAAAGGACAGCCCTTCATTGTGTTTCTCCTCTCTCTAGGATGCCAGCCTCAAATGCCAAGCCTTCATTCGCCAGGTTGTCCACTTCCTGGGTCTTCTGGAACAAAATGGGGCGATTTCTCCAGCAGCCCTGGAGCAGGAATTCTCCAAACTGCTGGATGACATTGCCATCTTTAATCCGCCAGGTGGGTCCAAGAAAACTCCTCTTGAGTTGAGCAGGGTGGAGAGTTTGGGGGGGGTGGGGGGGTGGAGATCGTACCAAGTCAGTGATTTGATCTCTGCTGCATGACCAGAGTCGTCCCTGACCCTTAGAAAGCCCAATAATGCATCCCTGGTTTTATACCAAGTGGTGGAGCACCAGCTCAGTTGTCCCACCTCTGTTGGGCTCCCTTCTCCTCCGCAAACATCTGGAGGGGCAGTATAGTAGTAGTCAAGATCAGCTTTAGCTGTAATTTGGAAGACCACAAGAAAGTATCAGAGTGTTTGTAGCGTGACTACTATTGCGAGGCAACCCAGGAGCAAAACAGCACACAGAGGCTTTGTCTTTTAACAGTGGTTTATATACAAGTCAGCTATATACATACATATATGTGGTAGGCAAATACCTGGCAAGCAATCAGTCTTCTTTACTCTGCACAGAGAACTACAATGGAGATAGAACACAAGGAGAGAGAGGTATGCCTTCTCCTGGCCTCCTTTATATAGACAGCTTCTTAAAGTGGCAATAACCATGCTGACCCATCCTCATTGCATCACAGCAGCCTTACAACAGCTGGTCAGCTCTTAAATCTTCACTACCTTAACAGAAAGGTTTATCTCATAGCCTCGATGTAGGAAAAAGGCTGGCAGAACAGTCAATCAAACAGTCAATCAAAACAGGAATCCGCCTAAAGTCTGTACATAGCCGCAAATTGTATTAAGTCCAACCGCTCTTGACCCAAAGAAGCTTTTTTCCAAGGGGCAACTGGATTTTCTGATGTTTCTCTGAAGACGCTTCACTTCTCATCCAAGAAGCTTCTTCAGCTCTCAACTGAAGAAGCTTCTTGGATAAGAAGTGAAACATCTTCAAAGACGTTGGATGACGGAGAATTCTCCATAGGCTTGAATTCTGTTGACTTTATCTAATGCCAAGGTAGTGCTCACCTTCACTAGAGTAGATTCTTATGCACAGGCAGGTTGCCTAATAAATTAGCGTAATTCGGACTTCACGGGTGCTCTTGATCTTTCATCGCCTGACACTTGGTGAGCAAATGAAGTGTTATCTCCCAAAGGTGCTTTTTTTCTTTTTTTTTTTTTTTCCTTGAGGCAAATGGACTTCCTTGTTTGTTTTTTTTCTTTGAAGACCTTTTGCTTCTCATCCAAGAAGCTTCTTCAGCTCTGGCTGAAGAATATAAAGAAATATAAAATCCTTCCTTCTTCCACCATCCAGTCAAGAGCTGAAGAGGCTTCTTGGATGAGAAGCAAAACATTTTCAAAGGAAAAATAACAAAACAAGTCCAGTTGCCTCCTGAAAAAAGCACTTTTGGAACAACCATGACCTGGATGGATGACTGAGAATCGCTACAGGCTTTTAGCTATGCAAATTTGGGACGGACACCCTTCGAATGGTGTGGGAGTAGGGACGGATTTCCCCAAAAATGGCAGACTACAGGAACCATTTGCACCACTCCGGAGAGCCTGAGGACACAGATAAACCTCCAAGTGATCTCAACAACCCTCCCAAAGGATGCAAATGACCAGCTGTCTGCAAGGAATATAAATCCTTCCATTCCCCACCATCCGGTCAGAACTGAAGAAGCTTCTTGAGTGAGAAGCGAAATGTCTACAAAAGAAAATAAAAACCAAGAAAGTCAAGTTGCCTCCTGAAAAAAAAAAAAAGCACCTTTGGGATAACCATGATCTGGATGACTGACCAGATTGCCAATTGCACAGGGGCAGATAGGACAGCGCTCCAGAAGGTTAACGTCATTGCCCGGAAGATCATGGGTTGCCCTCTCCCCTCTTTGGAAGAGCTTTATAGCTCCTGCTGCCTTAAGAAGGTTTAAAACATCCTTAAAGATCCATTTCATCCTGGGCACCGTGTTTTTTTTTTTTTTGAACTATTACCATCTGGCAGACGGTACAGGACAATAAAAACTAGGACAAATAGGCTGAAAAACAGCTTCAATCCCAGGGCAGTAGCTCTGTTGAATTCTACTGTATAGTACACTGAAGATGGTATTTAATTTCGTTGTACGATGTGCAATGGCAATAAAGCAAACTAAAATAAAGTAAAACAGACAATCTCTACAGACTGTTATCCCCCCCCAACCATTTCAAAGAAAGCCTCTTCTTCAGCCAGGTCTTTAGCCCACGACTCAGGAGTTCTCAACTGTTTTTTTGGGTTTTTTTTTTTTTTTTTCAACTTTGTCTTGCAGATGCCGATGTCCAGGTTCGCCATGTGTCCTTAACCAGCCTCTTTGCTGAAGCCCTGATGGTGATCAACAACGCCAGTGCCGCCTCAGCAGAATCCCTCCTGGTTTATCTCTGCCGCTGGATTGAGGGCACAATGCGTGGCCTAGGGGTGATGCCCCTCTTGAGATCCTCTTGTCAGAGCTTGGCCTCCGTCCGACACTTGGCCATGACGATGGAGGCTTGTGTCACCGCCTACTTTAAGGAAGGTGAGACGTGGCGTCATTCCCGGCAGATTGCATGCTGGGACTTCTCACTTGGCTCTCTGTCTTTTTTTTTTCTTTTTCTTTTTCTCTATGGTTTGCTTTGCTTTACTTTATTGTCATTGCACCTCGCACAACAAAGTCAAACACCATCTTCAGAGTACATTTTGAGTATGAAAAATAAACACAAACACACAACCTTCTCATTCTATATGTTGAATTGAAAGCCACTGATATTGCACTAATATTGCACTACACAGTAGAATTCAAAAGAGCTGCTGCCCTGGGATAGAAGCTGTTTTTCAGCCTATTTGTCCTTGTCTTTATTATTGTCCTGTACCGTCTGCCAGATGGTAACAGTTCAAAAAAAAGGGGTGCCCAAGATGAGATGGATCTTTGAGAATGTTTTGAACTTTCTTAAGGCAGCGGGAGCAATAACTCTTCCAAAGAGGGGAGAGGGCAACCCATGATCCTCTGGGCAATGATGTTAACCCTCTGGAGTGTTTTCCTATCTGCCCCTGTGCAATTGGCAAACCATACAGAGGTGCAGTATGTTAAAATGCTCTCTATGATGCAGCGGTAGAAGGTCACCAGCAGTTTTTCATTCAGTTGTTGTTTCCTGAGAAGTCTCAGGTAATATAATCTCTGCTGGGCTCTTTTTACCAGGGCTGCAATGTGAGCATCCCAGGTCAGGTCCTCTTTTAGGGTAACACCCAGAAACTTAAAACTGGCCACTTGCTCCACTCGGTCTCCATTGATAAGCAAGGGCTGGATGTCTGATCTGTTCCTTCGATAGTCCACTATAAGCTCCTTGGTCTTATTGGTGTTGAGGACCAAGTTATTGTCTCCACACCACGAAAGCAACCGGTCCACCTCATCTTGGTAGGCAGACTCATAGAGAGTAGTGTTTGAATAATACACTCACAGCATACAGATACACTGTACAGTAGATGTAGGTTTTTACTTCCAGAAAGGTTTAAGCAAAGTTCAGAACAAGCAGTCCAAACTTATTCACAGGTAAGATCAGTCAGTTTTTAGTCCAGGGATAATCCAATAACAAAGTCCAGTGTCAAAAACAGTTCAGTAACAGACTTACATCAAATCCAAAATAGTCAAATATGAGGAACGGCAATATTCTCCAATAGAAGGAAACAAAGACTCACTGAGACATACTCTCTTCTGAGACTAAGACTAAAACAACCCAGGTTTCTGGCTCCATCTTATGGCTGTTTGAGAAACCACACCCAAATACAGTTTTGCATTTTCTTAAAGATACAGTTTTAAAATGTCTATCCTGGTTTATACATTGTCCAACCCAAATAGCTGTTAGGTAACTTACATTCCTAACAAGGACTATCTGCAATAATTAGCTAACATTTGAGGACTTATACAGGAGGAAAAGCAGACTTTCTCCAATTAACAAATACTGCACTTAATTGGATAAATGGCCTGAATATTAACATACAGGACTGTCATGCCCCTGTTGGAATCTGATTCTAAGGGGGAGGTCGAGCAGCTGACAGGGAGTGGGAGTGTGGCTGTGGAGGAAACTGGGGAAGGGCACAGGCCAGATGGGCATTCAGAGGAAGACCCAGGCCCACCCCCTCTTCATCCTAGGGCACACAGGGAGAAACGGAGAAAGGAGCAATGTGGGTTATGGGGGAGAAAAGGGCCCTGATTCCCTTCATTAGCTGCAGTTGGGAAAACAGGATTTTAAAAGGGTGTTTGCGCACAGCACCTTGCTGGAAGCAAAGTGTGCATTATCTCTGTTTGTCAAGTCTTATCTGGGTTCCTGGTGTCCTCCCAACTGTGTGTTTGTTAGAAGTCTGCAATTCCTTATCCTGCCCTGTCTTGTTAATTGCTGCAGTCGTGGTTTGTGTTGGTTTTTATTTATAATCTATATGTACTTTGGGTTCGGACTGAATTTCTTCCCTTTAAAAACTGTTCTTGGGAGAGTTGTTTTCTCCAGCCGATGATAACTGGACATTGGGGGCCACGTTGGAGGAATTAAAGGGACTTTACCTGCTTTTGTGACTTTGTTGCTTTTGTGCCACCCCCCCCCCCCCCCGATTGTCACAAGGACATTTATTTTATTTTCATGGACCAATATATTTTAAAATGCAACTTGTAACTGTTAAGATGCAACTTTTTAAATTACTTGTAACTTAACGACATTGACCATATATCTCCAGCGGTATGTGCATCATATTATTATTGTGTTCTTTCTATGTATCCTGACTGCTCCTCATGCCATACATGCAATAAATACATGTAAATTGTGAAGGATCTGAGCAGGCCTTCCATTGATTGGATGTGATGAACTAAATCATAGTTTTCCAAGCTGGGCTATTTTAAGAGGGGTGGACTTCAACTCCCAGAATATGGCTGACTGGGGAGTTCTGGGAATTGAAGTCCACCCCTTTTAAAACAGCCAACCATGGGAAATGCTGACTAAAGGATGAAAAATTAGGTAGCACTGTTTGCATGTTCAAACATGTGTGATTCTTTCTCCAGTTGAGAATACGCTCCTTTGGGATTCATCCTTTGGCCTTGTTTAAAGGGCTCCCATTGGTTTAATCTGTTTCCATGATTTGAAGGAAGGACATGAATGTGTTGATTATTTTCAAATTGAAGCCATGCGGAAGAAATTAAATTAAAAGGGACGCGATGGCTCAGTGGCTAAGACGCTGAGCTTATCGATCAGAAAGGCCGGCAGTTCGGCGGTTTGAATCCCTAGCGCAGCGTAACAGAGTGAGCTCCCGTTCCTTGTCCCAGCTTCTACCACCCTAGCAGTTCGAAAGCATGCAAAAAAATGCAAGTAGAAAAATAGGGACCCCCTTTGGTGAGAAGGTAACAGCGTTCCATGCATCTTTGGCATTTAGTCATGCTGCCCACATGACCACGGAGACGTCTTCGGGCAGCACTGGCTTTTCGGCTTTGAAACGGAGATGAGTACCGTCCCCTAGAGCCGGAAGTGACTAGCACGTATGTGCAAGGGAAAACTTTACCTTTACCTTAAAGAATTAAAGACAAATGTTTGCAAGAGTGGTTAAAGTGCGGTATTGCAGGCAAACTCTGCCCACTGTTGGGAGTTAGATCCTGACCGGTTCAAGGTTGACTCAGCCTTCCATCCTCCCAAGTTCGGTAAAATGAGGATTGTTTAGGGGAAGTTTGCAAATCATGCTTACGTTGCAAAACCAGCCAGAGAATGCTGTAAAGCTGTGTGGGGCTGTATATAAGCCTAAACGATATTGCTAAAGGGTATTACCTACTTGACATTGATAGCAGTATTCCGGTACTTGAGGGGCTACCACAAAGAAGAGCGGGTCAAATTATTCTCCGAAGCACTAGAGGGCAGAATAAGAAACAGTGGAAACTAACCAAGGAGAGGAGCAACCTGGAATTATGGAGAAATTTCCTCACAATGAGGACATTTAACCAGTGGAACAGGTCACCTCCAGAAATCTTGGATGCTCCATCACTGGAGGTTTTTAAGAAGAGACTAGACAGTCACTTATCTGAGACGATATAGGTTCTCGTGCTAGAGCAGGGGGCTGGACTAGAAGACCTCCAAGGTCCCTTCCAGCTCATTCATTCATTCATTCATTCATTCATTCATTCATTCATTCATTCATTCTGTTAATCAAGGAGAGAAGCTACCAGGAATTAAGGAGGAACTTCCTAATAGTGAGAACAATTAACCAGCAGAACAGCTGGTCACCAGAAGTTGTGGGTGCTTCATCACTGGAGGCTTTTAAGAAGAGACTGGGCAGCCATTGGTCTGAAATGGTAGAGGGTCTCCTTGCTTGAGCAGCTGGACTAGAAGACCTCCAAGGTCCCTTCCAGCTCTGTTCTGATTGATTGCTATGCTATTCTTCATTGCCAAGATGAGTTAGTCTAACAGCTTTTCTTTTCTTTTCCTCCTCTTCTCTCCCTCCACACCATCGCCCCCTTTTTTTGGGGGGGGCTTGAAGACTCTCCTCTCAATCAAGATTTGGGCTGGGCACCAATCGTGGCCTCCTTGCAGGTTCCAGAACTCGCAGCCGAAGACTTCCTTCAAGAGTCCCTTTCGTTGGGAGGCTACCTAACCCTTTATATTTACACCCTGCAGCAGCTGAACGCTGAGCGGACACTCACCAACGAAATGAGAGTGCTCTTTACACTAAGCAAGTGGTTGGAACAGGTGTATCCCAGGTAGATCCCAGTCAGCTTATATGCCTAAGGCGGGACAAGTACTCACCTCCTCTCAAGGATTGGCTGAAAGTCGCCCAGCTGGCTTTCATGCCAAAGGCGGGACTAGAACTCTCAGTCTCTGGTGATTGGCCTAAAATCATCTAGCTGGCTTTCATGCCAAAGGCGGGACTAGAACTCTCAGTCTCCTGGTGATCGGCCTAAAATCACCCAGCTGGCTTTCATGCCAAAGGCGGGACTAGAACTCTCAGTCTCCTGGTGATTGGCCTAAAATCACCCAGCTGGCTTTCATGCCAAAGGCGGGACTAGAACTCTCAGTCTCCTGGTGATTGGCCTAAAATCACCCAGCTGGCTTTCATGCCAAAGGCGGGACTAGAACTCTCAGTCTCCTGGTGATTGGCCTAAAATCACCCAGCTGGCTTTCATGCCAAAGGCGGGGCTAGAACTCTCAGTCTCCTGGTGATTGGCCTAAAATCACCCAGCTGGCTTTCATGCCAAAGGCGGGGCTAGAACTCTCAGTCTCCTGGTGATTGGCCTAAAATCACCCAGCTGGCTTTCATGCCAAAGGCGGGACTAGAACTCTCAGTCTCCTGGTGATTGGCCTAAAATCACCCAGCTGGCTTTCATGCCAAAGGCGGGGCTAGAACTCTCAGTCTCCTGGTGATTGGCCTAAAATCACCCAGCTGGTTTTCATGCCTAAGGCGGGGCTAGAACTCTCAGTCTCCTGGTGATTGGCCTAAAATCACCCAGCTGGCTTTCATGCCAAAGGCGGGGCTAGAACTCTCAGTCTCCTGGTGATTGGCCTAAAATCACCCAGCTGGCTTTCATGCCTAAGGTGGGGCTAGAACTCTCAGTCTCCTGGTGATTGGCCTAAAATCACCCAGCTGGCTTTCATGCCAAAGGCGGGGCTAGAACTCTCAGTCTCCTGGTGATTGGCCTAAAATCACCCAGCTGGCTTTCATGCCAAAGGCGGGACCAATACTCCCAATTCTCTCGGTGATTGGCTGAAAGTCACCCAGCCGGCTTTCATGCCGAAGGCAGAGCTAGAGCTGCTTCACAGACTGATGCCTTTAACTGCTAGGCCTGTCCCTTCCAACTTCCAAAAGGAAGGTGGCAAAATAATTTAAGTTTCTAGCCAACCCATTCCCCGGATTTTGCGATTGGCGTCTTGTGAGAGCTGTGCATAGGACACCGGAGAGATGGTGGGGTTTCTAACCGGAGCGTGTCTTTCTGGGTTGCTCCCCTGCCCAAGCTCTGCCAAGGATGAAGCCAAGTTGTTTCTTTGGTGGCACAAAGTTCTGCAGCTCTGCCTCCTCCAAACCGAACAGGAAGACCCCATCTTGTTGGAGTCGGTCATCCGGGTCTTGACATCTCTGCAAGGCCGGCAGAGTCTGCTGGCCGAAGAGAGGCTCAGCTCGGGACTCCTCGGCGCTATTGGGCTGGGCAAGAGGTCTCCATTATCCAACAGGTAAAAACACAGAGCAAAAGTTTCCTCCCTCTCCCTTGCCCCAATGGTTGTGTGAAAGTGTCTCTTGAGACTTTCTATGGAGATTCTTAGTCATCCAGGTCATGGTTGTCCCAGATTTGCTTCTTCTTTTTTTTTTCCCAAGAAGCAACTGGACTTTCTTGCTTTTATTTTGAAGACGTTTTTGCTTCTCATCCAAGAAGCTTCTTCCATCTCTGACCGGGGAATGGAAGGATTTATCCTTCTTGCATCCGGCGGGTCATTTGCATCCTTTTTAGAGAGCCGTTGAGGCCACTTGAAGGTTTATCTGTGTCGTCAGGCTCACCTGAGTAGTGCAAATGGATGTAGAGCCCTCTTGGAACTGCTGAAAGGACTGCGTTGTAGATTGGAGACAGATGATGTCGTGTTATGTCTCACCTTTCTTTTTTCCAAAAAAGAGGAAAGAGTCCAAACTCACACAAACACAGACAGGCAAGCTGACTCGGTCTTGACAGAGCTAATCCTTTATACTGATAATGTCCTTGGCATTCCAACACCCTCTGCCTGCCAAGTCCGAATTGATAACAAGGAAAAAGCTACTCACTGAAAATTACAAGGCCGACCACGAAAAACATTCACAACAAAAACCTGAAGTAAAAGTAAACTTTGTCCCGTACAAAGTTCCAGCCAACAACACACCCACTTTTATCCCCTGTGGGGTGTGGCTCAATGACACAGCTCACTCTCTGACCCTCCCATGCCTCCTACGTTGCTACTCACGTTTCTCCCTACGACGCTGCCTAGGATCAAGCCAACATTCTTCCTCTTGACTCCCTGTCAGGGGCTGCTGATATGCTTTCCTCCTGATTAATCTCAGGCTGTTCCTCTCGGTTGTCTGATGAAACCTGAGGCATTATCAAGGAGGAAGGCATTGCCAGAGAGGAAGGTCCTGGGGAGGAAGGCATTCCCAGTTCCTCCTCCTCATCTTCCAAGTCCTCTTCCTCTAACAGCACAGGCTCCGGAATCAGAGCCACAACAATGTCATATCCCTTCCCCTCTGTTGAGACAGGGCTCTTCAGGGAAATGGGAGGATTTATATTCTGGACAGAGAGGACCTCTGGTTTGAAAGAGGGGTCAAAGAGGCCACCTTTGTCAAAATTGAACAGTCCTTCAACAGAGAGGGAGGGATACGACATCATATCTCCCCAGTCTACAGCACAGTCCTTTCGGCGTTTCCAAGAAGGCTCCACACCCATTTGCACCACTCTGGTGACCCTGAGGGGACAGACAAACCTTCAAATGGCCTCAACGGCCCTCTAAAACAGTGATGGTGAACCTTTTGGTTGTGTGCCAAAAGCACAAGAGAGAGAGAGAGAGCTTGCATGCTGGTACCCACAATGCAATGCACCCTGCCCCCATGCACATGCTCACGGAACACCTGCCCCGTCCCCTTACCTGTGCATGCGCGTGCCTCCCAGCTGATTTTCGGCCCATTTCAGGCATTTTTTCGCCTTCCTGGAGGCTCGAGGGAAGCCTCTGCAGGCCGAAAAACGGGCTTTCCGGAAATACCAGAAGTGCCCGTTTTCAGCCTCCAAAGGCTGCAGAGGTCCTCAAGCCTCTAGGAGGTTGAAAACTGCCTCCAATGGAACTTCCGGTTTGCGTGGCTTCGGAGCAGCAGGAATTCGCGACAGCTCGCGATTCCTGCTGGCTAGCTGCCGAGGTACCCCCGATCCAGATGGGTCAGGGGGTTATGGCTGCCCTGTAGGGACAGCTGAAGATAGAGGGGAGCCGGTTAGGGAGGTGGGGGCATCGCAGACCCCCCCTTCTCCGGGAAAACCCCTTTTTCCCAAGGCGGTGGAGCGGCGGTCAGCAATGGCCGCCACGAAGAAGCCAGCAACCGGGTAAGAACTGTGCTGGAGGAAGTGTGAAAAGTGAAAGTTCTGTCTGAGCCGGGTCAAGTAACAACTTTTAAATTGCCTGGAATTGAGCTGCTTGTTGCTGGAGGATACATTGTATCCCTAAGAAGATCGAAAGCGGCGGAGAAGCTGTTAAAGGGAACTTTTTTTTTTTTTTATTTTTTTTTACTCTCTCATCCCACGGAAAAAGCAGAAATATTTGGATGTATTAGACACTGAAAGTGGATTGCTTTGAAAGCTAAGCTAAGAGGCAAAGAGATTTTTGGACATTGAAAAATTTAAGAAATTGGAAAATCTCTGCTGGAGGTATGGATTTTTGATTATTTAAAATTGTTATTGCAAGTGGGAAGGGAGAAAGAAAAATTGGAGCAGAAACTGAAAAAGGAGGAGACTGTCTAGAACGTCTTGGTGGATCCCAAAAGAAGATATATGGTAATTGGACCTCTTTGATCAAAAATTAATTTGGAAAGAGAAAGAGAAGAAGGAAGAAAAGTATTAACTTTTGGAACTTTTTTCTTTTTTTCCTTTTTTTAATTGCTTTTGATTGTCTTGGATTAAAAATACTTGTGGTTGTTTTGGAAAAAGTTTCCCTTTTCATAATGGCATTCTCTGTGGATGAACTAGAGATTGAATATCAAAAATATAAAAAAGAAGATACTTTGGGCGCTTTGTTCCAATTCTTAGAAATGGCGTTATGTTCCTTAGAAAAGTTGACGCAGCAGAAGGACTGGGACAAGGAAGAAGAGGAAAAAGAAGCCATCTTTGATGAACAATGGGTTCCTTCCGGAGAGGAGGAGAAAAAGGATAAGAAAAAGGGGTTTTTAAGAATTATAAAAACAACCAAAAGAGAGAAAAATGAGCGAAGAGATGGAGGCAAGGTTAGAAAACAAAAGAAAAGGAGCAAGAAAAGCGAAGGGAAAAAGCAAAGGGGTAGAAAGGGCAAGGAGAAGAATAAGCAAGAGAGAAAAGGGGGGAGGAGAAGCCTTAATGGGGGGAAGCAAGACCTAAGGGAAAAAAGTTTATTTAGAGACAATGGGTGAATTTAATTTAGACTAAAAGAGGGATTCTGGAGGGTATTTAAGAGTGTGTTTTTATATGTATGTATATTTAGAATAAAAAATTTATTATGTAATTTTAAGAATTTTTTAAACAGAATCCCAAGAAAGATTTATATGTAGTATTTTTAAGTTAGGTAATGTGTTATAGATGCAACTCCAATTGGTTTACAGGAGAAGTATAGTAAAAGAAAAAAGATGAATGGATGTTTGGAAATAGAACAGACAAAGAATGTTGTTGAAAATGGTAATAATGGAAGGATATATATGCTTTTTTTTTTGATTTTGTATATTGATAAAAGGCAATAAAATTTTAATTGATAAATAATTTGGATGGAAAAGAGAAGTAGGGATAAGATATGAAGTTAATATTATATGAAATATTGATATTATAATCTGGAAATGTTATGTTTTATTGGTCTATCATTATTATTTTTTTTTAGAAAAGAATTTATAAGCTGTTATGCCTTGATTTTGTGTGTATTGATTTTAGAAAACTGATAAAAATGGTTTTTATATATATATATAAAAAAGAAAATGATAATAAGATATAGAAGGAGACTTAGGTTGAATATGATGTTTGAATTTGTGTCTGTGTAAAGAGTTTTTAACCCGGGAACAGACAACCTTCAGAAAAGATCTTGTAGTTTTGTCTATGTTTTGTGTTTGTATGTTTGTGTATTATGCTTATGATAAAACTAACAAAATTTGTTTTTTATTAAAAAAAAGGAAAAAAGAATCAATAAAACCTTGGAGGAATGTTAGATGAGAATAATTTAAACAAGTCAGAAAGAAAAGAATATGATGATTATAAAATGGATAAATATGGAAGAGAAATGAAATTGAATTGGAGTAAAGAGAAATAATGAGAAACTTGATGAAAGATATTTGCGTGTCCATATGGGGATGGGATAAATTGGAATTATGTTGTATAAAAATATTGTTTTGTTTGACTTGTAAGGATTTACAATATTAAGAGGTTTTATGTGTTTATGTATTTAATGGTTAATGATGTGTTGTTTTATCTTTAAAATTAATAAAAATTTGTTTCAAAAAAAAAAGAAAACTGCCTCCAATGGGCCGAAAATCAACTGGGAGGCCTGCGCATGCGCAGGGCAGGTATGTTTGGCTGGGGCTCGCGTGCCATAGGTTCGCCATCACAGCTCTAAAAGGTTTCAAATGACCAGCCATCTGCAAGGAGTATAAATCCTTCCCTTCACCACCACCAGGTCAGAGCTGAAGAAGCTTCTTGGATGAGAAGTGAAACGTCTTCAAAATAAAAGCAAAGAAGTCCAGTTGCCTCTTGGGGGGAAAAAAAGTACCTTTGAGACTTCCATGTCACCTGAGTGCCTTGGGCTCACCTGTACCCCATGATATTTTGGCTTACAAGGTGGAGTCTTGCCAGCCTGTCTTGCCTTAAAAAAACTTATCTTGCCTTCAAATAGTTTTGAGTTTGCGCTGGATAAAAATAGCTGTGGTTTCTCTTGTGACACCAAACCGCTCACAATGACTGATTTTGTCCTTGCCCTCAATGGCATGCTGCACAGGCTGAATTTAAACCCGGTGCCTTGGTCTCTGCCTTCTCTTATTTGACTCAAACAAGCATTTAGGAGAAAGCCTTGCTGGTCGAAGCCATATTAACAGAGATGGATTTTTCTCACCTGATCCTTTTTAAAATCCACCACCTGCCCTTCCTCTCGCGATCAAGGGTAGAGGTGCTTAGACGAACATGTGGACAGAGGTACAGATAATCCCTAGGATCATTTCATAGACGAAAGGAAACCAGGCCTTCCCCTGGCAAGTTTAAGGTGTGTGGACTTCAACTTCCAGAATTCAGATTCAGACCGGCTCAAGGTTGACTCAGCCTTCTGTCCTTCCGAGGTTGGTCAAATGAGGACCCAGATTATTGGGGGGACAATAGGCTGACTCTATAAACTGCTAAGAGAGGACTGGAAAAAACTGGGAAGCGGTATATAAGTAAGTGTATTGCTATTACCATGGATGGATGGTTGGATGGATGGGATTCCATTTTTTTTAACTGCTGGTTCTGTGGGCGTGGCTTGGTGGGCGTGGCTTGGCTTGGTGGGCGTGGCAGGGGAAGGTTACTGCTAAATCTCCATTCTTTCCCCACCCCACTAACCTGCTTTCCAGCTCCATTCTCCTGTGCAGGGCAACCAAAGAAGACCCAGCCGATCAGCTGGGACTCAGGAGGCAGAGAATAGATGGGGTTGGTGGGGCCAGTCAGAGGGGGCATTTTCAGGATGAATAATAGGCCCGTTTCAGAATTACAGAAAGTGTATTTCAGAAAGTGACGAAATGGGCCTGTTACTCATCCTGAAAAGCCTCACAGAGGCTTTTTTCCAAGCCTCCGGGAGGCCGAAAAAGACCTCAAAACAGCCAAAAAATCAGCTGTGAGGCACATGCATGCACAGTGAAGTAAGTTTGCCTGTGGCTTGTGTGCCAGCACAAATGGCTCTGCATGTCACTTGTGGCAGGAGTGCCATAGGTTCACTGTCATGGTTATAGCCTATTCAGCATTGTCTGTCATCGTATATCATTATTACAGTGTCGTTTAATTTCTACTTTATTTTCCAACCATCCATAGAATAGATCCCAAATCTTACAATCCTGTTTTTCTTCTTGTTCTCTAATTGCTTATGTTAATCTACTCATTTCTGCACATTCCAATATTTTCTTAATCACCATTTCCTCCATCGGAATTTTCTCATTTTTCCAATTTTGAGCAAATGCAATTCTAGCTGCTGTTAATGCATATATAATCAAATATGTTATTTCTTTGTTACAATTCTCAGGCAAAATCCTCCATAAAAATATCTCAGGCTTTAAATCTATATGTTGTTTTATCATTTTTTTCCAACCCTGTATGTATTTTAGTCCAATATCTTTTAGCTTCTGTACATGTCCACCACATATGATAATGATCCAGGTATCTGATGACATTTGAGTTGGAAGGGACCTTGTAGGTCATCTAGTATAACCCCCACCACCCAAGCAGGAGGCCCTACACCATTTCTTAACTCTCCTCTCTGGCTTTTCTCTCGGCAGGTTCCGTGTCCTGGCCCGGAGCATGTCCGCCTTCTTGCTGGTTCAGGTTCCAGTAGAGAATCAAATCCGGTTGAGATCTGGGGTGGAATTGCAATTGTCTTCTAAAGCTCAACAGGTGCGTTGGGTTCTTGGTCCTCTCAGGGTTTGGTCTCACTCTTGTCTCAACCCTTGTAATTCGTTTCAATGGTGAAAAAAAGTAAGGTTCTACATTTAGGCAAGAAAAACCAAAATGCACAGGTACAGTGTAAGATGGGACCTCACTCACTAGTAGAAACTGTGAGAGGGATCTTGGAGTCCTAGTGTAGTGGTCCCCAACCTTTTTTGTACCAGGGACCAGTTTCACGATTATTCATTCTTTGTGGTACAAAATGATCCACGGCCCGGTACCGGCATCAGCACGCACGACCAAGGCAAGGCGAGCCGAGCGACCGGCCAGCCAGCCAGCCGTCCCCCGCTTCTCCCTGCCACCTTCAACTCCTCCTTTGTACCTTCTCGCGGTCGATGGGCTTTTCGGGCTCTTAATCTGAGTAACGCAAGACTCCACCGCCATCAGGACGGCTCTTTGTTTGAAGCCAACCCCCCCTTCAACGAAACTAAGGCGCGAGGATTCCTTCAGCACCCAAACGCCACTTTCCAACCGATGACCGACAAGCTCACCCGGAAGCACTTCCTCAAGTGCCATCGAAACAAGATGGCGGTGCCCAAGCAAAGTAGGCCCTACTTCATTCTTTGCGGCCCAGTACAAAATGATCCACGGACTGGTACCAGTCTGGGGCCCAGTGGTTGGGGACTCCTGTCTTAGTGGACAACATTTAAATATGAACCAGCTGTGTGCTGCAGCTGCCTCAAAAAGCCAACACAGTTCTACGCTGTATATATAGAGGGATAGAATCAAGATCAAGTGAAATGTTAATACCACTTCATAATATCTTAGCGAGACCCCAGTTGGAATACCGCATCCAGTTTTGGTCTCCACGATGTAAAAAAAGATGTTGAGACTCTGGAAAGAGTGCAGAGAAGAGCAACAAAGATGATTAGGGGACTGGAGGCTAAAACATGTGAAGAATGGTTGAAGGAATTGGATATGTTTAGTCTAATGAAAAGAAGGACTAGTGGGTGATATTATAGCAGTCTTCCAATATCTCAGGGGCTGCCCCAAAGAAGAGGGAGTCAAGCTATTCTCCAAAGCACCTGAGGGTAGGAGAAGAAGCAATGGATGCAAACTCATCAAGGAGAGAAGCAACCTAGAACCTAAGGAGGCAATTCCTGACAGTGAGAACAAGTTAATCAGTGGAACAACTTGCCTCCAGAAGTTGTGAGTTGCTCCCACACCAGAAGGTTTTAAAAAGATGTGGATAACCATTTGTCTGAAGTGGTGTAGGGTTTCCTGCCTGAGCAGGGGGTTGGACTAGAACAGTGGTCACCAACCCGTGGGCCGGGGACCATGGGGGGTCTGCAGAGAAATGTCACCCCCAAAGCAATTAATCCAGGCTCTGCAGGAACACAAGGCTTGTGTCGCTTGCATTGTGAACAATACCAGGTAGTGAGGGGAGGGGGGAAAAAGGCGGAAGGGGAGAACTTGCCCCATTCGTCCCACGCGCCTCGCCTGGCCACCCGGCTGCCTCTTTCCGCTGCTTTTTTCTGCACACCAGGAAAGCAGCAAAAGTCTTCCCCCAAACTCCACCAGCAATGAATCTTTGGGACCCTGCAAGGCCTCTTGCTCCTGCGCCTGCAAAGGCTCATTTCTGGCAGAGTTTGGGGGAGAGAAAGAAAGACTTCTGCTGCTTCTGCTGCTTTCCTTGCATGAAGCCAAAAGTCTCTCTCTTCCCCTGAGAATGGAGCTGGAAACGGTATCCTGCGATCCCAAATAAAAGAATGACCGATTGATAGGAAAACGGGGTGGAGAATTTTCCTGCAGACCTTTTGGGGGATTTTCCCAGGGTCTCTGGTCTGCAGGATTTAAAATTATGAGTTTGGTGGTCCCTGAGGTCCAAAAGGTTAGCGACCCCTGGACTAGAAGATCTTCAAGGTCCCTTCCAACTCTGTTTTTTAATTTCTACTCATAAGAAACTCTGCCAATGTGTGGCTTGTCAATTGGAAATGATCAAAATGTCAATTGGAAATCTGTATTGCAAGAGAACTCCTAGCCATAACAACTTGCTTCATTAATCCATCCACTTGACATGTTTTATGACTTTCTTTGTAGGCTCTCAATGCTTTGGACTCTCTGGTGTCAAACAAACAATATGCGGAATACCAAGGGCAGATCCTCCAAGCATCCCAGTTCATCAAAGACTCTCACCATTGCCTTCACGACGGGAATCAGCTTCTGGCTATCCTTCTCAACACTTTGTACGCGGAAGTGCGCTACTTGGACGCGATACGATAACAGGAAGCAAGCCGGAAGGTGGTTGCTTCTTGCTCTAATCATGGATTATGTTCGCTTTACAGTCGGAGATCGTGTTGCACAAGGGATCAGCATTCCCAGGATTCTGCCGGTTGTCGGAGACGAAAGGACAAACAGAGAAAGGAAGGGAAAATTTGAGTTCCCGTTGCCGTACTTTGAAAGCGCTTGGGAAGCCCTTGGCTTCCTGCCAAAAGGCCAACCACGGCCGTTTCCTTGGGATCTGTTCAGGAGAGCCACTTGTGGTGCCTCAAGGAAGTTTGCTTTGTTTAAAGGCCATTTCTCACCGTTTTCTATTTGACTGCCTTTTTGTTCACCCCTTTTTCACCCTTTGCTCTTGTGCCATCATCGTCTTCGTTGTCGTTATCTTCTTCTTTTTGAATGTGGAACTTGTGGCCCTGTTTCCATCTCAAAATGCTGGATGGTCCTTTGATTTCCTACTCTCCTTAATTTTTTCTCCCTTCTTTCCCCTGAAGTGAATGCTTGCCCCAATTGGGATGTTAAAAATAGATCCTGTCTGTGAATTAAACCAGAGACTGGTTTTGTTGCTGTTGTTACCCTGTCTACAATGCTGTATTTATTGGGGGAAGGATATTAAGAATGGACACACTCCCGTGAAGTTTGCCCAATTGAATCTACTTGGAATAAATCACTTGTTTTCCCGATGACTCACTTGCCCTAAAATACAGCAAGCCACAATATTTGGAAGAGCATAGAGAACGTATAATTGGATTAATTACAAGGGGTGGGATTATCTTACCTTAAGACAATTTAATTTAGAACAATATAGATTTCTTGCAACAGATGGCTGTTCAGAGTTTTGCAGCGTTAATTCAGCACCAGAAAAAAATAAACACAGGTAACTGATGCTTCATTTAACATGCTTCATTTATAAACATAATGTCAGGCTGCGCTCCTTCTAGATCCCAAGAAAGAAATACTCAGACTCCATGGTGTAGAGCAAAGTTATCCTTTTACTGGGAAATAAAGTGGTAGCTACAAAGCAATTCCGGGGAAGGTATCTTGAGGCTGACACATAATAAGTAGATTTTACAAACCAGTTGTAGATTTCTCCAACATGGAGCAAACTCAGGACAGAAACATGTTGCAAGCTCAGAGCAGAGCTCCAGTCTTCAGCAAGCAAGCAAGTTAGTTTCTCTTTTACTTTAGTTCTGCAGGCAAGCAAGAGGAGAGAAGCAGTTTCATTTTCAATAGACAGACTCTGAGCTCAACATACCTGCAGAGATGCAGAGGTTAATAAAGAGCCATGCCTAGGCTACTTCTAGTTTCAGTTTCCAGCCTAGGCTACTTCTAGTTTCAGTTTCCAGCTTAGGCTACTTTTAGATTCAGTTTCCAACCTAGGCTACTTCTAGTTTCAGTTTCCAGCCTAGGCTACTTCTAGTTTCAGTTCCCAGCTTAGGCTACTTTTAGATTCAGTTTCCAGCCTAGGCTATTTCTAGTTTCAGTTTCCAGCTTAGACTACTTCTAGTTTCAGTTTCCAGCTTAGGCTACTTTTAGTTTCAGTTTCCAGCCTAGTTTCAGTTCCCAGCCTAAGCTACTTCTAGTTTCAGTTTCCAGCTTAGGCTACTTTTAGTTTCAGTTTCCAGCCTAGTTTCAGTTCCCAGCCTAAGCTACTTTTAGTTTCAGTTTCCAGCTTAGGCTACTTCTAGTTTCAGTTTCCAGCCTAGTTTCAGTTCCCAGCCTAGGCTACTTCTAGTTTCAGTTTCCAGCTTAGGCTACTTTTAGTTTCAGTTTCCAGCCTAGTTTCAGTTCCCAGCCTAAGCTACTTCTAGTTTCAGTTTCCAGCTTAGGCTACTTTTAGTTTCAGTTTCCAGCCTAGTTTCAGTTCCCAGCCTTACTGGTTTCTACAGTACAATTCTCTACTGGTTTTAATATGGAAAGTGAAATAATACCAGTAGAAACCAATAGGGATTTCCTACTGGAGCCGTAGCAGACCATATGCACAAATTCTTCTTGGAACCAGTAGAAACCAGTTGGAATTTTTACAATAACCAGTAGAAGACCAGTGTAGCTACTCACACTGGAACCAGTACAAACCAGTTGGAATTTTTACAATAACCAGTAGAAGACCAGTGTAGCTACTCACACTGGAACCAGTACAAACCAGTAGAAACCAGGAGGAATCCCTCCTGGATCCAGTAGAAGAGTTCCAGTAAAGAGCAGTTTCAGAGTATTTGGATGCTTCCTGTTAGAATGCACATCGGGTAGGAAAAGTAGATTTGGAATGATGCTACCAGAAGTCCAGCAGGTGTACCAACCAAGTCTTGGTCGAATGAGACATAAATATATCTGAAAAAACCATTGGAGGCTTACGTACAACAACACATTCCAAAAAAAATCACACAAACTCATGCTATATAAATTACGAAAAGATTTATTTTTTACATGTTCAATATCTGTGACTTCAGATGATGAACTTTTAATACAGATACAGTAGGTGGATCATAAATCAACTCCGTTGCTTGGCACCACGAAGAATATTACTTCAGTGAGCAGACCAATATGTATGCACCGTTAACGGGGTGCATCTTTGCCAGTTCAAAATTCTTACTTTACATCCATAGCAAATAATTTTTCTACGTTCTATGACATAGTAAATACCTGTAGCGAACACATGCATTTATAGTACTACAATGGATTCTCATTCTCACTTGCTCTTTAGTTACTTGCGGTGATTGCTCTTGTAAGACACTCAATGAAAACTTCAAATGAAAGGAAAACAGGAATTTCATGACATAACAATATGATATTGACTTATGACAGCAATAGAAAGAGTTGTTCAAAAAATATACACTCTTTGTGTTGTTTGGCAAGTGATAATCTGTGAGGTAGCATTAAAACAATCAAATAATTCTTTGGTTTACAATGAGAGAGATGACATGGCAAGAAATATACATGTATAATACAGTGTACATAGAAAGACATAAGAAAAAGCTACTGGTAACAGTAAAAACAGAACACCATGATGCCATAAATACAGTCCACATTTGAATTATCAAATGGTCATGAATACTCTATCTACATTTTAGGTGACTGGTTTTATAATACATAGTGCACTCAACTACTTTCCCTATCGACAACATACCAAGTAAACAGTTTTTTCTCGACATCATGGGGAAATAAATTGAAGAGATAATCTATGAGGTAGTGTTAAAACAATTGCCATTATTTGGTTTAGACTGAGAATGATCATGTGGCAAGAAACATGTATAATACTCTGAAAGACATGAAAAAGAAGATACTGGTAACATTAAAAACAAAGAACATCATGACGCCATGAATACAGTAGACATTTGAACTATCAAATGCTCATGCATACACTCTATTTACATTTTAGGTGACTGCTTTTGGTGCTTAGTGCACTCAACTACTTGACTACTACCCTGACTATCGACAACATCCCCAGTTTGACATAGTGGGAAAATAAGTTTGAATTTCCAAACAATTTCCATGTCTCATTTCTTTGTGCTACAGATTACATGATTGTTCTACTCGTATACATTATATAAATGTTCATCAAAATGGAGGCAGCTACTGTAATCATAGATGAAGAGTAATAACAGAAATTGATGGCACAGAAGAAACTTGTTTGAAATAATATATGGCAATGGTGTTTGGCAAGAAATAAATATTTATGGTATGTGGGTGTACAATAAACCATGCTGTTTGCTGGCATCATGGATCACAGTATGAATAATATGATATAAAAAACAAAAACAAAAAAATTGCTAGAATTGAATTGGCTGTGTCCTGAGAGAACAAGGAAGCATCCCAACACTTGACAAATGGAGGTAGAAGGTATACAGGATGACCTAAGACCACCTGGCACTGCACAATACAGGTGGAAATGAAAACATGACATGGGGATGTGGAGTGAAAGAACTTTGTTGCTGCCTACATCCCAGGAAGCACAGTGTGGGCAGTTAGTATGTACGAAAGCACAATAAGTGTACTAAGTATTAGAGCAAAACATTATTTGCTTCACAATGTTGATGAATCAGAAGGCAAGAAACATGTAAAAATGCATCAACAGGAAAGAGGTAAGTGGCAAAATAAATAAATACATGAATAAACTATGTGCACGATAATACATTCAACCTCACCTAAGTCAACGTCGCACAAGTGGAAAACTCTAGTCCATAATGGTCATAAACATGAACTAATTGTATTGTGTAAGTGTATAAACTCTTTATAACCTTAGGTTGCCTTTACTTTCCTCCTCAAATCCATTATGTTTTCACTAATGTATGCGTTCACCTTCCCGAGCTCTTTCTTTTTTTCCTCATCGGGAGTTTTCAGCTGGGTCAGCCGGTGTAGGAAGCAATCTGGTACACAAACACACATAAGAGAAAACAAGAGCACTGTTAGTATCACTTTGACAGAGACTATGTATTGACATACTCATCACAAAAAAAAACCTTCTCTAATCGAATATCAAGAAATTCATGTAACAAGGCTGCATTGTGAATGAAATACTGTTTACGGCTCATGTTACGTTTGGAAAAACAAAAATGACAGTGAAATGCTTTCCAGATGTAAACCGAAACTATTGTTACATTGTATCCCCCCACCCCACAAGGAATGTTATACAAACACTTCATGTGGAAAAAATCACATTGTCTGAGAAGCTCAGAAGCATGTGTCAGCATTAAGCATGTGTCAGAATCCTTCTTCATTGTGATGACAAACACTGAAATGTCTTTTATTAAATCAAAAGACACACTGAACTAAATAAATATATCGCAGTCTAATGATTACCACGAATTGCCTGAAGTTTAGCAGCCTCTAGTGCTTCGCCAACTGCTCGGTCTTTAAATCTGTTACTTGACTTTCCGGCGACTGACCGCTGTCGCAAGTTGTCGGATCCCCAGATGCATACCGCTAAATTCTTCACAAACAAAGAATGTTTTGTTTGACTCGACACCATATCAAACTCTGCACTTGGCAGCGATATGTCATGTCCAAGGTAGACCTACAAAAGATCAGAGAAGAAAAAAAAATAATCTACTGGATAGAATTGAGTGAATGAAGCAACAATACTGTTCACCTCACTATATGTAATGATTGCTTGAGGGAAGCGTCAGAACAAGAAGATTAAACCTTAACTTGCCGTGTGCAAGTTTACCAGACATTCAAAACATCATTTTATTGCTCATTGTTAACCGATTGTACATCTCTGTCATTCTTGTCAAACATTATGCATACAGAGAACTCCTGTAATAGCAAATTCATATAAAATGACAAAATGTGTTTTTAAGGAAGTGAAATAAATCATCATGTCCCAACTGACTTTTAAATGTTAACCTACAGGATATTGGATGAAAATAAAAAATTGAAATGTTGCTATGGTGACTGGTATGATTCCACTTTATCACATTATTTTTCCAATATACTTACTTTACATCTTGACAGTGCAATATGACACCTCTTACATGTTTGAAAATTTGATGGTAAAACATCAGAACTGTTGAGAGGTTATATATACATTCCTTGCAGTAAGTTCATTTGGATGGCAAAAGTTGGGGTTTTTATCAAGTATTCAGGATTGAACTTGGCTAAATTTTTCCCTACATAATCATTGTGCCTAATGCATGCATTTAAACCAAGTTTAATTAACTTCCATAATCATTTCCAAGGCAAAGAGCTCAGATTGTCCTTTTGGACAAGAACATACATGCAGACTTTATTATATACACAGGGGATAGAAACAACATGAAAAGAATACTTGGAGTTAACTTTCTTTTTGAGAGAGAGAGATAGAGAGAGAGGAGGGGGGGTGGACCCAGAATACTCCCTATCTCATCAGTGTAAACATTTTTGTCTCTAGTGGCCGGGTCCCTATGCTGGCCTTGTGCTGAATGAGATGATCTCGCACAAACATGTGCAGGTCAAAGTGGGTCACACTTTCAGCCCTGACTTGTGCACTTCCAATGATACAGTTACAAGTACTATGCACAGCAGGCACAGGCAGAGAATGTATGCGGTAATCACATCTAATTTTTTCCTTTTAATGGTAATCAAAGCAATGGCCATTCAAAATATAAATGCACTTTTCCATTCTGGTAAACATCGCAGAGAAAATCTACCAAAATCTACCATTGATTGGAGATACATATGATACTGAAGTGTTCCATGTTTTTTTTCTTGTGTGTGTGTGTGTGTACACTTAAGCAGAGCTTGCACAGTGCATAGGCACAGCATTGTTGATACACTGTTAGGGAAATTACATTGCGTTGCCACCATTCGAGTTTTAACAGTTATGAGATAGTGAAAATAGGTGGTACTTGCCTGTCCATCCACAGGGATGTACAGTTGTTTGGAACCTTCTTCGTCTTCCTGGGCCTTGTCTGAAGAGGTGCTGGCTGGGGTAGGAGCACTGGGGGTTGCACTCAGCCTTACAATTTTCTCTTCCACTGAGATGTGTTATGAAATGATAATATATGATACCTTGCAATTACTTTCAGTATGATCATGAATATGAGTATGAATTCCCTCCCACTTAAAAATTACGAGAGCAATTGAAAGCATGAGAGCACACTTCCATGGGAAAATTAACCATGAAAATTATGATTTAGTATTTCAAAAAGTCATAGCTGTTATTATTGCATAGAATTCATGAAATACATTGAAAGAAGCATGATGATGGGAGCAGGCAACTTTATTGGATGGTAAGATTTATTGATCAGAATTTGATTCGAAACTGACATTAACGAGATAAAAGGTGTCATTGGAGATTGGAGTTGAGGGAGCATTAAGGCAAATGTTCATGCACCATATTGAAATAAACACATTTCCCACAATATCACAACAATCATCACTAGGATGGGTATGAAATCAAATATGGTTATATTGTTATTACCTCATTTGCAGTATTTCAACATATTTTGTCATCAATGACATATGGTCACTTACATCCATCAAACTTTTCGAGGATACGGGTTTGGAGCTTTCTGTTGAGATTTCGCTCCTCCTCCAGTTGCTGCCGTAGTGAGGCATTTTCCTTTTTCAGCTGTTGAAGTTCATTACTGGTAGAGTTGTGAACTCCATCTGGCCGCTTTGAAGACCCTGCTTGAACATGTGGATGGTCTGGAGTCGAATGGCAAGGGGCAGGATGAGGAGGTGAAGCAGCCATTGCTGATACTGGCTGGCTTGGTTTTGGCATCAAGGGCTTGTGGACTGCTGGGCCCTTTGCGGATGATGCCGGTATACTTGGTGTGGACTGAGTCACCTTGGCTTTGAGTTTTTGCTGCATGATTCTCTTTAAAGTGCTAAACTGTGCAGCTTGTACAGTCTTCTGTTTGACACAAACATAAGAACAGGATGTGTAAACAAAAAAGGTCACTCAGGTTTTACACATTTTTCACACTGATATACAGACGTGTTTGTGTAGAAGTCTGTCAAAACATTTTTTTTTCAAGCAATGTGAGATCACATAAATCTTGTTTCAATTTCTTAATCATTCTTGTTACCAAGTGACCACTTTTCAACTGCTTTGTGTTTAAGTATGTATATAAAATACATTATAGAACTCATACTAGAAATATTCTTTCTTAAAGATATAATACTTTGTGTAAGGTTTGGTCTAGTTATCCAACTGCATCTGATCATAAGATGTAGAACAAAAATTGAATACCACAATGGAATTTGATTAGTTGACAGCACAATTTTTTTTATTTAGGATGGGGGAACGTAACTGTATACACTGGCACATGTTGACATTCTACCTTTTGTGTAGCATCTTGCCGCTTCTTCTTCTTGCGGGCAACACTCGTCGCCGATGACGAATTGTTGACATTGCTGAGTTGGTGATCTAGGCTGTTGGGATTGTGGCCATCACCAATGTCATCATCCGTGTCTTCAACAGTTGAGTCGAAGATTTTTGGGATTCTCATCCGCGATCCACCTGCCAGCTTGGTTTCTATCTCCTCCTTTGTTTCTAGACAACAAAAGATTTGGAAAAAAATTGAGCATTGATCCCAATGATGGATTTGTTGATTATAGCTTCTAATGGTATTTTTTTTTTTTTGGTACTAGAAAGGAGGAATTGAAGGGGCATACAGGTCTATACGTATTGTAAGTTAGTCTGGAAGAATCGAAATATTTTAAAACAGTACGTATTATCGTGACAGAAAAAGCTGCATACAAGGTGCTACATAAGCACTTGCCTGATTGCTCAGGGTATAAAGTGAAAATCAAAGTCAGGCAAGTGTTTTGGAACAATGACTAAAAAATGTCTGCCCGATTCGGGCGAGCAAAAAGTTTTGAAGCCACCTTTTTTTTCACATTTTTATGATGAGAGTATGCATGAAATATTACTCATTTCCTCAGTGTCTCACAATCAATGTTACATTGTAGCTAACATTTCTAATTTCTAATACATTTCTGATACCATTTATATTGAGAATAGACCAACAAAACTGCCATTTCCCGACATTTTTTATTCTCGGTCTGCTCCCTCTGAGACTGAAATCTAACATTGCCTATATAGTATATATTTTGCCCCAGTTGTGGAATGGATCTTCGAATGTTATAAATAAATGACTTGACAACAATGAAGTTTCTAAATTTGCCCTAATCTCTCTTAAAACTCACAAGGCCTTTTCTGCCCACCACATTTGTTCCCTCAAGATTTCTTATTTTGCAGCTAGACTTTTATACCTAAAATCCACTTTTCAACAACAACAACAACCCCAATCTTTGGGGATGATGCAGTGGGCAAAATAAGGGGAGAAAGATTATTGTTTTGTCATTCAAGTGCCCTTTCCTACAAAGAATCGATTGGCTGGTTTATTGAATTTGCACACAGAGTTGGGAAACTTTTTCCTGGAATTGAACACACCCGAGACAGAAAGTTAGGACGGATGCGTGAGAGAATTTCTTAGATGGAGAAATTTTGATGGTCCTAAGTAATCTCATTCCCCTCTCCATATGGAAGACAGAAATTCCAAAGCACCTTAAGAAGGGATAAATAGAAGCCTCCTTCACAAAGGAAGAGCACCTCTAAGAAACTGTAAAGCAGTATTTAATGGAAAGACCAAGCCCACCTTTCATTCAAATCTTTCCTGCCCCAGTTACAAGAAAAGCCTGTCTTAGTATGTGGCTATTTAAAACAAAAATGCCTTCAGAAAATGTTCTCATTTTGATTTACTCTCAGGGGGATGTAAAATAAATACATCAATAAAATAAACATGGAAGACGGCTGTTATTCCCATTTAGCAATTCGTTCTCTCACTAGCTGCAGTCCCTCGAACGGTGTACAAGCACCAAAAATAAGCTTGTTAATGTCGTAAGCGTAAGATAGAAACACCGCAATATTTTCTAAGACAGAAAAAAAATACGAGTTAATTATCGGCTTCTTCAAAAGAAGAAAAAGAAAACAAATAAAGCCATTCTAACGCACCAGCTAATTCCCCTGAGTATTTAGTTTCTCATACCTACAAGTCAAAGATTGAGTTTCTCCGGAGCGCTTCGTCGATCTGAAGGATAGAGGAAGGTAGAAAAATTTAAACTTTTTTTTTTTTTACTTAAAGCTTGCTCGGCGGCGGATTGTTGAATATTATCCAATTAAGCAAACTTCCCAGGGACAGGAATGAACCGGGAGTTCCTTTACTTGCAGAAATTATAAATACAGTATCGCTCCTAGTTTTTAAACTAACTCAAAAATGATGACGCGAAATAACATGGAGAATGTTTGTAAGAGGGACATTATCTTCGTGTATACATTGTTTCCCAAATCTGGGTAAATTGCTCCAAATCAGTCAAAAATACTCGCAATTACTCGCGGGTGCTCGCGCCTCGCCCCGAGCCACACGGCAGCCCGCTCCAGCCCGCCCCACCCACGCATCGATTTTAATATATTAATATATATTTAATATATACTCAACGGTACAG
Source organism: Hydrophis major (assembly GCA_033807585.1). NCBI lineage: Eukaryota > Metazoa > Chordata > Lepidosauria > Squamata > Elapidae > Hydrophis > Hydrophis major. Next base: position 370,619,505 of record CM066329.1, read on the forward strand.
GATCAGAAGCGTTGTGTTCGAACTTCCCCACGGTTTGCACGTGCGCTGGCCGGATGTATGCGTCGCACGTGCCACGTACGCATGTCGTATCCGCGCTCTTTCTCGCTTGAACTCAGTGAACCAGTAGACTCTGGTGGATTCTACTGGTTTGACTTATTTTTTTCCAACCTCTTTGAACCAGTGGACTCTACTGGACTCTACTGGTCTCTACTGGTTTGACTTCACACTTTTTCCAACCTATTTGAACCAGTAGACTCTAGTGGATTCTACTGGTTTGACTTCATATTTTCCACCCTATAAATCTCTTATTCCAGTAGGCTCTTCTGGTTTCTAATGGTCTCTGCTGTTTTTGACATGGCGTTTTCCACCCAATTCAAACCAGTAGACTCTAATTGCTTCTAGTGGTTTCTACTGGTCTGACTTCATACCCTACTTGAAACCATGACACTGTACTGGTTTCTACTGGTTTGACTTTAAAGGAATTTTATACCCCTCTTAAAACCAATAGAATCTACTGGTTTCTATTGGCTTCTTCTGGTCTTCATTCCAGTTGGATCTACTGGTTTCTAATGGAATCATACTGGAACCAGTAGAAATCAGTAGAAGGTCTCTACTGGTTTCTACTGGTTTCTATGGGAATTTCTATGGGCTATTTCTAGTTTCAGTTTCCAGCTTAGGCTACTTTTAGTTTCAGTTTCCAGCCTAGTTTCAGTTCCCAGCCTAGGCTACTTCTAGTTTCAGTTTCCAGCCTAGGCTACTTCTAGTTTCAGTTCCCAGCCTAGGCTATTTCTAGTTTCAGTTTCCAGCTTAGGCTACTTTTAGTTTCAGTTTCCAGCCTAGTTTCAGTTCCCAGCCTAGGCTACTTCTAGTTTCAGTTCCCAGCCTAGGCTACTTTTAGATTCAGTTTCCAGCCTAGGCTACTTCTAGTTTCAGTTTCCAGCTTAGGCTACTTTTAGATTCAGTTTCCAGCCTAGGCTACTTTTAGATTCAGTTCCCAGCCTAGGCTACTTTTAGATTCAGTTTCCAGCCTAGGCTACTTCTAGTTTCAGTTCCCAGCCTAGGCTACTTTTAGATTCAGTTTCCAATAGGCTACTTCTAGTTTCAGTTCCCAGCCTAGGCTACTTTTAGATTCAGTTTCCAGCCTAGGCTACTTCTAGTTTCAGTTTCCAGCTTAGGCTACTTTTAGATTCAGTTTCCAGCCTAGGCTATTTCTAGTTTCAGTTTCCAGCTTAGGCTACTTTTAGATTCAGTTTCCAATAGGCTACTTCTAGTTTCAGTTTCCAGCCTAGGCTATTTCTAGTTTCAGTTTCCAGCCTAGGCTACTTCTAGTTTCAGTTTCCAAAACAGTCCTCATTGGCTGACTTAGTTGCTATGCCTCTTCATTGGCTGACCTTGTTACTAAGCTCTATTCCAGTTCATGAATTTACTCTGACAATAGCTTTTGGGGAAAATAGCCCGTTTCGCAGGATTCTCGTTGCCTGTTGGCTTGACTCTTAACATATGCCATCCCCTTGAATTTTTTTGTTTCTTCCTGCAATCTGACAAAATTAACATGCATTAAACCCAAAATTATTCTCACTTCCAATAAGCGAGGGCGGGGCTGTCCATCTCAATGTCATTGAGGGCTGCATCAGGGCTGCGGTTGACTTCAGCGGGACGGGTAGGCGTGGCCAACGGTAGGTGTGGCAAATGGGCATGGCCAGCTTGCCGCTGTTCATGGGGCGTGGTTGAATGGGTGGACATGGCCAGCTTGACACCACTCCCCAAACTGCTGGCATGTTTCCTCTTCACGTTGGGTAGACCAGACTGAAGCTTCGGTGGCCCAATGCTTCCTCTTCGCATTGGGTAGACCAGGCCGAAGCCATTCGGGATGGCCCCTGATAATTTGCAGGATGGCCCCGTGGGCTGGATCTGACCACATCGTGGCCCGAATCCAGCCCGCAGGACACCTGTGAGCTAGAGCAATTGTGGCTAGAGACACAGACTAAAGAAAACAGCTTTTAGTCTTGTGTTTGTAAGCAGGTTCTTACAAGAAGACAGGTGTTGGTAGCAGTTGTAGGAAGAGGGGCACCATGGGACAAAATACGTGTGTTACTGTTTTGTTCTGGAACACATCCAAATCTAACGCTTAAAATATATTTTCTCTGAGCACATCTGGAATCACCGGTTTATTTTGATGCTATCCGTCATACTTAACACACTCCCTTCAAGGTAATCTATCATTTAACTGGTGCAGTGGCCTCATTTTGTTACAGGACCTTTCAACTACTCTTGTTTCCCTGAAAATACGACCTTCCCTGAAAGTAAGTCCTGGCTTGATTTTTACACTTGATTATTTCCATATAAGCCCTACCTCCCAAAATAAGCCCTAATTAAGATCCCACCCACTCCAAAGTGCATGGATAAAAATGAAGCTAGGATGGGGATGGAGTGTGTGTGGAGCTACCCTATTACTTACCTTTGGACAGTTGTAGCCAGGCCTCTCACACCCTGACACCTGACTCACCGGCCCATTTCTTCTGCATCCGGCAAGGCTGGCAAGGCTTTTCCTGAAGGCCTCTAGCAGATAACAAAGCTCTGGATAGATCCTGAGCTCTGTTATGGGCTGCAGATGCCTTCAGGAAAGTTTTGCTGGCTGCAGAAGAAGTTCCTGAAGGCCTCTGACAGCGAAAAGGAGGCCAGGGGTGATGCAGGCAAGTGAGGTTAGTCAGTGGAGGACATCCCTCCAAAAATAAGACCTGGTGCCTTTTTTGACGCCAAAAAAATATAAGACAGGGAAAATTTCAGGGAATTTTCAGTAATTGTTGCGTGCTGGCATTTCACTTCAATGCGTCAAATGCTCTGCACATTGCTAGCTCGGAAGACTTTGCCTCCCCCTTTCTAATTTAAAACACTTTTCTTTTTGGAGCTCATCAGTAAAATGCGGAGCCCGTTCCCCTTTGAAAAAGGTAATTGCGTTTTCGCACCTCTGCTTTCCACTTAGCCGAGGGAGTGCATGTTTTCTGCTTAACTAGCCCGTCCTGATTCATCTGCCTCTTAACGTGACGGTGTTAGTGATTTGCCTTTCAGCTAATTATTGCAAAATTAGTCGCTTTTCTCTTCCTCCGCATTGCCAAATTATGCAGATCGGCTCTTTTTTTTTTTTTTTTTCTGCCGTCGTTCTCTTTTTGAGAAGGAGGAGGGAGATTGCAGATGGAGATGTTACGCTGTCCCTTTGGTAGGTTGATCAAAAAAACCAATAATGCGAATAGAGGGGGAGAAAAAACATTTTTAACGTTTCAAAGGATCTTTGTGCAGATCTCACAAGTGGTAAAAAGGGGGGAGAAAATGCTGATTTTCCTTTTGAGATGCATCAAAAAACCATCTTCAATGTTTCTTTGATTTTTGGAAATGATTCAAAGGATACATTTGTCGAGGTGAGGACTGGGCGTGTGTGTCTGTGTGCCTGATAATTTGGGAGCATGGTTTGCATAGAAAGAGTATTTAAAATAGCCACTATTTGTCTGGATCACGTGAAATAAAGAGAAATACCAACTTGAGCTACTTTGTCAGTGCCTTGCCGCATGTGACTTACAAACCAGTGTATGTAATAGCAATAGCCCTTATACCACTTCACCGTGCTTTCCAGCCCTCTCTAAGTGGTTTACAGAGTCAGCCTCTTGCCCCCAACAATCTGGGTCCTCATTTTACCCATCTGGATAAATAAAGGATGGGAGGCTGAGTCAATCTTGAGCCTGGTGAGATTCAAACTGCCAAATTACAGGCAGCTGGCAGTCGGCAGAAGTAGAGCAGGGGTTAGAACAGGGTCGCCAATCTTTTGGACCTCAGGGATCACCAAACTCATAATTTTAAATCCCGCGGACCAGAGACCCTGGTAAAATCCCCCCAAAAGTCTGCAGGAAAATTCCCCACCCTATTTTCCTACCGATCGATCATTCTTTATTTGGGATTGCAGGATACCGTCCCCAGCTCCGTTCTCAGGGGTGGGGGTGGGGGAGAGACTTTTGGCTTTGTGCAAGGAAAGCAGCAGAAGCAGCAGAAGTCTTTCTTTCTTTCCCCCAAACTCCGCCAGAAATGAGTCTTTGCCGGCGCAGCCTCTTGGAGCAGGAGGCCTTGCAGGGTCCCAAAGACTCAGTTCTGGCAGAATTTGGGGGAGAGAAAGAAAGACTTTTGCTGCTTTCCTTGCATGCAGCCAAAAGCAGAAGAAGAAAGAAGCAGAAAGAGGCAGCCTGGTGGCCAGGTGAGGTGTGTGGAGTGAGTGGGTCAAGTTCCCCCCCTCTGCCCTTTATCCCCTCCTCTCACTACCTCGTGGTGTTCTCAATACAAGCAACGCAAGCCTTATGTTCCTGCAGACCACGTGGACGGTGCATCCTTGTGTTCCCACGCAGCCTGGATTAATTGCTTTGTGGGTGTGTCCTTTGTGGGTGCAAATCTTCTCTGCAAATTACAAGAAAAATTTTTTCATGGACCATCAGTGGTTCCTGGCTCACTGGTTGGCCACCACTGGGTTAGAGTGTTTACAGGTAGGCCTTGACTTAAAACACTTCATTTAGTGACTGTTGAAAACAACGGCACTGAAAAAAGTGGCTTACAACCATTTGTCACAGTTACGGCTTTTGCAGCATCCCCATGGTCATGTGATTTACATTCAGACACTTGGCATCTGACTCGTATTTATGACAGTAGCAGTGCCCTGATTTCATGCGATCCCCTTTTGAGACCTCCTGAGAAGCAAAGTCAACGGGGAAGCCGGATTAGCTTAACAATGTTTTAAGTTAACATCTAACTTAACAACTGCACTGATTCACTTAATAGCTGGGGCAAAAAAGGTCATAAAATGGGGCAAAATGGACTTAACCAATTTCCCACTTAGCAGCGTAAATTCTGGACTCAATTGTGGTTGTAAGTCAAGGATTACCTGTAGTTATTTTGCTGCATTGGTCAGCTTGTTTTCCACTGTGAGGTCAGAGTGATGTACACAGCAGGGCGGGAGGGTGTGATTTTCCCCATGGCAACAACCAGAATCCTGCAAAGTGGCTTTGAGTGAGAAGGACAGTCCCAAAGTCACCCAGTTTCACCCTGGCCAAAGTTCAACTTTGTTAAACATTATACCAGAGTAATTTGCAATACCCTCAAGAGAGTGTGGAGGAAATGTAGATAACTTGCTTGGTATTGGAATGGGGCAACTTGTTGTTGGCCAACTCTCCATGGCCAACTCATGAAAGGACAATTCTCCATGGCCAACTCATGGCAGGTCAACTCTCCATGCCCAACTCTGCGCAGCCAACTTGCCATGGCCAATTCTCCATGGCCAACTTGCTATGGCTAAATCTGTGCAGCCAACTCTATGGCCAATTCTCTATGGCCAACTCACCACGGCCAACTCGCCATGGCCAACTCGCTTTGGCCAACTCTCCACAGACAACTCTCCACGGCCAAGTCACTGTGGGACAACTTGCTGCAGGACAACTTGCCATGGGACTCCTTGGCAAAATTCAACAATTCAATTTAATAAGTTAAAATAATTTATAATTTATAAATATTTTATAATTCTTTAATGATTTTGTTCCACCATTTCTTATATGTTAGTATAATTCTCACCCAACACAGTGAGTTGGACGTGTCAAGTTGGCCATGGTGAGTTGGCCATGTCAAGTTGTCCTAGACCCACTTGCTGTGGTCCACAGGACTTGCCTAGCAGCAGTTCGCAACAATCACAAGCAATGTATCTATGGGGAGTTTCAATCACTTGAATTGAAGAAGCTTCTTGGATGAGAAGTGAATCATTTTCAAGGAAAAAAAACCAAGAAAGTTGTCTGCATTCCAAGTAGCCAACTCCAAATCAATAAACTCCAAGACGAGCGTTTTCTCAAAGTTCCATTTTATTAGAGTTGTCCTATTGGCACATCTGGGAAAACCCGAATCGGAGAGTTCTGGGTTTTCCCTTTGTAATTGAAAATCCCAAACCCACCCCCTGTACCCACCAGTCCATCACATGGTCCAATCATCAGCCATCCCAACTGGAGACATCCTTCCAACCACTCCTTTCCCAGGTGCAGGGTTACTTGTCCTTGACTCAGCAAAAGAATGTTGTTTTGTCTAAACTTCAACCTCTCTGTAAAATGCCCCCTCCCAAATTCCCAGGCACTAGAATGTGGCAGCGCGGAAGCTTCTAAGTAAAATATGGCTTCCAAAGCTGACAACAGTCCAGTTGCCTTTTGGAAAAAGCATATATTGGCCAACCACAAATAACAGGGTGAACATTAAGTACCGATAGAAGAGACGTGCACCATTGATTGGCCTAACAACAAAATAACACCGAACACATAGACGTGAAACCAGAGATCTTTTTATTGGGAATCTTAAATGATACATATAGTAAAGATTTGAAATATCTGATTGTAAATGTATTACCAGCGGCTAGGATTGTATTTGCTAAAAACTGGAAAAATGAGAAAATACCATTGCAGGAAGAAATTATTAAGAAAATATTGGAATGTGCTGAAATGAGTAGATTGACATTTGAAGTTAGAGAACAAGAGGATAAACAATTCTATGAAATTTGGACCTTTTCTACCAATGGTTAGATAATAAAATACAATAATAGAATATTTAGAATTTCAGAAAATAACGAATATATAAAGATCTATTTTTTTTTCTTTTTTGATATTATATTTATAAAATGTTATTAGGATAGATTTGGTATGACTATATGATTTGTTATAAAATAAATTAAGTAAACTATAGTTATCTCGCAAAGTATGAATGAATAAAATCATGGTCAAATAATTGTTTAATATGTTTAATAGTGATACTAGGGTATATAACTTCTGATTGACGAGATATTATGTAACGTAATTGTAATTGAGACCACGAAATGGATGCACAAAAAATTGGTAAACCAACCGATACACTGTTTGTATATTTATGAAAGTAAGTTGGATGTTTTTATGTTTTGTCTGTTTTGTTTGTTTTTAAAAATCAATAAAATTGTTTTCAAAAAAACCCCCAAAACACCGAATTTTACAACATTCAAATATCCTGCAGAGCAACTCAGGAAATGAGGTGAGTTTAAGGTGTCCTGACCAGAGTTGCATTCAGCAGGTTCTGACCACCGGGAGCAGAAATTTGGAGTAGTTCAGAGAACCAGCAAATGCCACCTCTGACTGGCCCCGCCCCCATCTATTCTCCGCCTCCTGAGTCCCAGCTGATTGGCTGGGTCTTTTTTGGTTGCCCTGCACAGGAGAATGGAGCTGGAAAGCAGGTTAGTGGGGTGGGGAGGGAATGGGGATTTTGCAGTAACCTTTCCCCTAGGAGTTGGATAGGAATGGAGATTTTACAGTATCCTCCCCTTGCCATGACCACCAAGCCACGCCCACAGAATCGGTAGTAAAAATTTTTGAATCCCATTCACTGGTCCTGACTTGAATCATTCATCATCCCCAGCCAGAACAGATTCAGAAAAGATGTCGACTCCAGAATTGGGTGTATCTACTGCAAGTTCTCCATCATAGAAATACCAGTAGTTTCATTATTGGCACTCATGTTGAGCAAATGCCAGTTTTAACCATGGAGTTTTCATCACAAACAAGTGATGCGACAGTGACAGAATGAATGGCACCTTCTTCTTTTTTTTAAATTTTTATTCTTTAAAAACAAAAAATACAAAAATCTCATTTCCATTAACAGTTATTTGTCGTTCTATATGTTGTTCTATATACATGTTTCTTATTTTGTGACTATACATTATTTTTATCCTTATCCTTCACCCATTCGTACCACCTCTCCCATGTCGCATAGTATTCTCGATCCTCTTTGCCTTTCAGTTCCATAGTGAATTTATCTAGTTCAGCAAAAGTCCACTATTTTTTGAATCAAAACTTCATTTTATCAGCCTTCCAATTTTGTGCTAACGTGATTCTTGCTGCAGTTAAAATGTGTACAATAAGGTATCTTTTATCATTTCTCAAATTCCCTTTAATCATACGTAATAAAAATGTTTCGGGTTCCAATTTCAATTTATATTTTGTAATCTCAAAAAGCCATCTCTGTATTTTCTTCCAGTATTTTTTGGGAATGGCACTTTCTTCAGATGGAAAGAGAAAGAGTGAGCGAAAGATTGGATCTTTTAACAAAGGTGTGTTACTCTAGATTCTGGAGACAAACTTTGACTTATGGAGTTGATTCTCCGATTGAGGTTTTCATATGGAGATTCTTGCCTCGGTTGTCTGTAAATGAAAGCATCCATGTTAGCAGCATATATGTAAAAAAGTAAAGGTAAAAGTTCCCCTCGAACATATGTGCTAGTCGTTTCTGGCTCTAGAGGGTGAAGCTTATCTCCGTTTCAAACCCGAAAAGCCAGCACTGTCCAAAGATGTCTCCGTGGTCATGTGGCCGGCATGACTAAACATCCGCAGGTGCACAGAAGGCTGTTCCCTTCCCACCAAAGGGGTCCCTATTTTTCTACTTGCATTTTTTAACATGCTTTCGAACTGCTAGGTTGGCAGAAGCTGGGACAAGTAACGGGAGCTCACTCTGTTAGGCGGCGCTAGGGATTCAAACCGTCGAACTGTAAACATCAAGGCTCGCCCATAGAGCCAGTAGTAAAAAAAAAAAATTGAATCCCACCACTGGTTGAAGTCCACAAGTTATAGAAGAGCCAGGGTTCCTCACCAATGGTCTAGATCAGGGATCTCCAACCTTAGCAACTTTAAAGACTTGTGGACTTTAACTCCCAAAATTCCTCAGGGTGTTGAAGTCCACAAGTCTGAAAGGTGCCAAGGTTGGAGACCCCTGATCCAGGGACCATCAACCCCTTCATCCATTACCTAGTGCAGCTACAGTTCCTCTTGTGGTGTATGAGCTTCCCGCTCTTTGCTATGGGAGACAGGGTGGTGCTATTCAATTGTAAAATTAACTTATAAAATTGTGAATGTAAAATAACAAGCTGCTATTCCCTTGGAAGGCTGTGACCAAGCAGAAGATGAATATCTGACATGCAACAAGTTTCTGCGCTTTGTTTTCTGCTCTTCCAAGAAGGAACCATGATTCATGTTTTCCCAAATTAGATGCCTCAGTCATGCTGATCTTTCTGCTTCCTGAAAGAATGGATTTCATTAGTAACCCTGTAGAAAGCCATGATTTGCTTTATGAGAAGAAAATAGAAATTAATGTCCTTTTTGGAATATTTTGCCCCTCCTCCCCTTCTCTCCTCTGACAACTCCAGGAACGGATTTCCTATTGTTGCTTTTGGGATTTGTCAACATCCATCAATGACATGTCAACCCCAAACCATAAATAATACAACTCACAATGGTGGAATGGGGTTGACAGGAGACCACATGGATGTTCTCAGACAGCAGTAGATTTGCGGTGAAGAATGTTCTTCAAGACCAGCTATAGCCTGATCTTCTAGAACCAGGGGTGTTCAACCATGACAACTTGAAGACTTATGGACTTCAACTTCCAGAATTCTATGCGGCCTGAGGAATTCTGGGAGTTGAAGTCCACAATTCCCAGAATTCCTCAGAGTTCTGTTTTAGAAGGAGAATCCTTTTATTTAATTGAATCAATTTCGCTGTTCTGCTGGACAGACCCTATTTTGAATGGGCTCTTCTAGAACCTTCTGACATTGTTGTTTTAATTTTATCAGCCTACTGCAGAGTTCCATGACTAGTTTTGAATTAGCATGAATTAGGAGTCCCAAAGGGGCTTTTTTTTTTTCAAGGGGCACCTGGATTTTCTGTTTTTTCTTTGAAGACGTTTCGCTTCTCATCCAAGAAGATGGAAGAGAGTGGAAGGAGCTTCTTGGATGAGAAGCGAAACGCCTCCAAAGAAAAAAACAGAAAGTCCAGGTGCCTCTTGAAAAAGCCCTTTTGGGACTCCTAATTCATGCTAAGCTGTTTACAGAGTCAGCCTCTTGCCCACAATAATCTGGGTCCTCATTTTACTGATCTCAGAAGAATGGAAGGCTGAGCCACCTTGAGCCGGTCAAGATCAAACTCCTGGCAATGATAGATCTATCATCTGTCTATCTATCTATCTATCTATCTATCTATCTATCTATCTATCCATTCATCTATATCCATCCATCCATCCATCCATCTATATCCATCCATCCATCATCTATCTATCCAGAGGTGGTATTCAGCAGGTTCTGACCAGTTCTGGACAACCAGTGATGGAAATTTTGAGTAGTTCAAAAAACTGGCCAATTCCACCTCTGACTGGCCCCTCCAACCCCATCTATTCTCTGCCTCCCAAGTCCCAGCTGATTGGCTGGGTCTCCTTTGGTTGCCCTGCACAGGAGAACGGAGCTGGAAAGCAGGTTAGTGGGGTGGGGTGGGAATGGAGATTTTGCAGTATCCTTCTCCTGCCATGCCCACCAAGCCACACCATGCCCAAGTCTAGTTGTGGGCTGCTTCCTATTAGGAACACAAGTGTTAAAAATAGCAACTCTGTCTAACTGAAATTCTGCAAAGCAAACCCTCCCCCTTTCCATCTAAGTTGTGGAAACTGCCACAAGATCAATAACCTCTAGAAATGTGCTTCTATTCAAACGAGACTCAAGAGGCTCTTACCGTGAAAAGCTGATTGGAACCATAAAGTTATCTGTAATGCAAAAGGTAAGAAAACTAATGGAAACATATGCATGTATTTCTTGCTAAACTATCCCTACGTGCACATTATATTAAGAAGGTTGAAATGGTCCAGGACCTTGTTAAGTTACATCACAGGTTGTCCAACCTTGGTGACTTTAAGACCTGTGGACTTCAATTCCCAGAATTCTCCTGCCAGCTTAAGGTAAGTTTAGCTGTATGTCAAGCTGCACACAGTTGTTCAGTTTAGGGGTGTTGGATGAAGACAGTCAACGTAGGATTATGTCAATGATTTGATGCAGCTATAGGGATAATAAATGTTGAGACATAGACACAATGGCAAATGATCAGAAAACTAGCATACTTGTGCATCTTCTAACCCTATGCTGGCTAGAGAATTCCGGGAGTTAAAATCCACAAGACTAAAGAGTTAGGAAAAAAAAAAAAAGTTGAGTTAAGCTCTTTCTTCAGGTTGCACATCAAAGTTGATAGGCCACATTATTTAGTTTCTTCACATTTAAAAAACTAAAAATTGGACAAGAGGCTACATCAGAGCCTCGCTTTCCATATGTTGGTTTTCTTCCTTGAAAGATCTTGTGGATTTAACTTTGAAAGTAAGGTTGAAGCACCTGGGCTTGGATGAGATATTTTGCAGCTGAAAAGAGGATAGCTCAACTTGAGCACCAGATAATCCTTCAATCCAGGTGGTAGGACATTACTGGTTAGAGCAGAGGTCCCCAAACTTGGCATCTTTAAGAATTGTGCATTTCTGGGAGTTGAAGTCCACATGTCTTAAAGTTGCCAAGTTTGGAGAACTCTGGGTTAGAGGATGCACAAATATGCTAGTTCTCTGATAATTTGCCATTGTGTCTCTGTCTCAACATTTACCATCTTTATACTTGTATCAAATCATTGAAATAATCCCACGTTGACTGCCTTCATCCAACACCCTTAAACTGAACAATTGTTCTGTCCTCACTACACTTTAGTCTGCGTGTAGCTCAAGATGCACCTAAACCCACCTTTCCTCCAATAAAACAGATCTTGTGCGTAGATCTGAACACTTTATTGAAAGAACAGGATATGGTGAAACAGCGATGCTCTGTGTGTGGGATGTGGGTTGGTCCTTGGATGACCATGTGCCACAGATTAAGATGGATTCTTCTTTGTGCTTCTGCCTTCTCCAAATACCAAAGAAAATGGAGTCTGCTTCCCAGCATGCACTTGTTTTGAGAGTGCGGGCTGATGAATAAAGAGGTTGGGTCAGCTTCAAACAATATACTTGGCATTTGTCTGTCCAACCACTAGATGGGGCTAGAGGGCAACAATAGTATATAAAGATGGTATGTTGGGGCCTATTTGTCCCTCCGGACACCAGATGGAGATAGAGAGCAACAACAGTATATAAAAGTTATATTCTAGGGCATGACAACAACCAACCAACCAAATAGGTTGTGCCCACACCAAACACCACGCTAGAAAAGTGAAAAGCTTAACATATTGGTAAATTGCAACTGACCAGTGAGAACTGTTCATGCAAATGTTTGGTCCTGTATATAAGCCACAGTTCATAAACCGCAATGGTGTTTACACAATGCACTAAGCCAGCCTTCCCCAACCTTCCCAGTGGGAGGTGGGGAAGAAGGTTTTGCGTGAGGAACAGGGACATGCCCACCGCTTGTGTGAATGGGGCTGCAAGTGCTGGCTCCCACCACCTGTGCAAGTCAGGCTGTGTGTGTGTGTGTGTGTGCCTGCTGCTCGTGTGAGTTGGGCTGTGTGTGTACTGAATGTGTGTGCTGGCCCACCACTCATGGTCTGATTGTGAATAGGTCATGGCCTGGTTGGGGACCCTTGCACTAAGTCAAACAAACCCAAATTGTGGTTTAGGTGCTGCTTACACTAGTAATGCTACTTATCATTGGCAGTACAAGTAGTGCACAGGTCATAAAATGGGGCAAAACTCACTTAACAAATGTCTGACTTAACAACAGAAATTTTGGGCTCCATTGTAGTTGTACATCAAAGACTACCTGTACCCTTTCTGGATTCATATAACACATCAACGAGTTCATTATAAAACTACGCTGTGTTTAAAGTTCACATTCCATTCCAACAACTTGATGGTGAAACATAATGGTTGTGCCAGCTCTTCCTGATTTACTTTTCTTCACAGCACACTGCTCCTCACTGCAAATTGACAAGCTCAGCTCTGAGCTGGTTGCTGCCTGAAACTGACAAGACTTTAATTATTTCACTCTGGGGGGCGTTCGTTACCAGGCACATGAAATTCGGTGCTAAATACATGCATTGGTTGGGAAAATGATTTTTTAAAATTACCCTCATCTTTGTGAATGATCGCAAAATGAAGTGGTCACTAAACAAGGAGCGACTGTACCATGGTTTACTGAATCAGCTCCAACTAAGTCAGAGATCCAACATTGGGGTTTACTGGTTGCTTGAACTCAAGCCAAGCCTGCCCTCTCTTGATCTACATCAGGGGTCGCCAACCTTTTGGAACTCAGGGACCACCAAACTCATAATTTTAAAACCCGCTGACCACTAATATGAATTTTGACTGGCGGTGGCTTGTTCACTTTGGTGGGAAAGTCGGTCCTATATTCCAGAGCTGCAGTAGTCACAGGACTGGCTCTTTGGTCATCCCAGAGTAGCTGCTCCTCCACCCGGGTGTACCGGCCTGCCATGGACTGGAGGAGCTATTCCGGGATGACCAAAGAGCCAGTCCTGTGACTACCGCAGCTCTGGAATATAGGACCGACTTTCCCACCAATGTCAATAAGCCACCCCAGGGCGGATTTCCCTCCTGTGCCATTGGTCTTACCTCCAGTTCGTGTGGCTCTACTCAAGGTAAGGTTTGCGCTCGGCCGAAGGGTGGGGGCCAGCGGTTGGGTGGTCCATGTGGGCAGTGCAGCCTTGTGTTCCCACGCAGCCTGGATTAATTGCTTTGGGGGGGGGGACATTTCTCTGTGAACCACCAAAATTTTCTCGCAGACCACCAGTGGGCCCCGTCCCGCTGGTCGGTGACCACTAATCTACACTGCTGTCACAAGCATTTAAACAAGCGATACCTACCTCTCTTGCAGAAGGCCCCAATCCCTAAGATCACCAGCAGGGCCATGAACTTGATCCCCAAAGCTACGTACAAGAGAATCATGATCCAGGACCCACTTCCAGCTGTGAACTTGTAGAAGTAGACTGTGCCCTCTGCTCTGCCATGGCTGTTGGTGGCCACACAGGTGTATTTCCCATCATGAGACAGGTGCTGAAGCTCTTTGGTGATCTGGTGGCCTGTGCTGGACACTGAGGTGGCATTTCCAGACAGGGGACCAGCCCACATCAGCGTGGGCAGCGGCTCACCTTCAGCCGTGCATTTGGCATGGAGGTCATGGTCCTGCCCAGCTTGGACAGAGATATTTATAATCCTGGGAGCAGCTGCAGAAAATCCAAAGATAGGAACCATAAATTATTAGTACTCAGGATGTTATCATTTGTAATGTAGTCCCTCCTGTCAACTCATAAAATATTTCTCTGGTCTTTTTAGAGTTGCCAACAGAAAGGAAAGGGGGAGCAGTACAGCAGCCAAACTAAAAGTACATTCCATCAATAGTTTTCAAAGATAGCAACTAAGTGACTGAAATTTCTGCCTTCTAACTGGAAAGCATGATTGAAGACTTTGGGCTAGGGATGTGTCCCATTGGAGAATATGAATTACGATACACCCAGGGAGTGAGGGGAAACCAGGGTCAAAGGTGACAATGAATGATGAGTCTCAGAGTCGGCTACACCCAGGAAATGCCAGACCTTTTAACCCCCAATAAATCCTTTTTAAGTTTTGGAAGTTTGGCTCGAGACTCATGATTTAAATGGGGGTAACTTCCAGAATCCTGGCACCTCCCTTCTTTTAGCTTTTGTCAACCATGGCAACTTTAAGATCCATGGACTTCAACTCCCAGAATTCCCCAACCAGCATGGAGAACTTATTACAACTTACTTTATAGTTTTTAAAATTAGTTTGAATATAGGCTAAATTTGTGGCTTCTGGATACTACCTGGTCTTATTTTTGAAGTTCAGGCACTGCACCAAGCTACGGGTTGTTTTCAATTATTGATTGGTTGGTTGGTTGGTTGATTGATTGATTGATTGATTGAGTAAAGCAAAATGGAATGTTGTAAATCATGGTTTGCTTTGCTTTAGATTATTGGGTATGCTATAAAGAGCTGGATTCATACAATGCATTATGCTACGTTATTATTATTTATCATAAGGCATGTTCACATCACATTTCAATAAAAAAACCCACAAGTCATAAAAATATAAATCATGAAGTCTGAAATATTATAAATATATGCCTAACTATGCCACAAACAGAGCATAGTGCTTACATGCAAACTTGGTTCTCTCTGGCCCCTTTGCTCTGGAGGGAAAATTCATTCCATTAAATAGAATATTTGTAGCTCAAGGTTGACATGAGAGGTCCTTGGTGCTCTCTGAACTTGGTTGTTTTCTTGCAGACATTTCTTGACCCAGCTAGGTAACATCATCAGTGCTGACCGTTGCTGAAAAGGATACAAGAAAACAAGCAATCTCAGAGGGCACTAAGGACCCCTCATTCACCCCAATGCTCAGAAACAGAAGGAAAAGCAAATGGACTCCACCTCTTTTCCAATCTCTTTCTTATACATACACATGAACTGCATTCAGACAATATCTTTAATCAAGGCAATAAAATAAAGAGAGAATCCTGCGGAACAAGCTGTCTCGTTTTAATTTGGGATGAGCGTTCTCCTGTTGGCTTAGCATGTTGTCATTTTGATAAGATTACACTCCAATCGGTTAATTCCAGAATGAAATAAAGTTATGTAACTAGGAATATCAATAGAAAAGAATATTTGTAGCTCAGGGTCCTTGGTGCTGTCTGAGTCTGTTGGTTTTCTTGCAGATGTTTCCTGACCCAACTAAGTAACATCATCAGCACTAGAAGGGAGTGAGGTTTGCTATCTGTTTAGGCTTGCCCTGTCAGTATTGGCGCAAATGTTGTTTTCTTCTTGATAGTGCCTTGCAAACCCCACTTAGCACTAATGGTGTTACCTAGTTGGGTAATAAAATGTCTGCAAGTAAACAACCAAGCTCAGATAGCACCAAGACTCCTATCCTCCTCGTCCTCCTCCTCCTCGTCCTCCTCCTCCTTGCCACAAACCCCACTCCCTTCTAGCACTGATGATGCTTCCTAGTTGGGTAACGAAACATCTGCACGAAAACCACCAAGCTCAGCGAGCACCAAGGACTCCACCATGAATATTCAGCCTTGTTGAAGGCAACACCCAGTTCCACGCCCAGGCACTGTGGCAGCTACGTCAATCTTTCCAGGGCCACATTAAAACCTTCGGGCACAACCCACAAACAGGAATGTGCAGCAATTGCCCGAAGGGTCATGGGGGTCTCGGGAACCCCCACTGAGAGGTGGGCTCGCCTAGTTCCTTTTTCCTGTGTCCGTCTCTTCCTCGTTCCCCTGGGCAGGCACCCACCTCACTGTATTTCACATCTTCTCACCTACGAGGCGAAGATGGATCCCCAACCGGCTCTCGTACTTGTCATGGATGTTTCCCGAGAACTCAACCCGGCAGAAGTAGCGGTTGGTGTCATTCCAGTTCAGGTTCTCGATTTGGAGCGAGAGGTTGTTCTGTCTCGGGTTGCCCAGGAGCTTGTACCGGTTCTTCAAGCCAACCGTAACCCTGCAGAGATCGCTTGAGCTTTGGGTGATGCACTTGAACACCACTGATCCATCAAACGGCTCCCTCACGCGCCAAATGGTGGTCAGGGCCTTGTCGTACATCTTGTGGGGATGCGTGAACGTGCAGGGCAGGGCCACGGATTTGCCCACCTCACCCACGACCTCCGATGGGACGTGCATGGACCACCCTTTGGAAGACGTGCCTTGGGAGCAAAAGCAGAAAGTCAGGCAGGGCTTCCTTTGCCAAAAGAAAATGAGGCTTTTGGTACACCATGCAATGCTCCACTTAAATGCCATGGGGAGGTTCATTGGATTTCTAGTTCATTTGCTTTTTTTAAACAACAACAGCAAAAACTATGACAACTACAACAAAGTTGTAGGGCAGAGTTGAGAGAAACATCAGCTGCAGATCTTCTGTGATATTGTGATAAAGCAGGGGTGTCCAAGTTTGGCAACCAATCATCTCTCTCTCCTCCCCTCTCTCTTCTCTCCCTCCCTCCCCCCACTCTCTCCACCTACCTACCTACCATCTATCATCTATCATTTATCATCTCTCTTTCTCTCTCACACACACATACACATTTATATCTATCTATCATATATTTATCTATCATTTATCCCCCCCCTCTCTCTCACACACACATACATATCTATCTATCTATCTATCTATCTATCTATCTATCTATCTATCTATCTATCTATCTATCTATCTATCTATCTATGCATCTATGCATCTATCTATCTATCTTATGCATCTATCTATCTATCTATCTATCTATCTATCTATCTATCTATCTATCTATCTATCTATCCATCCATCATCCATCCATATCTGTCATCTATCATTTATCTCTCTCTCTCACTCACTCACTCACATACCTCTTTTCTGTCTATCGATCTATCCAATCATTTATCCTCTCTCTCTCTCTCACTCACACACACGTCTATTTGTCTGTCTGTCTGTCTGTCTGTCTGTCTGTCTGTGTCTATCTATCTATCTATCTATCTATCTATCTATCTATCTATCTATCTATCTATCTATCATCTCCTATCATTTATCATCTCTCTCTCTCTCATTCTGTCTGTCTGTCTGTCTGTCTGTCTATCTATCTATCTATCTATCTATCTATCTATCTATCTATCAATCATTTATCCTCTCTCTCTCTCATTCTGTCTCTCTGTCTGTCTGTCTGTCTCTCTCTCTATCCTATCATCTATCTATCTATCTATCTATCTATCTATCTATCTATCTATCTATCTATCCATCCATCCATCCATCATCCATCCATATCTATCATCTATCATTTATCTCTCTCTCTCACACACTCACTCACACACCTCTTTTCTGTCTATCGATCTATCCAATCATTTATCCTCTCTTTCTCGCTCACTCACACACACGTCTATTTGTCTGTCTTTCTGTCTGTATCTATCTATCTATCTATCTATCTATCTATCTATCTATCTATCTATCTATCTATCTATCTATCATCTCTCTCTCTCTCATTCTGTCTGTCTGTCTGTCTGTCTGTCTGTCTGTCTCTCTCTCTCTCTCTCTATCATCTCCTATCATTTATCCTCTCTCTCTCTCATTCTGTCTGTCTGTCTGTCTGTCTGTCTGTCTCTTTCTCTCTCTCTCTCTATCTATATCTATCCATCCATCCATCCATATCTATCTATCACCTATCATTTATCCTTTATCTCTCTCTCACTCTCTCACTCTCTCACACACACACCTCTTTTCTGTCTATCGATCTAATCATTTATCCTCCCTCCCTCCCTCTCTCTCTCTCTCTCTCTCTCTCTCTCTCTCTCACACACACACACACACACGTCTGTCTGTCTGTCTGTCTGGTGCTTCGAAGAATAGCTTGATCCCCCTCTTTTTTGGGCAGCCCTCTCAAATATCGGAATCATGTCTATCATGCTATTATGTCAAGAAATGTCCCCCCCCCCCATGCAAACTTACCTTTGTCAAAGAGGCAAAACAAGCATGCGAGAAAAAACGGGTGGCTTTCCATCTTATGAGCCATTTCCCCTAAAAAAAATCTTGCTTCCTGACTGGACTGATCCGATTGACTCCACACTCCCTCAGCATGTCCTCCTGTGTCCTGCAGAATAGAGGCCGGGGGTTTGTTTGTTTTTTTCCCTTACCCTGGAAAAAATGAGGGAAGTTGGCTGGTCCAATGACTTTCAAGGAAAAAGTCATCATGTGGGACTGAGCAGAAAAAGCCACGGAATGAATAAGCCATCCACTTCTTATTTTTAAGCTAGGCGGAGAGTGAATTTGTTAGGGGACAGGCACTCCATCAGGGGTGGGATTCAAATTTTGTAACAACTGGTTCTGTGGGGGTGACTGGGTGGGTGTGGGATTTTTTTGCAGCAAAGCCCTCCCCCCATTTTTTGGGCCTTCTGGGCCTCAGGGAAGCCTCCTGGGGGGCATTTTGGCTCCCAAAAGGCTTTCCTGGGGCTCAGGAAGGGGAAAAAAAAAAAAGGAGTATGTTGGAGGGCTCCTGAGTCCCAGCTGATTGGCTGGGTCTTCTTTTGTTGTCCTGCACGGGAGAACGGAGCTGGAAAGCAGGTTAGTGGGTGGGGAGGGAATGGGGATTTAGGAATATCCTACCCCTGCTGCACCTACCAAGCCACACCATGCCCACAAAACTGATAGTAAAAGAATTTGAATCCCACCACTGAATGAAAGGATGCAAAAGGATGGACAGAATGAAATGCGAATTGCAAAAATTATAATATTTTTTTTTAAAAGAAATATGTTTAAATAATTAAATGTAATCGTTAAATTGTTCCACTGCAAGTTCTCCATAGTGAGTTGGGCGCAGCGAGTTGGCTGTGGCAAGTTGTTCCATTCTGATCATGTGACTCTGGGACACTGCAACCGTCATAAACGTGAGTCAGTGATCAACCGTCATAAATATGTGTCAGTGACCAAGCCTCTGAATTTTGATCATGTGACCATGGGGATGCTGATGGGGGGTCATAAATGAGAAAGCAGTCTTAAGTCACTTTTTTTGATGGTGTAATTTCAAAAGGGCACTAAACAAACGGTTGTAAGGCAAGGACCCTGTACTTTGGACACATGACGTGAAGACCCTTTCTGGAGAAGTCTCTAATGATAGAGAAGGTGGAAGGAAAGAGAAGAAGAAGACAACTAGTAGCACAGGGGATTGAGTTACAGCAGTGATGGTGGCCAGGTGAAGGACATGGAGTTAAAATCTATCCATGTGATTGCTAACATGGGACAGCAAAGTTGATTTACAAGCAAATACTGGGGTGCATAACTTCAGATATGTCACTGGAAGGTACAAATGCACAAAACTGCATCTCACTTATTTTGGTCATGTTATTGCAGGAGAATTCACTGGAAAAAGCAATTATATTTGCAAGAGTTATCGGTAAAAGAACACCACGGATGGACTCCATCAAAGCTGAAACCAACCAGAGCACAGAACAATTCAAAGAAACAGTGCAAGATGGGAAGATCTGGCCCATAAAATCACCATAATTGGACACATCTGAGTGGGTATCATCATCATCATCATCATCATCATCTGGTTGCCGAGAGTCAAACGTGACTTGATGGCACATAATCGATCAACCAAGGTTCAAACTATCTCAGCACTTGGTCAATCTCTGGTCCTGAGAAACTCCAGGTTGCCACCAGAGGGCAGTGATGTTTAGAGAAGAAGCTGTTGACTTGTGGATGGAGATTCTCTGTCCTCCAGGTCATAATTGTCCCAAAGGTGCTTTTTTTTCAAGGCGCAACTTCATTTTCTGATTTTTTTTCCTTGATTTTTTCACTTCTCATCCAAGAAACTTCTTCAGTTCTGACTGAATGGTGGAGGAATAAAGCTGAAGAAGCTTTTTGGATGAGTAGTGAAATGTCTTCCAAGAAAAATCAGAAAATTCATTTGCCTCTTCAAGAAGCACCTTTGGAACAAGCTGTTGACTTCTATTTCTTGTGGAACACCAGGAGCTCAAAGGAGTCTTCATATTGGACCAGGCCAGGGGTCCATGTCACCTATAGCCAGCCAGATGTCTTCAAGAAAGTCATGCATGGATAAGAGATGTTTTAATTGCTCAGAGCTGGACCTCAAGATGTGCTTTCCATGGCTTCCTCATTGACTTTGCTTGTCAGAAGGGACCCCTTTCCCCCCGGACACCATCATAAATACATGCTGGTTGCCCAATTTTGATCATGTACCGGTCGTGTGTATGAAAAACAGTTGTAAGTCATTTTTTTTTCAGTGCTGTTGTCACTTCGATCACTAAATGAATGGTGGTACGTCTAGAACAGGGGTGTCAAACTCAAGGCCCATGGGCCGAATCAGGGTGCTTAAATCTGGCCCATGGCGCCAGCCTGGAAATATCAAGAGACCAGCCTGTGGCGCTTCTGGCGACTAAAACAGGCCGCTTGAGGTCCCTTGTGCTTCATTTTCACCCTCCATGGCCTCCTGCAGCACTCTGCCAGCCAAAACCAGGCCAAAAAATGGACCAAAAATGGACCAAAAATCAAGCATAAACCAGGCTGAAAAGGGATTGAAAACCAGGCCCAAAACAGGCCGAAAACCGGGCTGGAAAAATGGCTGAAAACCAGCCCCAAAACAGGTCACTTGGTCCATATTTGGCCAGCAGATTGCTGCAGAAGGTCATGCGGGGTTGAAAATGAGGTGCAGTGGGCCCACATGTGGGCCCCTGTGCCCTGTTTTGGCTGGCAGGTTGCTACAGGAAACATCCATCACTCCCCCTGCTGCCCCCCCAACCTCCACCACCGGCCCGCAGATGAGAACTACAATAATGATCTGGCCCTCAAAGAAATTCAGTCTGACACCCCTGGTTTGGAACTACCTACCTGTGTTTCCCACAAAATTAGACCCAGTCTTATATTTTATCCCAAAACTATAATTGCACTTAACAATGAACTGAAGGATCACCATCAGTAAGCTGTTGGACAGTATTACTTGGTCTGTTTGTGGATTCTTGTGTGTTTTTAGGAAGCGAGGAATTTTGGCAGGTAAGAGGGTGTTTGGGATTGTCATGTATGTGTGCTTGTTGGGTCTGGTCTCTGGGTGTCATGTGAATTTCGTTGTATGTATACTGTGTATGTAAGTACAATGACAATAAAGAATTCAATATAAGGTGCATGGTTAAAAATCAGGCTAGGTCCTATTTTGGGGGAAACACGGTAATAACTGTAATCCAGGACTAAACAGCCATCTTTCACAAATTTCTCCTCTCCCCTTTCAAAGTGGGCACTCCGGCCATCCCCATATCTGATGGCAGCATTTTCTACAAATTAACTCTGTACTGGGCCAAGAAGTGTTTCTCTCTTTGGTCCTAGCCAAAGTTGAACAGATTTAGAAGGAACTTTGGAGGTCTTCTAGACCAACCTCCTGCTCAGGCAAGCAAACTTACACCCTTTCAGACAAATGGTTGTCTAATCTCTTCTTAAAAGCCTCCTGTGATGGAGCACCCCACAACTTCTGAAGATAAACCAGTTCCACTGGTTGATTGTTCTCATTGTCATTCTCATTTCTGCTTAGTGCTAGGTCAGTTTTCTCCTTCATGAGTTTCCATCCATTGCTTCTGGTCCCGCCCTCAGGTGCTTTGGAGAAGAACTTAACCCCCTCCTCTCTGTGGCAGCCCCTCAAATATTGGAAGACTGCTATCAATTATTTAAAAAACAACTGCTACCAACCTACCTTCCATCGAGGACCTGCATTCTGCACGAGTCAAAAAGAGGGCTGTGCAAATACTTACAGAGCCCTCACATCCTGGACATAAACTGTTTCAACTCCTTCCCTCAAGATAACACTATAGAGCACTGCACACCAGAACAACTAGACTCAAGGGAAGTTTTTTTTCCCACAAACGCCATCACTCTACTAAACAAATAATTCCTTCAACACTGTCCAACTATTTACAAAGTCTGCACTACTATTACTATTAATCTTCTCATCACTCCTTATCACCCATCCCCTCTCACTTGTGTGACTGTATGACTGTAACTTTGTTGCTTGCATCCTTACGATTTATATTGATTGTTTCCTAGTATGATTTGAATGCTTATTGGTTCCCTATGACTATAATTAAGTGTTGTACCTTATGATTCTTTACTCTTGACGAATGTATCTTTTCTTTTATGTACACTGAGAGCATTTGCACTAAGAGAAATTCCTTGTGTGCCCAATCACACTTGGCCAATAAAGAACTTCTATTCTATTCTATTCTATTCTATTCTATTCTATTCTATTCTATTCTATTCTATTCTATTCTATTCTATTCTATCTTATTCTACTCTACTCTACTCTACTCTACTCTACTCTACTCTACTCTACTCTACTCTATAAAGACTGCTATCTTGTCTCCCCTGGTCCTTCTCTTCACTAGACTAGCCATGCCCAGTTCCTGCAACCGTTCTTCATATTTTTTACCCTGCAGTCCCCTAATCATCTCGGTTGCTCTCCTCTGCACTCTTTCCAGAGTCTCAACATTTTATTTACATTGTGGTGACCAAAACTGGATTCCGTATCCCAAGTGTGGTCTTACCAAGGCATTATAAAGTGTGGTACTAACACTTCATGTGATCTTGATTCTATCCCTCTGTTGATGCAGCCTGAGGCTTCTTTGCCTCCCATTCGACAGTTGACCTAATCTTGTGGAAAGTTTTTCCCCTGTGCATTTTTTTGTTTTCCCCTCCGAAAAGACCCATGCAGGGAGAAGGGTTCAAAACGGGGTTGTAGGGTTGGCCCTGCTAAATTTTTATGACTTTTTACTTTATCCTGCCCGTCAATGCTGCCTCTGATGACATCCCACCAACCCCTGGATCAAAGCAAATGGCCCTTAACCTCCACTGACCCACCCATTCCCCTTTTAAAACCTCAGCCTCAAATTTTGGGTCTTTCACAATGGCAATTCCAGCCCCACCTGTCTTTAAAAAACGTGCCAAGCTATAAATGTTGAGCTCCGGCATGTTTGTCTTCTATAAAAAATGTCTCCCTCCTGTTGATGGGGCAGGAGGTGATTTGAAGAGGGCAGTGGAATTTCCCCAGCCGGGAAATTTCCATCCATAGCCTGGAGAAGAGGCCCCAAAAGAGGCACCTTTGGCATCCCAAGAGAGCCTGTTGATTTTGTGCACTTGAATATCCGCACGGCGGAGAAAGGCTGAATCGTTCAATGCTGGCTGAGGTCGTCTGGCTCACCAGGGCTGGCAACATTCCATTGGCTCTTGTGGGGCAGCCATCCAGCTAAATAGGAGCCAATGTTGTGCAGCAGCAGCCAAAAAAGCTAATGCAATCCTAAGTTGCATTAACAGAGGGATACAATCGAGATCAAGCGAGGTTCTAATTCCACTCTATAAAGCCTTAGTAAGACCACACCTACACTACTGCATACAGTTTTGGTCACCACAATGTAAAAAAGATGTTGAGACTCTGGAAAGAATGCAGAGAAGAGCAACCAGGATGATGAGAGGATAAGAGGCTAAATAACATACGATGAACGGTTGCAGGAACTGGGCCTGGCTAGTCTAGTGAAGAGAAGAGAAGGACCAGGGGAGACAGGATAGCAGTCTTCCAGTATTTGAGGGGCTGCCACAGAGAGGAGGAAGAGGTCAAGCTGTTTTCCAAGGCACCTCAAGGCCACACAAGGAACAGTGGATGGAAACTGAAGAGGGAGAAATTCAACCTGGAAATAAGGAGAAACTTTCTGACAGGGAGAACAATCAACCAAGGAACAGAAGTTGCCCTCAGAAGTTGTGGGAGCACCATCACTTGAGACTTTCAAGAAGAGATTGGACGGCCATTTGTCAGAAATGGTGTAGGGTCTCCTGCTTGGGTGGGGGGTTGGACTAGATGACCTACAAGATTCCTTCCAACTCTAATTATCTGTTAGGTACTATCTGTTTCCATGGGAATGGAAACTCCAAGGACCATCTTTGTCACTATGGATCTTGCACAGTGGTGGGATTTCACATTTTTTCCCAATGGTTCTATGGGAGTGTGCTTTGCTCAAAATCAACTCTCTGTGCCAGCGCTGGTGAGCTGTGCTGGTTTTTTTTAGCTCAGCTGAGGCGCGGCAATCTGTTCTGCTGTGTGAATCAGCCGAGCTAAAAAAGATGGGAATATAGGACAGGAAAGGGTGGAGGCAGGTGGGCAGAGGTGGGATTTGCCAGTTCTCCGAACTAGTCAAACATTCCACTACTGGTATGCTAGAACTGGTCAGAACCGGTTGAATACCACCCCTGATCTTGCAACAGTAACAATGGTGGGATTCAAAATTGTTTACTACCAGTTCTGTGGGTTGGCTTGGTGAGTGTAGTGTGGCTTGATGGGCAAGGCTTGGTGAGTGTGACAGGGGAAGGATATACTGCAAAATCTCCATTCTCTCCCCGCCCCGCTAACCTGCTTTCCAGCTCCATTCTCCTGTGCAGGGCAACCAAAGGAGATCCAGCCAATCAGCTGGGACTCAGGAGGAGGAGAATAGATGGGGGCGGGACCAGTCAGAAGTGGGATTTGCTGGTTCTCTGAACTAATCAAAGTTTCCACTACCGGTTCTCCAGAACTGGTCAGAACCTGCTGAATTCACCATCTCTGAACAGCAACTTGGAAGCTGTTTTTTTCTGCAGGGAATCAAGAGTTTGGTTTAATGAGTGGTTTGCCTTCCTCTATGCCTTGATGTAGAAATTATGAAGGCTTGTTCTGGACAGATATCTCCATCGTGATCTCCTGCTTCTCCTTCTCCTCCTTCCAGCTGTCTTCTGATGCCACAGAGGACAGTATGGCTGAGGTGTTCCAAAATACAGGATAATTTCCCCATCCTCAAAGAGGTTTCAATTATAAGATAGCCAGTTTGGTGATTAAGGCCCCAGGCTAGAAACCAGGAGTTCTAGTCCTGCCATAGGTGTGAAGGTGGGTCTTCAGAGGTGGGTCTTCAGCAGGTTCTGACCAGTTCTGGAGAACCAATAGAGGAAATTTTGAGTAGTTTGGAGAACCGGCAAATCCCACCTCTGACTGGCCCTGCCCCCATCCATTCTCCGCCTCCTGAGTCCCAGCTGATTGGCTGGGTCTCCTTTGGTTGCCCTGCAGAGGAGAACGGAGCTGGAAAGCAGGTTAGTGGGGTGGGGAGGGAATGGGATTTTGCAGTAACCTTCCCCTGCCACGTCCACCAAGCCACACCCACAGAACCGGTAGTAATCAATTTTGAATCCCACCCACTATTACTGTTGCAGTAACATTCCCCCAGGAGTGGGGTGGGAATGGAGATTTTACAGTATCCTTCACTGCCACGCCCACCAAACCATGCCACGCCCACCAAGCCACGCCACGCCCACCATGCCACGCCACGCCCACCACGCCATGCCACACCCACCAAGCCATGCCACGCCCATCACGCCATGCCACACCCACCAAGCCATGCCCACAGAAACGGTCATAAAAAAATTTGAATCCCACCACTGGTGTGAATGCTGATTGAGTGATTGGGGCCAATCACTAGAAGACTATGAGTTCTAGTACTGTCTTAGGCATGAAAGCTGACTGGGCGATGTTGGCCCAATCACAGTGGCTGGCATCTTTGTCGAACTTTTAGATGATTACTGATCCAGAAACAGGGTAAAATAGTGGTGTTTTTTAATTACTATCTTTATTTTGCAGAGGGTGTATGTAGAGGGTTTTCGAGTTTGCAAAACTTTGCTATAGAAATCTAAGCAGACTTCAGAACAGTGAAATAACAGAGTTGGAAGGGGCCTTGGAGGTCTTCTAGTCGTACCCCCTGCTTAGGTAAGAAACCCTACTTGAAGACTTCGATTTCCAGAATTCCCCAGGCTGGCAGGGGAATTCTGGGAGTTGAAGTCCATAAATCTCAAAGTTACCAAGGTTGGACATCCTTGATCTAGCCCAACTCCTTCTCCAGTGAAATAATTCACTGCTCCAGTCCAGCATCTTCTGCAAGTTGCTTTGTGTCAATAAAAGACAGATGCAATAAAAGCTACAGTAGACAGTGCACAATAGCAATAAATCAAGACATTCTAGACTGGTCACTAAAGCAAACATTTGATGTCAGATTGCTATCTGTCTTGTGAAGTTGAGTTTAGGCAGCAGGAAGTAAAAGACTGGCTTTGGAGTTAGAATATTCAAGAGAATATATAATGCAATTTAACACAGCTGGCAACTAGGAGAAATGTGTGTGTGTGTGTGTGTGTAGGGGAGTACAAGAAATCTGATTTTGAAAATAAATAGCTCTATAACTTATTTATTTGGGCGTGGAGCATGAAACTTCATTAGTGTTGTTGTAAAATTCCATTCGTTCACACTTCTTGTTCCCTTTGTTATAGTCTGCCTGGGATCCTTATGTCCCAAATTTTTAAAAATCAAACGTGTTCATAACAGAAAACAGGTAGTCCTCGTCCTATAATTGAATCCAAAATTTCTGTGGCTAAGTTGTTAAGCGGGTTTTGTCCCATTTTTCTTGGCTCAGTCGTTTAAGTGAACTGCTGCAGTTGTTAAGTTAGTAACACAATTGTTACATGGATCTGGCTTCCCCATTCAGTTCGCTTGGTGAGAGGCGGTTGCAAAAGGGGATCCCATGACACCAGGAAACCACAACCATCATTAAATTGAGTTACCAACCTCCTGAATTTTAATCATGCAACCATGGGGGATGTGGCAATGGTCATAAGTGTGAAAAACGGCCACAAGCCCCTTTTAATGGTGCCACTGACACATTGAATGGTCACTAAATGAACTTTGTGATTTGAGGACCAGTGTTATGTGCTTTAAACCCCATCAAGCATCTTCACAATAGGTATAACTATGTAACTCTATATAGGTACATGTCAGTGGTGGTATTCAGCTGGTTCGCACTGGATTGGCTGAAACAGTAGTAAGGATTTGGCTTGGGTTGCCGAACTGGTAGTAAGTTCTGGCTGGCCATGCTCCCGACCCAGTCGCCTGGTCGCTGCTCCACCCGCTTGATGCTCACTCACTCCACCCATCTGACGCTGGCCCCTTCAGATATTTCTTTTTTCTTTTCCCCTCCCAATAATCAGCTGTTCAGCTCCATTTTTGCTGGCAGGGGGCTAGCAAAACAAACTAAAAACAAAACAAAAGGAGAAATGGAGAAAGAGAACAGAGGAAAGACAAAGAAAAAGAAGGAAAGATGAGAAGAGAGCAAGGAAGGAAAAATAAGGAAAGAGGGGAAGGAAGAAGAAAGGAGAAGGAAAAAGGAAGGAAAAAGAAGAAAAGGGAGGGAAGGAAGGAAAGGAAAAAGGGAAGGAAGGAAGGAGGGAAGGAGATTATAATGAGAGTGAGGGAGGGTCTCAGGGAAGTCCTGCCTTAGCACATGGCCACCACAGGTGTCCCCCTAATACAAGTCCCATGTCATGCCCACCATGTTGTCCTCAATCCCCCCCTGGCCCTCCGAGGTCAAACACAACTCTGATGCGGCTCTCAATGAAATCAAGTTTGACACCCCTGCTATAATATCATGGAATGATTCCTATGATATAAGAGTGTAATAGAAACCCCTTATTAATCCTTAAAGTAGCTTGAAGATTTCTTCTGTCATGGGTGAGTTGAATGCTATCTGTTATGAACTAATAAAAGCGCTTAAATAAAGTTTTAACAAACCTTAAAGAAAAAGCAGGATTCTAATCCTGCACTTCTGATTGGCCGATAATAGCGATATCGGATTGGTCCATTCTGGTGAATCTGATTGGTTCTTAACGAGCCACTCTCATTGGTTCAAGGGTTTAATACTTCCATGTTTCTCATTGGCTAATAGGTCAGCAGCCTGCCCTATAAAAGGGCTGCTGCTGCCCTAGGATTTTCGCTCTGTTCAGAATGATTAATAAAGAGTTGATGTTCACTGTTCACTGCCTCGTCTCCATTTCTTGCGCCCATGTGCAGAACTTAACACTGGCGATGAGGATGGAATTCTGAGACATCAGAGCTGACTGAACACTACAGAGCATCAAACAGAGCACGTGGCTGAAGGCACATTGACAACGGAAACCATGTCCGGAGGCGCCATACCACCCGCTCCATTTGACCCGACACAGAAGACTGGGACTCGTACATAGACCGGTTCCAGATGTTTCTGGAGACCAATAACTTGAAGGATGCCACTATGGGAAAAAAGCGAGCAGTGTTCCTGACCCATTGCGGGCCTGCCGTCTTTAAGATGGCCAAGGCACCAGCGAAACCGGCTGAGGTGAAGACCATGGACTGGGACGTCCTCGCGCCCCTTCTACGGGCCCACTATGCACCCGCCGTACCAACGCTTGTCCGAAGACATGAATTTTACCAGAGGGACCAGCGGAAAGGAGAGAGTGTTGCAGATTTCATCACGGATCTCTGGAACCTGGGAGGCCTCTGTGGGTTTACAGACCTCGAAGAAGCTCTGAGAGACCGAATAATTCTGGAATTAGATGACCCCATGATGCAGAGCAAGATCATGGCCAAAAGGGACATCGACCTTGCTGATGTCATCAAGGATGCTACTGCAGCAGAAGCAACCAGGAAGTTGGCCGCCCGAATGCGCCGCACTAATGCACTGCTCCGTCAACTTGCCAGCGATACCTCACCTTGCCTAGAGAGGCACACAACAGCGACCCACCACGAGGACCTCGAATCGCCATCAGAAAGTGATGAGGAGGAGGTCAACTGGCTCTGGTCTGAATGTGACCAACGCCATCAGCGGAATCAAAGACTACCACACCAATGCGCGGGTTGTGGGGCAAACCACCCACGATCAGACTGCAAATTCCTCGACGCGCTCTGCCATTTCTGTGGGAAAAGAGGCCACATCAGGAAGGTCTGTAGAAGCAAGCAAGGATCCAGCCCACTTCAGAGGGGAAACAACTACTGCCAGACCACAGGGAATCGCCCTGTGAGTCGGGAATATTTGAACCACCAATGGAACAACCACTCCTACAGAAATAAAACACCGGTCATTTTATCGAGAAGAGGAGAGGCACATCAAACCATTACAATTGGTCACACCTCATCGCTAGATGCAAAGAAGATCCGAGTTAAGGTCGCCATCGAAAACCAGCCTTGTGTGATGGAAGTCGATTCAGGATCGTTCCTCTTGATGGTTTACTGGAAGACTCTAAAACAATTAATCCCTGCCGTCCGGCATCAAGACCTCAGAGCCCAAAGAATCATACTCAAAGATTATCAGGGGAACCGAATTCCGGTCGTTGGATCCAGCCAAGTGAAAGTATCATTCAAAAATCGTACTGCGTCATTACCACTGACCGTCATCAACCGTGACCAGCTTAGCTTGTTAGGCCTTCAATGGTTCACCCCACTCAGGATCGAGGTAGCCGGCATTCACCAAACCAGAAGCGACGACTGGGAGGAGGCCATCATCCAGGAATTCCAGGACATTTTTGCAGACAAACTAGGCGAGTACAAGGGGACCCCGATATCATTTAACCTTAACCCTGAAGTAGCCCCCATCCGCCTTAAGCCTCATCGGGTACCTTTTGCCCTTAAAACAAAAATTGACGAGCAACTTGATAAATTAATAGCCCAGGGTATTAATTTTAGAACCAACAGACCACGCTCGTTGGGAAACCCCAATTGTAACACCCATCAAACCGGATGGATCATTAAGGATTTGTGGGGACTACCGGGCTACTCTTAATCATGCCCTTCAACAGAATGCTTACCCGGTGCCAGTGGTGCAACACCTTCTCCATTCCCTGGGGAGCAGAAAAGTCTTCGCTAAATTGGATTTAGCACAGGCATACCAACAACTGCCTGTAGATAAAAAAACCGCAGAGGCACAGACTATCGTTACGCACCGAGGCACCTTTAAGTGCAACTGACTCCAATTCGGAGTGAGTGTAGCCCCAGGGATTTTTCAAAATCTGATGGAGAGACTCTTGCAAGGGATCAAGGGGGTCATGCCATACTTTGATGACGTTTTAATTGCTGCCCCGAATAGAGAAATACTAGAAAAACGTCTTAAAATGGTCCTCCAGAAATTTAAAGACTCTGGCCTTCAGGTTAAAAAAAATAAATGTCAACTGTGTACAGATAAAGTAGAGTTCCTGGGGTACCTAATCGATAAACAAGGCATTCACCCCACTAATAGCAAACTAAGGGCAATCAAAAATGCCGCAAGACCCAGAAATAGGACTGATCTCCAAGCTTTCCTGGGGCTCATTAACTTTTACAACATCTTCTTGCCCCAGAAAGCAACTGTAGCTGAGCCCCTACATAGACTTCTTGACAAAAAAGCAACCTGGGTCTGGGGACACTGGGAGGAGCACGCATTCCGACAAGTGAAAAACTTACTAACCTCAGATGCTGTTTTAATGCAGTATAACGAGACTCTGCCTTTAACAATTACATGTGACACATCACCGTTTGGAGTAGGCACCATTTTGAGTCATGTGTTACCAAATGGTAGTGAGGCCCCTATTGCCTATTTTTCAAGGACCTTATCAAAGGCTGAACGTAACTATAGCCAGATCGACAAAGAGGCTCTTGCTGTTGTATCTGCTGTGAAACGGTTTCATGAATATGTGTATGGACGAGATTTTACTATTGTTACCAACCACAAACCTTTGCTAGGGATTATAGCGGGAGACAAGCCAACCCCCTATATATTGTCACCTAGAATGACTCCCTGGTCGGAGTTTTTAGCTGTGTACAACTATAAATTACAACACCGCCCGGGGAAAGCCATTCCCCATGCTGATGCATTGAGCCGTGCCCCACTTCTGGAAACCGTCGACGACCCAGCTCCAACCCTTATGACACTCCAGATTGAAATGCTACATTCACCACCGCTAACAGCCAGAGACATTGCAATCGAAACAAAACGAGATCCTGTCTTGGCGCGAGTTCTTAGCTGGGTCGAACGAGGATGGCCAATAGAACAAACCCCTGACGACTTCATCCCTTTCAGAAACCGGCAAACAGAACTTTTTTCGCAAAAAGGCTGCATCCTGTGGGGAGATAGAGTCATCCCCCCAGAGCGGTTACAATGAGCAGTATTGAAAACATTGCATGACGGTCACCCCGGCATCGTGTGTATGAAAGCGCTCGCACGAAGCTACGCGTGGTGGCCGGGCATCGACAAACAGATCGAAGCCTGGGTAAAGACTTGTTTAAAGTGCCAAGAAGTTGGCAGTGCCCCACCTAGAGCAACTCCAACAGAATGGGAACCCCCCCGGGGGCCGTGGTCCCGCATCCATGTTGACTTTGCGGGACCTACTAAAGGACATACATTCCTCCTAACAGTGGATGCCTATTCCAACTGGCTCGAGATCCACGAAATGAAGAATACTACAACTGAGTCTGTCATCCGAAAATTGAATAGGCTATTCGCAACACATGGGCTGCCAGACGTTCTGGTCTCCAACAACGGATCCCAGTTCACCGCCCTGGTTTTTGAACAATACTTAGCGGACCGGGTTATCCGCCATGCGCTAACTTTGCCAGTGCACCCTGCGGCTAACGGCAGGGCCAAGCACATGGTACAATTTGTTAAAAAAACTATCCACAAAATGGACTATGGGGACATTGACGACAAAATAAACAGAATACTCCTACTCCAACACATCACTCCGCACAGCGTCACCAACAAGACTCCAGCTGAACTGTTGATGGGACGCAAGCTCCGTTCCCACCTCAACCGGCTTCACCCGTCCTACAAGCCAGAGAAACCCTGTGGATCTAGCGGAAAATGCCGCGAGTTCAAGGTAGGCGACTTAGTTTTCGCCAAAAACCTCTCCGGTGAACCATTATGTGTCAAAGCAACCGTAATTCAAACCACCAGGCCCAGATCATACCGTGTGCAAACCTGCGACCCAAAAATATGGAAATGCCATATAGATCAGCTTCGCTCTAGGCTACAACCCAGTTCCCGCAACTCTTGTGAGTCCCAAACTGAGGGGGGAGGGGATGTCGAAGAAACCGAATTCGAGATGGTGGAAAGCAGAAGTGAAAGAAGTTAGCAATCGGGCACGATAAATGAAGAAGAATCAAGGAGGGGAGTGTCCTCGCCACAGAGGAATACCTCAACGGAGGCTAGCCCACAAAGATCGGAGGACAACAACAACGACAGAATTAGCAGCACCGAGTCGTCCAGTGAGAATGAGGACCCGCCTGTATCAGATATGTCCAAAAACGTCCCACCAAAACCAGACTACAGACAGGAACCGGTGGTACAGCGCAAATCTAATAGACAGTTAAAACAACCTACATATCTTAGGGATTGCATCACCGCACCCCTCAAACGGAACCCGTCGGGAAGGGGTGTTATGAACTAATAAAAGCGCTTAAATAAAGTTTTAACAAACCTTAAAGAAAAAGCAGGGTTCTAATCCTGCTCTTCTGATTGGCCGATAATAGCGATATAGGATTGGTCCGTTCTGGGGAATCTGATTGGCTGTTAACGAGCCACTCTCATTGGTTCAAGGGTTCAACACTTCCATGTTTCTCATTGGCTAATAGGTCAGCAGCCTGCCCTATAAAAGGGCTGCTGCTGCCCTAGGGTTTTGCTCTGTTCAGGATGATTAATAAAGAGTTGAAGTTCACTGTTCACTGCCTCGTCTCCATTCCTTGCAGCCATGCGCAGAACTTAACACTACCCATGAGTAAAGTCAGCTAACACTCAACCTGCTCTCTAAAAACATAAAGCCCAAGCCAAGATATTTGTGCATTTGGGGGGCTTAGACGTAACCCCTAAATCTTTGCTTGTGATTTTCAAAGGATTTTCTCCAGCTTATTTTATCTCTTTAAAAGCCTGACTATATCCAGTTCATTCAGCTTTGTGCTGAAAGGCTATTCTCCTTCTCGGTCACATCCAGGAGTGACCACACAACAGAAAAGAATACTACTTTAAAATGCCTTGGTAAAACCACACTAGGAATATTGCATCTAGTTTTGGTCGCCACAATATAAAAAAGATGTTGAGACTCTAGAAAGAGTACAAAGAAGAGCAAGAAAGGTGATTAGGGGACTGGAGGCTAAAACATACGATGAACATTTGCAGGAACTGGACATGGCTAGTCTAGTGAAGAGAAGGACAGGAGACAGGAGACAGGAGAGCAGTCTTCCAATATTTGAGGGGCTGCCACAGAGAGGAGGGGATCAAGCTATTTTCCAAAGCACCTGAAGGCCGGACAAGGAACAATGGATGGAAACTAATCAAGGAATAGAAATAGAACAGAATAGAATTTTTTATTGGCCAAGTGTGGTTAGGCACACAAGGAATTTGTCTTGGTGCAAATGCTCTCAGTGTACATAAAAGAAAAGATACATTCATCAAGAGTCAAGAATCATCAGGTTTCACACTTAATAATAGTCATAGGGTACAATAAGCAATCAAATCATACTAGGAAACAGTCAATATAAATCGTAAGGATACAAGCGACAAAGTTACAGTCCTACAGTCACAAGTGGAAGGGGATGGGTGATAAAGGAGTGATGAGAAGATTAATAGTAATAGTAGTGCAGACTTTGCAAATAGTTGGACAGTGTTGAGGGAATTATATATTTAGCAGAGTGATGGCATGGAAAAACTGTCCTTGTGTCTAGTTGTTCTGGTGTGCAATGCTCTATAACATCGTTTTGAGGGAAGGAGTTAAAACAGTTTATGTCCGGGATGTGAGGGGTCTGTCAATATTTCCACAGCCCTCTTTTTGTCTCGAGCAGCATACAGGTCCTTGATTGAAGGCAGGTGGGTAGCAATTGTTTTTTCTGCAGTCCTAATTACTCTCTGAAGTCTGTGTCTGTCCTGTTGGGTTGCAGAGCCAAACCAGATAGTAATAGAGGTGCAGATGACAGACTCAGTGATTCCTCTGTAGAACTGGATCAGCAGCTCTTTGGGCAGAAGGAGGGCAGAAGCGTACCAACTTGCCTTCCGTCCCTGTCCTATTGTTTCTTTTTATTTTTCTTATCTGTATCCATTTCATGTATTCATAACTATGTTTATACTTATGCCTATTATCTTGTAAGTGATTGACAAATCAAATAGATAGATAGAGAGAGAGAGAGATAGAGAGAGAGAGAGAGAGAGAGGGAGAGATAGAGAGATAGAGATAGAGATAGAGATAGATAGATAGATAGATAGATAGATAGATAGATAGATAGATGATAGATGATAGATAGAGAAGCAACCTAGAACTAAGGAGAAATTTCCTGACAATAAGATCAATCAAGTTTGCCTCCAGAAATGGTTAAAAACTGGAGATTTTTTAGGAAGAGATTGGACAGCTATTTGTCTAGAACAGGGGTATCAAACTCAAGGTCCATGATGTGGTTGGATCTGGCCCATGCGGCCATCTTTGCAACGGTGTGGGGCCGGCTGTGTTGCTTCAGCCAGGCCCACGCATGCACACAGGAGGTGGCAGGCAGGTTGTTAAGTGAATTTGTGTGGTTGTTAAGCCAATGCAACTTCCACCCCTGACTTTGCTTATTGGAAGCCGGCTGGGAAGTTCACAAATAGTGATCACATGACTGTTTTGACTCCGAGATTGGAACCTGATCAACCAGCAGATGTGGGCTCGAGCGATGAAGAAGATCTGGCACTGAGATTTGAGCCTGCATTATTAAGTGACCTAGAGGGGAGTCAAGTAGAGGGAGAGGAGTTGGATTTGAGAGATGAACCTGATTTATTGGAGGTTTCAGAGTCCACTCCCTCTACTTCCCCAATTACACCTCAGATGTTAACTGTTAATCAGGAAAGTGTGTCAGAGGTTTCAAGCGGTGAGGAAACTGCCGGATGCTGGATGGATGCCAGAACTAGGAGAAGATTGAAAGGTCAATCTCAATTAGAAAAGAGACGTCCAGCAAAGGATTAATTAATGAGACTGACACGCCCTCTCTTAGAGGATATAAGGGAGCGTACAACTTCGTAATCTTTGCTGGAAAACAAAGTGAATTTTGCCTTGGAAAGACTTGCGTCTGATTACTGCGTTGTGATTTACAAACTATACAGAATTGCCGGACAGATTCTAGGAGGATTGCCAAAGGACTGTGATAACAGAGCAATTGAATCTTCTGTCTCTGGTTTTGTTTATGTAAAGTATTTTGAACTCTGTAACTTGAAGTTTTCATCTGTGGATACAGGTGGGACAGAACACATGACACTACAACCATTGTAAATATATGTCCGTTGCTAAGTGCCTGAATTTTGATCATGTGACTTTCTCCAGATCCACTGTAAATATCAATGGTCACTAAACAAATAATTGTAAGTTAAAGACTCTCAGGTGTGAAAGATCAGGTCTACACATAAAGATCTAATTGAACTGACTGATTGCTACTCATGCCTAAGCATAGGAACTATTAATGGTAGACACCTCTTTAGAGTTAGATAAGGGCTAATGGCACTCAGAGGGGGCTGGACTTAGTTTACTTGTGCTATGTAAGGATTCTCGGCTGATTCCTCTTTTAACTCCATGCCCAGGTTCTACCACTCCTTTTCTTACAAGGATTACTGCATGCGTTAGAGGTGAATTGATCTATCTTTCATGCACTTGTAACCATTTTGGCTTGGCTTCAGATAACAGATAATCAGAGTTGGAAGGGACCTTGTAGGTCATCTAGTCCAACCCCTCGCCCAAGCAGGACACCTTACACCATTTCTGACAAATGGCAGTCAAATCTCTTCTTGAAAGTCTCAAGTGATGACACTCCCACAACTTCTGAGGGCAACTTCTGTTCCATGCATGGATTGATTGTTCCCACTGTCAGAAAGTTTCTCCTTATTTCCAGGTTGAATCTCTCCTTGGTCAGTTTCCATCCATTATT
Source organism: Hydrophis major (assembly GCA_033807585.1). NCBI lineage: Eukaryota > Metazoa > Chordata > Lepidosauria > Squamata > Elapidae > Hydrophis > Hydrophis major. The sequence continues at coordinate 370,655,643 of CM066329.1, forward strand.
CCTTGTTTGGCCTTCGGGTGCCTTGGAAAATAGCTTGACCCCTTCCTCTCTATTTATTTTATTTATTTATTTATTTTTATTTGTCAATTGTTTACAAGATAATAGGTATTGGTAAAACATAGTTATGAATACATGGATACATATAAGAAAAATAATAAAATATATAAAACAAACAATAGGACAGGGACGGTAGGCACGTTGGTGCGCTTATACGTGCCCCCTACAGACCTCTTAGGAAAGGGGTGAGGTCAATAGTAGACAGTCTAAGGTTAAAGTTTTTGGGGTTTGGGGAAGAAACCACAGAGTCAGGTAGAGTATTCCAGACATTGACCACTCTGTTGCTAAAGTCGTATTTCCTGCAATCAAGTTTGGTGCGGTTTACCTTAAGTTTGTATCTATTGTGTGCTCTTGTGTTATTATGGTTGAAGCTGAATTATTCATTGACAAGTAGGACATTGCAATGTATGATTTTATATACTATACTTAGATCGGACCGAAGACGGCATAGTTCTAGGTTTTTTAGGTCTAGAATTTCGAGTCTGGTGGCATAAGATATTCTGCAATGAGTAGAGGAGTAGATAACTCTTCTTGTGAAATATTTCTGGACTTTCTCAACTGTGTTAATATCAGATACATAATGTGGGTTCCAGACTGATGAGTTGTATTTGAGTATTGGGCTAGCAAATGTTTTGTATGCTCTAGTTATTAGTGTAATATTACCAGAGAAAAAGCTACATAAGATTAGGTTAACAACTCTTAACGCCTTTTTGGCTATGTAGTTACATGGGCTCTAGCACTTAGATCATTAGAGATGAGTACTCCAAGATCCTTGACAGAGTTTGGATCATCAACAAGGTCTTGACTATTCAGCCTGTATTTTATTTTCTGATTATTATTATTTTTTGCCAATATGTAGGACAGAGCATTTATTTGTTGAGATTTGTGGCAGCCACGCAATTATTGGAAGACTGCTATCCCGTCTCCCCTGGTCCTTCTCTTCACTAGACTAGCCATGCCCAGTTCCTGTAGCTGTTCATTGTATCTTTTAGCCTCCAGTCCCCTAATCATCCTGGTTGCTCTTCTCTGCACTTTTTCTAGAGTCTCTGAACATCTTTTTTATAGTGTGGTGAACAAAACTGGATGTAGTACTCTAGCTGTGGTCTTACTAAGGCTTTATAGAGTGGGATTAGTTCCTCCCTTGATCTCGATTGTATCCCTCTTGTTATGGATTAAACATAGCAGCGATACAACCAAAACAGCTTTGCCTTAAAACAGGCTTGTAATCCTGCAAATCTCATTGGCCCGTAAATAGCAAGTCACGATTGGTCAAGTTTGGCCAGTCTGATTGGCTGTAAACAGGAACCCCTGATTGGACGCTTATGGAAGCAATAACTCAGTTCATTGGTTATTTAACGGCAGCTAGCTCTATAAAAGAGCTACTGCTGCCCAGGTTTGTGCTCCATTTTTCTTAGTGTTAAATAAAGAGTTGAAGTCACAGACCGATGTCTTGTCTCCGTTCTTGCGCCCATGCCCCGGACTTAACACCTCTGTTAATGCAATTTAGGATTGTATTGGCTTTTTTGGCTGCTGCTGCAGCACATTGCTGGCTTCTATTTAGCTGGTTGTCCACTGAGACTCCAAGAACCCTCTCACAGTTACTGCGATTGAGCCTGGTTTCACTCAGTCTATATGTGTACTTTGGGTTTTTCTTGCCTAAGTGTAAGACTTGACTTTTCTCTACATTGAATTTCATTTTGTTAGATGCTTCCCTCCAATAGATGCCATTATTGAGGATGAAAAAAGTGTTTAATACCATTCAGAGTCTAAAACAATTAAGGGAGACTTGGTGGTGTTTGGTTATAAAATGGTCTAGAACAGGGGTGTCAAACTCATGTCATCACATTATCACATGATGTATTGTGACTTTTCCCCCTTACAATGGGGATGGGCGTGGCCATCATGTGACACATCCATCCCACGAGCTGCAAGTTTGACATCCTTGGTCTAGAACGATGAAGGACAAACAGTCCTTAAAAGAAGAAAGAAAACTTGTTTAGTCCATGCATTTTGGTGTAGTTTATTTGACATTCAGAAAAATATAAAAACCTAAAACAGATTCATTACACTTGTAATAACACAGTAAAGGACAATATATAATGCTGATTGAGTTTGTTTACAATATATTTACATGTTGGGTGAGTTTATTTACTGGACAGATGAACTTTTCTGGCTGCTTGTAGAATGACTCCCATGAGTCATGAGATCATGAAGTTGAACTTCCATGAGATCATGAAGTTGAACCTTCAAAGGTTCCTTCTCTTGGGTTTCCCTTCTTCTTTTTCAATATGATTCTCCCCAACCTCTACATTGCTAAGATGCCCAAAATGAATCCTGCTCTTCAAACTATGATTCAAACTCATTTATAAATCATGGTTTGGAGACAAGGTATCAGGGCTAGCATCAGGGGTCAGTTTTTGAGGGATCTGCCAAGAATTACAACTTGCAGAGATTTGTGGGGTCCTTGGTGCTCTCTGAGCTTGGTTATTTTCCTTACAAATGTTTCATGACCCAACTAGGTAACATCATCAGTGCTAGTAGGGACTGGGGTTTGTTCTCTCTTTATGTATAGGTGGTTTGCCTTGCCAATATTGATGGAAATATTTCTACGGGTTCCTTGTTTATGGTTTGATTGTCTGAGTTGATAGTTCCTTGCTTAGGGTACACTGACAGAGTAAATCACTAGCCTTTAAAAATAGAGCAAACCCCACTCCCTTCTAGCATTGATGATATTACCTAGTTGGGTATTGAAATGTCTACAAGAAAACCACCAAGCTCAGAGAGCACCAGGGACCCCGCAATTCAACTTTTAGCTGCAAATATTCTTTTCTATTGCAGATATTATGATGAGAATGTCCAAATTTGATCGTTCCGCCTTGTCTTTGTCACCTTCTCATCAGGGGTGGGATGCAAATATTTTTACTACTGGTTCTGTGGGTGTGGCTAGGTGGGCTTGGCTAGGTGGGTGTGACCATGTGACTGGGTGGGCGTGGCTTCTTCTTTTTTGTAGCAGCCACCCAACACTTCATTTTTTTGCCTCCTGGGCCTCAAGGAATCCTGGGCAAAGCAGTAAGATAGCGAGGGGGATCCTGGCACAGTTGATTGTCAGAGCAGCTGATCATTGGGAGCTAAAAAAGAAAAGAAATACCAGTTCAGTAGAACTGGTAGCTGTTTTTTTACTACTGGTTTGGCCGAAGAGTAACAGTTTTTACTACTGGTTCGCCTGAACCAGGCCAAACCAGTAGAATACCACTACTGCTTCTCATCTGATTTTTTGGGAGAACTGCCTGTGTGGTCACTCATCTTCCAAAGCATTCCTCATGTTCCTTAGAAAAGGAACTGATACATTCATGTCTAGATTAATTATGTCTTCAATGTGCAGATATACATTTTGGTTAATAAATTGGTAATGCATTGATATGTATATGCAAAGCCTTCTTTGTATAAATTTTGCTCTAGCACTCACCTCTCATTAGTCTCTGTGATGCTAGGAATTAGAGGAGGTTGTAAACGTATCTTATAACAATTAGTTTCCTGAATATTTGTATAAAGAGAACAGCAATAGCACTTTGACTTATATACCACTTCACAGAGGTTTACAGCCCTCTCAAAGCAGTTTACAGGGTCAGCCTCTTGCTCCCAACGATTTGGGTCATCACTTTACTGGCCTCAGAAGGATGGAAGTCTGAGTCAACCTTAAGCCTGGTGAGATTCGATCTGCCAAATTACAGGCAACCGGCAGCCAGCAGAAGTAGCCTGCAGTACTGCATTCTAACTACTGTGCCACCGAGGCTCTTAATAATGTATGTCCGATCACACTTGGCCAAATAAAGTATTCATCCATTCATTAAAGTAATCATAACTTGCAGATAACAGCTAAGTTTGTAAATAATAATAACAATAATAATTTCCCTGCTTTACAAGTAGTCCTTGACTTTACGAAGATATTTGGTACTGAAATTTCCATCACTAAGCAAGGCAGTTCTTAAGTGAATCATGTCTGATTTTATGGCTTTTAAAAAACAAGGCTGAGGAATTCTGGGAGTTGAAGACCACAAGTCGTAAAGTGGCCAACTTTGGACACCTCGGGTCTAAACTGAATTGTCCCACATATATTATGTTCCTTTCCAGATGAATACATTCCCTTCTAACTGAAGAACATCTTGAAAATTGAACTTCCGATCCAAGAGAAGGCATCTACAACCGAGAAGAACAAACTGCCCACTGACAACTAAGTTTTTCTCCCCTTCTTCCTTGGGACGATTCTCTAGTTCCAAGGCTGACACTTCGATTTGCTTACACTTTCTCGCAAATGGATTCAGAGCACAGTTTCTTTCTCTCCACATAGTAGGCCCGGTTGGCTTCTGGATAGGTGACTTTGGAGAGAGGCAGCTTGAAGATGGCATCATTGGTGGTGGTTAACAGCAGGAAGGTGAGCGAAGATAAGCAAAAGGGCCAGGTCCCTATTGGCAGTCCAAACTGGAACATAAAAACATCAACATCCGTCAGCGATGTCTTTGGGGAGTTTACACAAAATCAAGAAGGTGTAGTCAAGGTAGAAAAGTAGAAAGCGCTACATACTTTTTGGAATTAAACAAAAGCAACAATGGAAGATATCTACCCCATTGACAATGGACCATGATTTAGAACAAAGGTGAGGAACTAGAGCCCCTTTAAACATCTTCAAGCAGAGTTCATAAATGGTCATCTACCTCCAGCATGAAGCTCTCTAAACCTGTCATGCCCCTGGTGGAGACTGTCTCTGAGGGAGAGGAGGAACAGCCAACAGGGAGTGGAAGGGTGGCTCTGGAGGTCGTGGAGGAGGCTGGGGAAGGGCAGAGGCTGGCTGAACAGGCAGAGGAGGACCCAGGCCCATCCCCTATCCATCCTAGGTCATGCAGGGAGGGGAGGATAAGGGAGAGACATGGTCTACTCAGGAGGAGAGGGCCTTGATCCTCTTCATGGGCTGCAGCTGGGACAACTGGATAAGAGGATGGACATGCGTACGGGCCAGTGCTGGAAACAAAGCGTGGAAATAACTCTAGTTTATGGTTCCTCTCTGAGTTTGGTGTCCTTCCCAGTGTGTGTTCTGTTATCTGTGGACGTCCTCCAGCCCTTATCTTGCCTGGTTTGTGTTGTTTTTTTACTCTTTATAATTTAAACGGCATTTCCTCCTTCTTGTAACTGCTTGTGTGGGAGTTTTTTTTGTTTTTGTTTTATCTCCAGTCAAGGATATTTGGAGCTTGGAAGCAAACTGAAGGAATGAAAGGGGCTTCACTTGTTCTTTGTGACTGTGTTTATTTTGTATCCCGCCCTGGGTCATCACAAAACCCAACGAATCCCTCACAACACGTCTCGGAGGCCTGAGTAATAGCAGCTGTAGTTAGCGAACGTCTAGATCAGGGGTGGGGAACCATGGCCCTTTTATGACCTGAGGACTTCAACTCCCAGAATTCCTGAGCCAGCCATGCTCAGGAATCCCGGGAATTGAAGTCCAGAGGTCATAAAACGTCCATAGTTCCCCACCCCTGATATAGAACATTGACATCTATGGAGAATTGTGGATTTACTGTCTTGCTTTGGGACTCACTCAGAACATTTATAACAGAGACGGAAGGGACCTTGGAGGTCTTCTAATCCAATCCCCTGCCGAGGCAGGAAAGACTATACTATTTCAGACAAATGGTTATCCAATCTCTTCTTTAAAAATTCCAGTGTTGGAGCATTCACAACTTCTGGAGGCAAGTTGTTCCACTGGTTAATTATTCTCACTGTCAAGAATTTTCTCCTTAATTCTACATTGCTTCTCTCCTTGGTTAGTTTCCATCCGTTGCTTCTTGTCCTGCCTTTAGGTGCTTTGGAGAATAGCTTGACTCCCTCTTCTTTGTGGAGACCCCTCAAATACTGGAATCCTGCTATCACGTCACCCCTAATTCTTTTTTTTTTTTTTTTCTAGACTGGCCATACCCAGTTCATGCAACCGTTCTTCATATTGGGGATTTGGGGGTTTTCTGAACTGTGCAGAATCCTAGTTAGCCTCTAGTCCATGACTAGAGGCTAACTAGTTTAGTTTAGCCTCTGGTTCCTGACAATTATTATCTAGGAATTTCTCCATAGTTCTAGGTTGGATCTCTCTTTAATGATCTTCCACCTATTGCTTCTTGTCCTACCATCAGGTGCTTTGGAGAATAGTTTGAGTCCTTCTTCTTTGTGGCAACTACTTCAAATATTGGAAGCCTGATATCATGTCAACCCCTAGTCCTTCTTTTCATTGAGCTAGACATCCCCAATTCCAGCAACTGTTCTTTATATGTTTTAGCCTCCAGTTTCCCTAATCATCTTTGTTCCTCTTCTCTGCACTCTTTCTAGAGTATGAACTGAATTGAATTTTATGGGAAGAGGGGATGGTGTATTATAGGTACTCCTCAACTTACAACCATAATTTCCCTTGCAACGCATTGCAGTCATTAAGTGGGTTACCATGCATCCTAACGGTTAAGCCCCGCAGGTGGGGTGTTGTGAAGTTAAAATAAGACAGACCCCCCCCCCATTTAAGCCACCTGTAATTCCCCCCTCCCAAGGTGAGCGAAGAATTGATAATGATAAATAGATACAAATGCAATCTTTGGTTCTTCGGTTATCAGTGAACGTACCACGGAAAAGATGCGGCCCATCGCTTCTCCCATGTAGCTGGTGAAAAAAGCTGCAAGAAGAAATATAAACATATAATGTTGTCATTTGCTCTAAGAGACTCTGAAATAGTAAGGGGTTAAGGGCAGGGGTGGGATTCAAAAATTTTAGCAAAGCGTCTGGTTGCTGAGTTGGTGCAGCCATGGTGAGCATGGCCTAGTTGGCCTTCTACACCATGGGGGTGGATTTTTGCTCTCCCCGGGCTCTGGAGGCTTCCCTTCAGCCTCCGGGAGGGTGAAAGTGGCCTATCTGGGCTCTGGAGGCTCTCTGGAAGCCAGAAATGGGCTCATTTCCATCTGTCAACTCATAAAACATTTTGTATACACAGTTTTATAGTTGACAACAGAAAGAAGGGGGGGGGACTTTCAAAGAGCAGGCAGCAGTGTGGAATCGAAAGTACATTCCATTCATATTTTCTTCAAAGACTGATTAGATGGCTGAAGCTTCTGCCGTGCAAAAATCTAACTGGAGAGCATGATTGATGACTCTTGGCATTTTTTTGTTGGGTGATACACCCAGAGGGGTGAGGGGGAAAAGCAGGGTCAAGGGTGACAGTGAATTACATATCTCAGAGTTGGCTACACCTAGGTTAGTGCCGGATGTAGGTTGCTAACTTCAAATAAATCCTCTTTAGTTTTGGGAGTGTGGCTTGAGGTTCATAATTTAATTGGAGTAACTGCTAGAATCCTGACACCGGCCTTCTCTAACTTCCAGGAGGCCCGTTTTTCAACCTCCCCAAGCCTCCGTGTGTGCTTTGCACTTACCTTCATCCAAAATGGGTGAAGTGAGGACTTCTGGGAGGGGAGGGGAGAGGTGGGTGGGGTCAGCCAGGAGTAGGATTTGGGGGTTCTCTGAACTGTGCAGAATCCTAGTTAGGGGGGGTCTCCCAAACCTCTGCAAAGCCCCACCAGCCTATCCCTGGTTAAGGGTCAGGTAGTGAAAGGGACTCCGATCTATTACTTTAGGCCAGTCCCTCTCTTTCTCGGCCTGACCCACCTCACAAGGTTGGTGTTCTAGGGAAAAGAGGAGGAGGAAAGTATGTTGGAGATGTTCGCTGTTTTGACTTATTTGTAAAAATAACACAGGCAGGATACAACCTCCCCCTTCCCCCCAGATACAGCCATTTTGAGGGGATTCCAACAAACTATTGAAACATAAACATAGAGCAGACTGTTGGGTTTGGACCATATGCTAAGTTACAATAAATAAATATGGTAAAAATAATATAAATAAATTAAAATAGTAATTTGCTAAAGCACAGCCATTAAGTTCTTCCATTTCCTGAGCTTTTCTCCTTCACTTCATTGTCCCAAAGGTGCTTCTTCAAGAGGCAATTGGACTTTCTGGGGTTTCGTTGAAGCCGTTTCAATTCTCATCCAAGAACGTGGCTGGTGGGAATTACACCATCCAATCAGAACTGACTAAGCTTCTTGGGTGAGAAGCAAAATGTCTTCAAAGAAACACCAGAAAGTCCAGTTACCCTTCAATAAGCACTTTGGGACAACCATAACCTGGATGTCTGTGAATCTCCATAGACACTCCTTCACTTCGGTTCTTGGATATGGGTTGAACTTGGTTGACGGAACATAAAAGGGAATCCGAGGCAAAGTTCATGAAGAAAAAGAAGGAGGAGGAGGAGGAAGAGGAAGAGGAAGAGGAGGAGGAGGAGGAGGAGGAGGAAGAGGAAGAGGAGGAGGAGGAGGAGGAAGAGGAGGAGGAGGAGGTAGTTATTCCTTCAGTCATGTCCAACTCTTGGCAATTCCATGGGCCAAGGTCTCTCCATATCTTCCAATCTTGCAATGCTTCTTTGAGATATTCTTTGTTCTGGCTGGGGTCAGCTTTGATGATGTCCAGTTGTTATGTTCTTTGGCAGCCCGGTTTCCTTTTACCGCTGACTCTTCCAAACATAATTGCTTTCTCCAGTGGCAAAGTTCATATAACACCCGGCTAAAAGTCAAGTTCACTAGTTTGAGGTTTAGCCATTATTATGATCTCTTCACACTGAACCAGAATATGGTCTATTGGTTGCACCAGGACATGGAGGTGAACAAGGAAACTGTGTTTGTTCACCTGGCTTTAAAATAAGTTGTGTGAACTCGGCCAAATCTTTTGATCCTACGGAGATTCTCAGTTCATCCAAGTCATGGATGTCCCAAAAGTGCATTTTTTTTCAAAAGGCAACTGGACTTCCTTTGTGTTTCTTTGAAGACATTTCACTTCTCATCCAAGAAGCTTCTTCAGCTCTGAAAGGGAATAAAAGGATTTATATTCTTTGCAGACAGCTGGTCGTTTGCATTCTTTAAGAGATCATTGCATTCTTTAAGAGGCTATTTGGAGGTTTATCTGTGTCATCAGAGTCACCTGAGTGGTGGTAAAAGGATGCAAATGACCAGCTGTCTGCAAGGAATATAAATCCTTCCATTTCCCATCATCCAGTCAAAGCTGAAGAAGCTTCTTGGATGAGAAGTGAAACGTCTTCCTGTTGTGGTTCGCCAGTAACCAGTGCAGAAGGCAGTGGAATCGGACAGTGGGGAAGAACAGGAACCAATCTGGAGTCTGGAGAGGACTCGGACGAGGGTCCTGCATCTGATGCAGAGATGGGGCCAGGATCAACTGGGAGTGGGGTGCTGCCTCCAGAGCCTCTGGAGTCTGGCAGCAGTGAGGCAGAGGACCCAGGGGAGCCTGTTTCCAGTGTGCGTGTATGCAGAGCTGCTAGAAGGCAAGAGCAGCTTAAACAAAAGGGTTGACTTGGGAGGAAGTCGATTGCCCCTCCCATAAGGGATAAAAGTCAGGCCAAGATGACAAAATCTTTGCAGGAAGCAAAGCAGTTCAATTGGTTCCGAGTCATCCTTGAAGCTCTTTGTACTTTGGTTGGTTTTTCTTGTACTTCGGTTGGTTTCTTTTCTAGTTAATTTGATACTTCTGTTTTTGGCAGCACTTCACAGAACGGAAAGGTGTGTGCTTATCTTGGGCGACTATTTGAGCTTAATTCCAGCTGGGAATGAAAGCAATTCCCAGTGTTGCAATAAAATAGGTTTGTTTTTTTTTGTTTTTGTTTTAAAAACAAGCTTGTGAAGAATTATGGTTGATGAAGCCTGGGTCAGAACACCTCCAAGAAAAACCAGAAAGTACAGCTGCCTCTTGAAAAAAACATCATTGGGACTTTGATCCTACAGGTATTCCTTGAGTTATGATCCTAATGATGCCTGCCATTTGATGACCCTTTTTGCGCCAATAGTTAAATGATTCGTGGCTACCATTAGGAGGAAACTGCAATCATTAAGGAGACCAATGGTTTCTTTGATGCTGCAAAGCATCTTAAAATGGGGTTTGGTAACCATCCTGATTTCATGACCTTTTTTTGTGTTGGTTGTTAAGCTAATCCTATGGCAGCTCAGCGAATCAACGGTTGTTAAATGAAAGCTGTGGTCATAAAGCAAAGCAAAGGTTCACAGCTAAACCGTCGTAGAACGGGATCGTAGGACCGTCCTGATTTCATGAACTTTATTTGCGGTGGTTGTTAAGTGAATCACTGCTCTCCTCAAGTAAGTCTGCGGTTGTTAAGTGAATGCTGAGGTCATTATTAAGCCCACCCACGATTCACTTGTTGCAGCAAAACCATTATAAAACGGGTTGTGTGATCGCGGGACAATAACAATGACAATAAATGTGGCCTGGTTACCATGCTACATGCCTGAAGTTCAGACATGTTTTTAAGGTGGGGTGGGGGGAAGGGAAGCATCACAACTTTGAATTCAGGTCCTAAGTACAAATAATCCCCATATTACGAACGTTCCTTTAACGAACGTCCAATGTTATGTGAAAAGCATCCCCTAGCCCGGTGACGCCAAACCTATGGCTTGCATGCTAGAAGTGGCACACAGAGCCTCTTCTGCTAACACGCAAGAGCCCCACTGCACATGTGTGTGTGCCCCCACCAGCCAGCTGATTATCAGGTATCTGCCACGCACGCACGAAGGGAGATGCACACATGGGTGATGTGCGTGTATGTGCAGAGGCATGCAGCATGTGGGGGGTTGTGTGCACATGCACAGAGACATACGGTACAGGGAGATTGCACGCACATATGCAGGTGTGGGGGAGTCACGCGTGTATTGCATCATGGGTGCAGGTACACGAGCATGCACATGCGTGCACTCGTATGCACTTTGGCACGCCATGTAGAAAAGGTTAGCCATCAGTCCCCTAGTGTTTGCGAACAAGGCTCGAAACCAGGGGTGGGATTATCCCAGTTTGCACCTATTCACTAGAACCGGTTGTTAACATTCTAAGCAGTTCAGAGAACCGGTTGTTAGAAGAAATTGCTGGCCTAATCCTGTAAGGAAGGCAGGAAGGAAACATTCTGGTGTTGCTTACAGAAACTGCCTCTCCATTAACCCTTATTATATTCTTGGCAGGACTAGACTTTTTGTCCCTGGAACTTCTCTGGAGTTTTTTTTCCTCCTTTGCTGGTACTTTGCTTGTGTGGAGTGACCGTTCAAAGTTACAGTGGCACTGAAAAAAGTGACTTATGACCATTTTTCACACTTACAACTGTTGCAGCATCCCCACAATCAAAAGAAGCCAGGCGAGGAGATGCGTGCCTCGATGTGAGTGATATTGAGTTGGCCACACCCCACCAAGCCATGTCCACCCAGTCACATGATCACCAAGCCATGCCCACAGAACCAGTTGTTAAAAATTTGAATCCCACTCCTGCTCAATACTCTGAATCTTGCAACACCACAGCAGTTGTTCACCTTTACAAACAACCACAGAGGCTCTGAAACATTTGTCTGGACATTGCGGAGCTTCTGGGGTGCAGATCTGCCACTCAGAAGCCCCATTCAGTCCTCCATGGACCTCCTCTGGTCCATTGCAGACCAAACTGGAGCTTCCAGGGAGACCTGCAACAGGCCGGGGGAGACCCATGGAGGGCCGAACGGAGCTAGGGAGGGGTGCACGAGGCTGGAGAGAAGACTGCTTGCTAGATCTTTGCAAATGACCTGTCGCGGCAGGTTGGGGGGGGGGAGAAGCAATTTGGGGAGCATGAGGTATTTCAGTGGGTCAGGGAGGCCCGCTCCATCAGTAGGCCCTCCCCCATGGCCTTCCCCATCCTGAAATACCTCATGTGCCCTTAACAAGCCTCGCCTTCAATTAGCAAATGCGTGGGCGAAAGGAGGGAGTGTTCCCATTGAAGTTACGAGATTCACTCCCACGAATCCTTGGGATACGAATGGAATGGACGGGCTCCATGACATTCATAACCTGAGGACTACTGGTGTAGCGGGTTGATAAAACTTAGTGACCATACAGATCAGTAAGCAATTGGTCATACATTGAGGACTATCTGTATTTTAGTGATGTAAAGCAGGGGTCCTCAATGCCTGGTGTCAACTAAAAAAATACTCCTTTGGTTTTTTTAATTGCCAGCAGAAAGGGAGTGGGAGGAAGCATCTACTGCCTGTATGGCATTGCTTAAATGTGTTGTGGTTTGCCAGCAGCAGCTGTGGACAGCTGAGGTCTCGGAGAGCCAGGACTCAGGTGAGGGGCCTGTGTGTGATATAAGGATGGGGCCAGGACCATCAGAAAGCGGAATGCTGCCTTTGGAGATTGTGGAGGCTGGCAGCAGTGATGAAGAGGTCCCCGAGGAGCCTGTATCAAATGCTCGTGTGCACAGGGCTGCTCGAAGGAAAGAGCAGCTGCAGCAGCACGGGCGACTTGGGAGTAAGGCTGCAAGGTAATGGCCCCTCCCTGAGGAGATAAAAGCCAGCTGAGAAACCAGAGTTCTTTGCAGGAAGCAAAGAAGTTTTTGCACTCAAGCCTTGTGGATGTTTGGACTCTCTTAGTTTGTGTTCGGAGACTCTTTGTGTTTGAAATACTTCTTGGCAACTTTATCTAGTGTTCTTGGCAGCCTTGCACCACCTTGGCTTGGAATGGACAGAGACAATTAGTTTGAAACAGCTGTTTAACCCATGAAGGCACAGAATTCATAAAGAATCATTAAAAGGCTTTGCTGTTACCTCCGTCTGGTGTTTATTTCCTTGCAGCAAAGTTTAGGTCAGAACAAAATGCCTTAGATAATCGCCTTGGCAGCCCAAAGTTGTCGGCACACAAAAATATTACTGGAGAGCAGGATGGATGACTCTTGGCTATGGATGTGTCCCATTGGAGAATATATATCCAGGGGGTGGGGGGAAGACCAGGGTCAAGGGGGAAATTAATGATGTATCTTAGTGTTGGCTGCACATGGCCACTTCTAATAAACCAATTATTTTTAATTCTGAGAGATACGGCTAGAGACTTATGATTTGAATGGGGTGGATTTTTTGGAGCTCTGACAGCCAGCCAACAGTGGGCTGCAGTATGCCAGAAACCGGGCCACGCAAACAAGCAAAGGACCATCCGTGTGATGCAGGCGGCATGTGAAACCACATCCCCTTCCGGTCTGCAGAGAAAAACTCTATCCATGGAAACGGTCCCTGGTGCCCAAAGGGTTGGTGGGGGCCACTACTTAAAAGAGCCTGGTTACTTACCACAAGCGATTGCCAACGCAAATGTCTGCCAGGTGAGGGCATAGAACATCCCTCCGATGGCAATGCAGGAGAGGCAGCTGTTGTAATTCCACAACCCGGCATAAATTTTGTTCAAAGGGGAGGCCAGACTTAGGGCTAGAAAGCAAAAATGGATGGAGAACTTGGTGAGCTTGAGTCCACAGAGAATACAGCCATCCTGATGGCCGCCTCTCCCAATCAGTAACTTTAATCCAAAATGAACATGATCCCATAGATCAATGGTAGCTAACCTTTTGAGGCTCCTGTGCCAAAAAATGTGTGCGCGTTGGCGCTCGCTCGCTCACATGCCAGCACCCAGAAGGCAATGTGCACGCCCCCCATGCCCACTGCACACAATTCCCTCACCACCACTACCCTTACCTGCACTGCGCGTCACAGCTGATTTTTCGGCTGGTTTGAGGCCTTTTTCGGCCTCCCAGAGGCTTGAAAAAACCCTCTGCAGGCTTTGCAGGACAAATAATAGGCCCATTTTGTCACTTCTGGTATTACAGGAAGTGACAAAATGGGCCTATGATTCAACCTGCAAAGCCTGCAGAGGGTTTTTCAAGCCTCTGGGAGGCCGAAAAAGGCCTCAAACCAGCCAAAAAAAATCAGCTGTGAGGTGTGCGCATGTGCAGTGAGGTAAGTTTGCCTGCAGCTTGCGTGCCAGCACAAATGGTTCTGTGAGCCACCTGTGGCGCGCGTGCCATAGGTTTGCCATCACTGTATCATTGTATCGTTGTCTCAAAGATACAGAAATTGGTTATGTCTAATCTTGGTGAAAAGAAGGACTAAGGGTGATATGATAGCAGTCTTTCAATATTTGGGAGGCTGCCATGAAGAAGAGGGGGCCAAGCTATTCTCCAATGCATCAGAAGGTAGGACAAGAAGCAACGGATGGAGACTAGCCAAAGAAAGAAACAACCTGGAAATAAGGAGAAATTTTCTAAAAACAATTAACCAGTGGAATGGCTTATCTTCAGAAGTTGTGGATGCTCCATCACTGGAGGCTTTCAAGAAGAGACTGGACAGCCACTTGTATTAAATCTTATAGACTACCCTGCTCAAGCAGGAGGTTGGACTAGATAACCTTCAAGGTCCCTTCCAATTCTGTTAGTCTATTCTATCTGTTTTTTTTTTTTTCCCAAAAGGCAACTAGACTTTCTCAGTTTTTTTTCTTTGAAAATATTTTTCTTCTCATCCAAGAGAACTAAAGAAGCTTCTGGGATAAGAAGTGAAATATTTTCAAGGTAAAAAAAAATGAAGAAAGTTTGGTTGTTGTTTTTGGAAAATGCATTTTGGGACATGATCCCATAGAGTGGTGTGTGTGTGTGTGTGTGTGTATATGTATTTATACATATATGTATATGTATGTGTACGTGTATGTCTGTCTGTCTATCTATCTATCTATCTATCTATCTATCTATCTTTCATCTATCTATCTATCTATCTATCTATCTATCTATCTATCTATCATCTATCTATCTATCTATCTATCTATCTATCTATCTATCTATCTATCTATCTATCTTTCATCTATCTATCTATCTATCTATCTATCTATCTATCTATCTATCTATCATCTATCTATCTATCTATCTTTCATCTATCTATCTATATCATCTATTTATCATCTCTTTCTCTCTCTCTCTTTCTCTCTCTCTCTCGATACCCCCCCCCCCCATCTTTTCCTCCAGAGTTTTGACGGTGGACGTAATCTCTCTCTCTTTCAACACGATGATAAACTTATGGGGTAGCTGGACTGAGAGAAGGGGACTGGCCCAGAATTAGCCAGGGAGCTTTCTCAGCTGAAAATGGACTTGAATGTGCCTCTTCCTGCTCCTTGGTCCAGCACCTTCAACACCATGGATGATGGCCAGGTTGCATTATTAAAGGCTTTCCTAGGGTCCACCTAACTCAAGGTTGACTCAGCTTTCCCTCCTTCCAAGGTAGGTAAAATGAGGATCCAGATTATTGGGGGCAAGAGGCTGACTCTGTAAACTGCTTAGAGAGGGCTGGAAGGTGGTATATAAATGCTCTTGCTATCTGTCATACCTGCAGGTATTCCAACTGCTGAGCCAAGCACAGCATGACTGAAGATGAGAGGGGATGAAATGAAAACAGCCACCATGACGATGCCACCAGTCCAAGGGTTATCGCAACCATAGACCTGCCCAATTCCTACTGGGATAGACCTCAGGAGCTGTGAAACAAGCATTCAAAGAAAAGAGTTGAAGGTTGTATCAAAAGGACTTCCGTTACGATCTTCAGCAAGTGGCCAATGTTGTCTTTTCTTTTAAGTTTATTTTTTATTTATTGGATTAAAAAAAAAAGAAATTAAAATGGGAAATTGAGGGAAAAGGGAGTGTGAAATACAAGGGGGAAGAGAAAAAGAAAGAAAAAGGAGAATTGACTTCCAACTCTTCCTAGCACAGTATACTCCAACCTCAATGTTTTTGCTTTTACATATAAATATATAACTATCCATTTCGAGAACACCGAATCTTCCGAAGCAACAAAAGTCAAAGTTTCATTTTTTTTTTCTTCACAAGCCCAAATTCCAGAAGGGATATCCAAATAAGGACATATTTTCCTCTTTAATAAAGTCTTCAATTTAACCATTCCTGCATAATCTTCCTTGCTGTGGTAATAGTGTGTATTTTTATTTGCACTTTGTCAATCTTTGTGAATGGTCACCATTTTTATTTACAAAATTTATTGCATTCTTATTCAAATTTTTGGCCTTACTGAAAAGTAATGGACCCAAAACTTGTCCCATATCCATGTTTGAAACATACCTGTCAGAAAAAGGCAGCAATAATTTCTCATATTGATCAAGTTTCTTCAATAGCTTAAGACAATAAAAACATCTTCCAGATGTTTTAGACTATGGTAGAAGTCTCTTGCTTTTAGGAGGCCTCGACTTACGACCACAAATGACCCCATAATCTCTCTTGCTAAGTGAGAAAGTCGTTAAGTGAGTTTTGTCCCATTTTACGACCTTTCTTGCCACTGTTGTTAAATGAATCACTGCAGTTGTTAAATTAGTAATGTTGGGAGTTAAAACCCACCCCTCTCCTAGGAAAATGAAATATTTTAGGATACACTAAAAAGACAGAATATTTCCCCTAAAAAGAAAAGTAGAAACTCAGAGAGACAAAAACTCACCCCCCCATACCTTTGCTAATGGACTATTACTCTGGCCTGGGCCAGTCTATTTTACATAACAAAGATCTACTCCAGATAGAGCTATAATAGGAATTGCCCAAAGCCCTTTTCATTACATCATCATTCAGCAAAGTTCAACCAAGCCTGGGACTCAAGACAGCCTACAGAGTTGTTCTTGCATGGCCTCATGGGAGTTTGACAACAAACTCAAATTCAAAGCCCAACAGAGGGTATATAACTAAGGGTCTCTCAGCATCTTGCCCCTTCTTTTTTTCCTTCACCCAACATCTTGAAGTACGTGATCATCCCTTTCACTTTGGAGCTCCACGCCATGTGGTCCTGTCCACCATTAAACCATCTCTCCAAACAGCCTCCATGTTTCCAGTGTCTTTTCCCCCACTTGGACCTGAACCCAGAAGGATATTTCTTCCAATAGTGTGAAAAATGGTCATAAGTCCCCTCTTTCAGTGCCATTGTAACTTCGAACATTTACTAATGAATGAGTTGTAAGTGAAGGACTGCTTACATTAAGCTTAACACCTCTAGAGGGTGCTCTGTTTATATCTATATCTATATCTATATCTATATCTATATCTATATCTATATCTATATCTATATCTATATCTATATCTATATCTATATCTATATCTATATCTATATCTATATCTCTATCTCTATCTCTATCTCTATCTCTATCTATCTATCTATCTATCTATCTATCTATCTATCTATCTATCTAAGAACATCTTTGCATTTTTAGCAACGGGACTTCTACACCAGCAATCGTCACTTCTCAAAATGTGACTTTTACTCATGGCTTGTCCATTAATCAGACTTGGACTGGATCCGTTCCCGAAAAGTATAAACCAGTCTTTTGTTTGCTCAACTCCAACCAGGAGTGGAGGTGAGCCTTCCCATTCCTTTTGAACAAGGGGCTAATGTCAAACAGCTTTACTCTTCATCTGACCTGGGATGAGTTGAACACGGCAACAATGCACCTATTCTTTCATTAAATCAAATAATTCCTGCCGGAGTCTGTTTGAGCTTGACAGCAAAACAACCACAACTCATTATTGCTTTGGCTAAGTCATCGGGGAATGTTCTAGTAAATGACCCTGGCATTCAACTTTTGAAGTCTCTTGCCGAGATAAGAATAAAAAATAAATAAATATTTCTAATAACTTGTTCATCTTGCATAAATGCCACCTTTTCCTGCTTGAAATGAAAAGTTTGGATTTCCAAACCTATGGAGGACTTAAGACCTAATCTGTAATTTTTGACAATGTTTGAGAAACTCGAAGTTGCTTCCAGTTACGGAATCCTTCCTATGTCAGCGTTCCAACTAACCTACTCCAACCTAATAAACTCCGAGACGAGCGTTTTCTCAAAGGTCCATTTTATTTGAATTGTCATATTGGCGCATCTGGGATAATCAGGTTTCCCTTCCCAAAAGAAAATTAGAAATCCATCCCCTGCACCCATCCGTCCATCACATGGTCCAATCAAACTTCATCCCAACTGAAGACCTACCTCCAGACAACCCTCACCAGGTGCAGGGTAACATGACCTTGACTCTCTGAGAAAGAGTGTTGTTATGTTGAATATTCTACTCCACTATGAAATCCCCCCTCCCAAATTTCCAGGCACTGAATATGGCAGCCTCAAAGCTTCCAAGTGAAATATGGCTTCCAAAGCTGACATCCTATTTTACAAGCATTTGCTCCCCTACAGTTAGTCCTTGACTTTCAACCATTTGTTCAGTGACAATCGATCTATCTAATTATCTATTTCTATCTACCTATATCTATCTGTCTGTCTATTATCTCTCTCTCTCTCTCTCTCTCTAATCTATCTAATTATCTATCTCTATCTATCTGTCTATCATCTCTCTCTCTCTCTCTCTCTAATCTATCTAATTATCTATCTCTATCTATCTGTCTATCATCACTCTCTCTCTCTCTCTGTCTATCTATCATCTATCTATCTATCTATCTATCTATCTATCTATCTATCTATCTATCTATCATCTATCTATCTATCTATCTATCTATCTATCTATCTCTATCTAATCTATCTAATTATCTATCTCTGTCTGTCTGTCTATCATCTATCTATCTAATCTATCTAATTATCTCTCTCTCTCTCCCTTTCTCTCTCTCTCTCTCTCTCTCTCTCTCTATCTATCTATCTATCTATCTATCTCTATTTAATCTATCTAATTATCTATCTCTGTCTGTCTGTCTGTCTGTCTATCATCTATCTATCTATCTATCTATCTATCTATCTATCTATCTATCTATCTATCTATCTATCTATCTATCTATCTATCTATCTATCTAAAAAAGCAGAAGCATTTGTGAACAGCAAGCCACTAAACATTTTGCATTTAATAAAATGGACTAACCAACCTCCTCCACATTTTCAGCATAGCTAAAATCTCCCTCTCTCTCTTTTTATTGTGACACAGAACTGAATATAACTTCATATGATGAGCAAACACACGCTCATTTTTCTCTCCAGATGAAAAACAACTGACAGCATTTTTCCCCAGGTATAATCAAGATGAAATAGGGAGGAATGAACAGTTACTGGCTGATGACCAAGGCCATAAATAACATAATCCACACAGGAATTATGCAACTGCCAAAACAGCAACAACAACATACCCAAGAGGTATTCTGATACGGTGAAGGATGAGAGTATTGAATCACATGCTCAGATGTGATGGTTTAAAACAGGGTTTCTGAACTTTGGTCCCTTTAAGATGTGTGGACTTCAACTCCCCAAATCCCTCAACCAGCATGGCTGGCTAGAGGATTCTGGGAATGGAAATCTATACATCTTAAAGGTGCCAAGGTCCAGTAAAACACTAATCTTTTATAATCTTTTTTGATTATAGTCAAAACAACACTATAGAGCACTGCACATCAGAACAACTAGACACAAGAACAGTTTTTCCCCAAATGCCATCACTCTGCTAAAACAAATAATTCCCTTAACACTTTTCAACTATTTACAAAGTCTGCATTATTATTACTATTAATCCTCCCATCCTTCCTTTCACCAATCTCCCCCCACTTATGACAGTATAACTGTAACATTGTTCATTGTCGCTTGTACCCTAACGATTTATATGGACTGTTTCCTAGTGTGATTTGATTGCTCATTGTACCCTATAACTATTGTTAAGTGTTGTACTTGATGATTCTTGACTCTTATGAATATATCTTTTCTATGTACACTGAGAGCACTTGCACCAAGACAAATTCTTTTTGTGTCCATTCACAATTGGCCAATAAAGAATTCTATTCTATTCTATTCTATTCTATTCTATTCTATTCTATTCTATTCTATTCTATTCTATTCTATTCTATTCTCCATTCCATTCGATTCCATATTTTCTATTCTATTCTATTCTATTCTATTCCATTCCATTCCATTCCATTCCATTCCATTCCATTCCATTCCATTCCATTCCATTCCATTCCATTCCATATTTTCTTTTCTTTTCTTTTCTATTCTCTTTTTGCAAAAGGAATCAAAGAGGGATTATAAAAGAGGATGATAAAACCTGAGTTCTTATTTGCAAGCAAAAAATGGCCCCTTTTTATGAAGTGAAACGATGAACTGGGCAGGAACTGGGCCTGGCTAGTCTAGTGAAGAGAAGGACCAGGGGAGAGATGATGGCAGTCTTCCAATATTTGAGAGGCTGCAGAGAGGAAGGGGACAAGCTATTTTCCAAAGCACCTGAAGGCCAGACAAGGAATAATGGATGGAAACTGAACAAGGAGAGATTCAACCTGGAAATAAGGAGAAACTTTCTGACAGTGAGAATAATAAACCAGTGGAACAGCTTGCCCTCAGAAGTTGTGCATGCTCCATCACTGGAGGTTTTTAAGAAGCGACTGGAGAGCCATTCTTCTAAAATGGTATAGGGCCTCCTCTTTGAGCCGAGGGCTGGACTAGAAGACCTCCAAGGTCCCTTCCAGCTTTATTCTGATTGATTGATTCGGATTATTGCAATGTACTGTACATGGGGCAGCTCTTAAAGATCATCGAGAATTTACAACCGGTCCAGAAAGCAGCAATGCATGCAGTTGTGTGCCTCCAGATTTGCCCATATTAAATCTCTGTTGTGTGAGCTGCACTGACTCACAGTTTCCTTCTGGGTGCAGTTCAAGGTGATGGTTATTACTTTTAGAGCCCTATATGGCACTAAGCTAGGCTATCTGCAGAACTATCTCTTGCTAAGTGTATCTGCCCATCACACTAGATCAGATAGTAGGGTAGGTATGCTCCAAGACCTATCCCTGAAATATTGCTATCTAGTTGCACTTTGGAAACATGTTTTTTTTTCATGGTTGCCCCGTTTTTAGAATCATAGAATCATAAGACTGGAAGGAACTGTGGTCACCAACCAGTGAGCCGGGCCCACTGGTGGTCCATGAGAAAATTTTGGTGGTCCCGCAGGGAAATGTCACTGCCAAAGCACCCCCCAAAGCAATTAATCCAGGCTGTGTGAAAACACAAGGCTGCGTAGCCCACATGGCCTGCAGGAACACAAGGCTTGCATCGCTTGCATTGCGAACAACACAGGGTAGTGAGGGGAGGGGGGAAAGGGCAAGGGGGAGGAACTTGCTCCCCTCGGCCCACATACCTTGCCTGGCCACCGGGCTGTTTCTTTCTGCTTCTTTCTTCTTCTGCTTTTGGCTGCATGCAAGGAAAGCAGCAGAAGTCTTTCTTTCTCTCTCCCAAACTCTGCCAGAAATGAGTCTTTGGGACCCTGCAAGGCCTCCTGCTCCAAGAGGCTGCGCCAGCAAAGACTCATTTCTGGCAGAGTTTGGAAGAGAGAAAGAAAGACTTCTGCGGCTTCTGCTGCTTTCCTTGCATGAAGCCAAAAGTCTCTCTCTCTCTCCCCTCCTGAGAACGGAGCTGGAGACGGTATCCTGCGATCCCAAATAAAGAATGATCCATCGGTAGGAAGACGGAGTGGGGAATTTTCCTGCAGACTTTTTTTGGGGGATTTTCCTAGCGTCTCTGCAGACAGAGATGCTGGAAAAATCCCCAAAAAATGTCTGCAGGAAAATCCCCCACCGTGTTTTCCTACCAATCGATCGTCCTTTATTTGGGATCGCAGGATACCGTCTCTCTCTCTCTCTCTTTCTCTCTCTCCCCTGAGAACAAAGCTGAAAAGCAAGTTAGAATGTAGGTGTTTTGGAGGGTGTGGGGGCATGAGGAATCTCTGTGTGTGTGTGAGAGAGAGAGAGAGAGAGAGAGAGATAGAACATCACTGCCAACTCTTTGAGATTAGATTGGATGTCTCTCTCTCTCTCTCTCTCACTTTCACACACACACATTTACACACACACACACACACACACACACACACAAACCAATGTCGGCAAGCTACCATCAGTCAAAATTCATATTAGTGGTACATGGGATTTAAAATTATGAGTTTGGTGGTCTCTGAGATGCAAAAGGTTGGCGACCCCTGTTCTAGTCCAAGCCCCCGCCACAGGCAGGAGTTTTTATACTATCCCAGACAAATGGTTGCCCCATCTTTTCTTGAAAGCCTCCAGTGATGGAGCACCCACAATTTCTGAAGGCTAGTTGTCCCACTGGTTTATTGTTCTCACTGTCAGGAAATTTCTCCTTAGTTCTAGGTTGCTTCTCTCCTTGATTACTTTCCACCCATTGCTTCTTGTCCTGCACTTGTCTTGTTCTTTGGAGAATAGTTTGATTCCCTCTTCTTTGTGGCAGCCCCTGAGATATTGGAAGACTGCTATCATGTCACCCCTAGTCCTTCTTTTCATTAGACTAAACATACCCAGTTCCTGCAACCGTTCTTCATATGTTTTAGCCTCCAGTCCCCTAATCATCTTTGTTGCTCTTCTCTGCACTCTTTCTAGAGTCTCAACATCTTTTTTTATTGTCTTTATTATTGTTAATGTCTTAAAGAAAGTCTCACTGAAGGCATCAGTTCAGTAGAAGATCTGACCGTTTCTTTCAGTTGAAAAGACATCTCAACATCAGATGAATTTAGTGCATGACAGATTATAAACTATGATTCTTATCTCGAATCCAGCAGCACTCCAGGCCACTTGAAGCCAAGTGAACAGAGTGGTCACCAAATACCCATGCCACGTAAACAACTTTTCCTGCACTTTAATCCACAAAAAAGTTGTTATTCGTGACAACGTCAAAGCCATAGAGCAGCATGTTGGAAAACTGGCTCTGGAAGCTGAGTTAGGAAATATTATTATAGCACTTGGCTTTATAGGCAGTGTAAACCACCTAGAACCATATCGCCCTAGTTGGGCATAATTAACACATTATAACATACGATATATATTACAATCTACTTTCTGACTTTGAAGAATTGTGGAAACTTTGATCTCTTGACTGGAAAACAACAATAACAGCCCAACCTGACTGGATAAAAGATGGAAGGCCACCAATAGCTGGCTACCAATTCAATCTTTTTTTTTTTTTTTAAAGAGGTTTATACTATAGGTATAGACCAAAAGATCTCTACCCTCCCTCGTTTAGACATCGATTATATGTATTTATTGTTATTTGGTTGTAAAAAGAATTGAATGGTGTTTTAAAAGAGTTGCATGACCGCCCAAAACAGCCCTGGGTGTCTCACAACAATAAAAATATAAAAACTATAAAAACATAAAAGACTAAAACTCAGTGCTCTCGATCATTCTCCTGGAGTGACGCATAACCACTGTCAGAGGTCTCCATCTCTTGACCCAAGAGCCAAACCTTGATAGCTATTCAGAAGGTCTAGAAGAGTGAAGGTCTTTTGGATTTCTGGGGGGAATTTGATCCATGAGGTAGGAAATAAGGAGGAATCTAGGACTCCCAGCAGACACACACATCAAAGATCACCCAACAAGGGGTATGTGGTTGGTATCATCTTACCATAGACACTTGAAAGTCGGACCAAGAGTTGTTGGGCAAAGAGGTGGTTGGTTCTATCAGCGTTGTAGGGAAGAAAGAATTATAATGGCCGGTGGCCCCTAGAAACAGACTCAGAGCCAAATTGAAAGGCAGCGTGAAAACTGGAAGGTCCCATTTGCTGAAGAGTGAACTTAAAGCGCTGGTAAAGATAGGGCTGAAAAAGAAGAAGAAGAATGACTGCAGATCAATGCAGAAAGGATGCAGTCATTTTTGGTACAGTCTTTACCAATATTATGACTTTTTAAAACAAAATCAGGACAAAGGATAGAAACATGACCAGATCTAGACTATAGATTGAGTGGTCTGGTGGCCTAGAGATGGAGCTCTCGGCTCACAATCAGGTGGCTGTGAGTTTGATCCTATAGGTAGAGGCAGATGTTTCTCTCTCTGGAAACAATGACAATAGATCTGCTGAATAGAACTCTGTGTTGGCAACAGGAAGGGAATCCGGCCAGTAAACACTCAGCTCTGTTCTCAGTTGCCCAGACTCCATCCCGCAAAGGATTATGGGGTCATTAAATGAAGATGATGATCATCTATCTATCTATCTACCTACCTACCTACCTATCCAGTGGTGGGATTCAAATTTTTTCACTACCGGTTCTGTGGGTGTGGCTTGGTGGGTGTGGCAGGGGAAGGATACTGTAAAATCTCCAGTCAGAAGTCGTATTTGCAGGTTTTCTGAACGACTCAAAATTTCCACTACCGGTTCTCCAGAACAGGTCAGAACCTGCTGAATACCACCTCTGTATCTCTCTCTCTCTCTCTCTCTCCTATCTATCTATCTATCTATCTATCTATCTATCTATCTATCTATCTATCTATCTATCTATCTATCATCTATCATCTATCTAATATGCATATACATGTATACAACTTCAAAAGCACAACTATAATGACGTAATAGTAACTATAATACCCAAACAAAGCTGAATACCATACATGTAAGTACCCATGAAAACTTAAGAAAACACATACATGTATACATATGTACACACACACACACACACACACACACACACATATGAGAGAGAGAGACAGAGACAGAGACAGACAGAGAGACAGAGACTGACTCTTACCATGTCATGGACATGAGAATAACAGGAAGTAGGAGCCACCAGTAATATTCACACTTGTCTGAGAAGACAGCCATCAACATCCCCACAAGGACACCATTGTAGCCATGCAGTCCAGCAGCAATTGTGGATCTGGGTAGCAAGCATGGGGAGAAATTACTTTGCAAATGGTAGAATGCAGACACACCAAGATGGACATTCTTGAATATTGCACAAATTCACACAGAGCTACCATCTGGAATTAACATATCTTCAAAGTCAAGCAATTTTTAAAAAACGAATGCCCATTTAGTGGATGGCTGTAGAAAACCGAGCGAATAAATAAATGCTATGGCCTCCAAGCTCCCAAAATGTTTGTTAATTTCAGTAAATCTCCCCCATCTCAAATTAAAAATGGTCTTCCTATGGGTTTAATAAAGAATTGGAGACGTTACAGAATTTTTCCTAGCTTGATAACTGGATTTAAGCTTAGCTGACTCCCTTTTTAATGTAATCTTATATTGGAAGGGCTGGTTAAAGATCATAATAAAAATATTCGATTTGATTGTATGAATGTTGCTACTTAGGAGAAATCCAGTGGCTAATTTCATCTGAACATTGGAAGTTGAGGAGGAGGAGGAGGAAGAGGAGGAGGAGGAGGAGGAGGAGGAAGAAATTAGAGGACAACCTACCTTTCTTGGCTTAGAATAACTGCAGTTAAAGTTGAGACAATCACTCCAGTGCAACACATGAGTGTCAGCCAAGGGCTCTGGACCAGGAATCCGATAAGCAGGATGATGCCACTGAGTGGATTGTTAACAAACATCACTTGAGAAATGCCTCGCAGAAGCCAATCAATAAATTGGAGGGCCACAGGCTTTTCTGAAAGACAAAGCACTTGGCAATGTATGATGTGATGTGATATGATGGTACAATATGGGTAATAGAATAGAAATAGAATAACAGAATTGGACGGGACCTTGGAGGTCCCGAAAGCTCTGATTCATTTTTTATTGTTATTGTGGTCTCTTTTCTACTCTGAAATATCCTTGACCTTGAAACTATGAGACAGCACAAGTTGCGTATTTGCAAATAGCTGCAGAATGTTTAGCAACTTGTAGGCAGTGCAATTTCAGTTGCTCACTTGTAGCCCAGGGTTCAAACACCTCTACCTGGATGGTTTATAAAAGGGATCATCACCATAAAGAGCAAGAATACTATGCGGTAATAAAATGCTTCCTTTGGGAAAAAAAAAAAAAGCAGCAATAACACACAGCCGGTTTGTGGTAGTGGTTGAGGTGCTAGCATGAAGGAGACTGGAAGTTCTAGTTCTAACTTAGGTGCATAGAAGTTGACTGGGTGATTTTGGGCCAATCACCAGGATACTGTGAGTTCTAGTCCTGCCTTAGGCATGAAAGTTTACTCAGTGACTTTGGTCCAATAACCAGGCAACTGTGAGTTCTAGTCCCACCTTAGCATGAAAGTTGACTGGCTGATTTTGGGCCAATCACCAGGGGACTGTGAGTTCTAGTCCTGCCTTAGGCATGAAAGTTTACTCAGTGACTTTGGGCCAATCACCAGGAGACTCAGAGTTCTAGTCCCACCTTAGCATGAAAGTTGACTGGCTGATTTTGAGCCAATCACCAGGGGACTGTGAGTTCTAGTCCCGCCTTAGGCATGAAAGTTGACTGGGTGACTTTGGGCCAATCACCAGGAGACTGAGAGTTCTAGTCCCGCCTTAGGCATGAAAGTTGACTGGGTGAGTTTGGGCCAATCACCAGGAGACTGAGAGTTTTAGTTCCACCTTAGGCATGAAAACCAACTGGGTGACTCTGGACCAATCACCTTCTTTAAGCCCAACTCTCCTCACAGGATTGTTGTTGTGGGAGAAATAGGAAGAAGAGAGAGTATCAAATCTGTTCACTGCCTTAAGTTTATTTATTAAATAATAAAGGCAGGATAACAATCTAATAAATAAAGTAATCCAGGGATGAAAAATTCACTGTAAAAGGCTTGATGAAGGAATATTGTTGCAAATCATATAAAAAAAGGGGGGACTACAATCATGTAGTCATAGCTGCCATTTTGACTTTTTGACAGCCATTGAAGTCATCCCTGGCTCAGTTGTAGGTCTTTGGCCAAATGCCTGCCAGGCCCTGTTGTTTTTCACTATCTCTAAATGGCTGCTTATGCACAAAAGTAGAATTAATCCACCAGAATATGCAAAAAAAAAAAAATGCAATGACACCCAAAAACCACAATTTAAACCAACTATGTTTTTCTTCAAAAGGCATCTTATCAGATCTTCAGATAACCTGGTTAAAGTGCTTGTACAAATAAGAACATTTTGTTTAGAATGTTGTAATTTCCGAAGGGCTTAAAGGAGCTTTTAATATACTGGCCAGTTCATTTGATTTGGGAGCTCTAGAAACTGGGAATATTTGGCTAGTTTATGGATTAAAATACTGTGCTTCCTAAGAACACTTATCTAGCGAATGGAAAGAAGGACTGCGGGGAGGCATGATCGCAGTCTTCCAATAGTTGTGGGGCTGCCATAAAGAAGAGAGGATCAATCTATTCTTCAAAGCACATGAAGGCAGGACAAGAAACAATGGATGGAAACTAATCAAGGAGAGAAGCAACCTAGAACTAAGGAGATATTTTCTGGTAATGAGAGCAATTAATCTGTGGAATTGCTTTCCTCCAGAAATTGTGGGTGCTCCACCACAGGAGGTTTTCAAGAAGAGACTGGACAGGCATTTGTGGAATGGTATAAGGCCATGATGGTGAACCTATGGCATGCATGCCACAAGTCGCGCGCAGAGCCATTTGTGCTGGCACACGAGCCGCAGGCAAATGTACCTCACTACACATGCATGCGCCTCACTGCTGATTTTTTGGCTGGTTTGAGACCTTTTTCGGCCTCCCAGAGGCTTGGAAAAAGCCTCTGCAAGGCTTTTCAGGACATATAATAGGCCCATTTCATCACTTCCTGCAATACCGGAAGTGACAAAATGGGCCTATTATTTGGCTGAAAAGCCTTGCAGAGGCTTTTTCCAAGCCTCTGGGAGGCCGAAAAAGGCCTCAAACCAGCTGTCAGGCACAGTGTAGGCAAGGGGGAGGCATGGGAGGGGATTGTATGCACATTCGCAGGGGGTGTGGGAGGCATATTGCATTCTGGCTGCTGGCATATGAGTGCTTGTGCGCTAGTGCACACACAGTTTTTTGGCACAGGAGCCCCAAAAGGTTAGCCACCACTAGTATAAGGTTGAGCAGGGGGTTGGACCAGAAGACCTCTAAGGTCCCTTCCAACTCTGTTATTCTGTTAAAATGGGCTAATGCGTGACCAGGTTGTGTAAATACCACCAATGAGGTTGCAATGTCAAAATATAGAAAAAAAAAAAAGTAACTTGCCCTATCTTCCCCAATTCCACAACAGGGTTTTGTTTCTATTGTTCGAAAGTTTATGAGCTGGGACATTTGCCAAATGTGTATATCTCTGGCAACATCTGGTGTGGCTCCTTCTGCCAAGAAGGTTGTAAAATATGACACACATTTATTATTCTCTGCAAAAACATCACGCAATTGGGAAGTTGATTGAAAGGCTCAGTTCATGCAGAAGATACAAAACAGCTAATTTATGTTGTCCGCATGGAAGTTGGCAGATGGCCTGAACATCTCTAGGCCAGCTTGCGTTGGTATTGTGACACACCCCTCCGAGTGTATAATTTAACATCAGAGTGGCAGGAAGGCAAGGGGAATGCATGATGTGGGATGGGGCGTTGGAGGGGGGAAGAGAAGGACGAGAGAGGAAGACTGAGAATAAATAACTTATGTTTATAGGGTAAAATAAGGGTCAACCTAAAGCTTATTGTAGGATGAGCAATGACAGCTTTGGTGGAGAAAGGAAGGAAGGAAGGAGGAGGAGGAAGGGTGGGAGAGAGGGAAAGAAGGAGGAAAGAAATGAAAGAGGGAAAGGAAAGAAATGAAAAAAGGAAAGGAAAGGAAAAAAGGAAATGGAGGAAAAGAAAAAAGGAAGGAAGGAAGGAAGAAGGAAAGGAAGGAAGGAAGGAGGAGGGAGGGAAGGAGAGAGGGAAGGAAGGAAAGAAGGAGGAAAGAAAGGAAAGAGGGAAAGGAAGGAAATGAAAAAAGAAAAGAAAAGGAAGAACAGAAAAGAAAAAGGAAGGGAGGAAAGAAGGGAGGGAGAAAAGGAAGAAGGAGGGAGGGAAGAAAAGAAGGAAGAAAGGAAGGAAAGGAAAGGAAAGAAAGGAAAGAGAAAAAGAAAAGAACAGTAAAAAGGGAAAAAGAAAGAAAGGAAATTAAAAAAAGGAAAGGAAGGAAGAAGGAAGGAAAGATAGAAATGAACAAGAAGGAAAGACAAAAAAGGAAAGAAGAGGGGAAAGGGAAAAAGAAAGACAAAGAAAGGAAGGAAAGAAAGACCCTGTTTTTCAGGTAATCTCTTGTACAGTGTTTCTCTACCTTAGCATCTTTAAGATGTGTGGATGTCAACTCTCAGATCTGGGCTGGCTGGGGAATTCTGGGAGTTGATGTCTACACCTGTTAAACTTGCTAGCATGTGGTCTTGGTAATTCTGGGAGTTGAAGTCCAGATGGTTCAAACTTGCTGAGGTGGATGACAATCAAGGCATCCAACCACCTTTTCACCTACACCTCTGCTTCCATTGGGTCTTATAGAGGTACCATAGATGTGACCTACCTTTCAGCCAGTCTCCAAACACCTTCATATCTCCAGTGACACAGATCAGGGCTCTCAACATTTGCTGGCAACATTTGCCTGTTGTCTTTTGGGTTTTGTCAGACTTTTCACCCGCGGCGTCGATCTCCATTGTGAGTTTTGGATCCTGCCCGAACAAAAAACAACAAAGCATCTGTCTGATTGTGTCCTCTTGAACTTCCTTTTGGCCAACAATGTGCACCGTCTTTCCATAGGAGTATAGAAGCAACTGAGAGCAAAACAACCATGGTTCCTGCAAGTGTTAGATATTTTCAACAATAGTATAAGACGGCGCTTCTGTCTTCTATAAGACAGAATTCCCATACTGACTTCTGGGGGTTGAAGTCCGCACTGGATATAGTTCCAAGTTCCAGAAAAACTACTCTTCACAATTTGAGTCTTCAAACTTGGCCACTTTAAGAACTTGTGGACTTCAATTCCTAGAATTCCTCAGCCAGTTCTGGATGTTGTGGTCCACAAGTCTTAAAGTGGCCAAGTTTGGAGACTCTCTACATGTTTCTTAACTTCAGCAATTTGAAGATGTGCGCCCACTGTCCCATTCAGTCACCTAGCAAAGAAGCTCACTCATCAGCTCATGAAGCTTGCTTGGATAAGTGAGATGCATCCATGACAATGTGTGGTCTTCAGTTCCACAAATCCTGGGAGTTGAGGCATCTTCACATTACCAAGGTTGAGGAACACTATCTTAGATCCATCCTGGGGTACTCGATCAACCTGATGTCAACTCATAAAACATTTCCAAGCCTGTTTTAGAGTTGCCATGAATGGGGGGTGAGGGGGTTGGGGTGGGAAAGAAATTTGAAGGAGCAGTGTGGCAGTTTAAAACCAAAAGTGCATTCCATGCATCTTGCAAAGATTGTAACTAAGCTACTGGAATTTCTGCCTTGAAAATCCCTAGTTGGGGAACGTGATTGATGACTCTCAGCTATGAATGTGTTTTGCTGAAGACTATGAATTACAATACACCCAGAGGGGTGAGGAGAAAACAGGATCATAGGTGATTGTGAATAATGTGTCTCAGAATCAGCTTCATTACAAGTCATGCCAACATGTTCGCTTCTAACAAATCCTTTGACATTTTAGTAGCTTGGCTTAAGGCTCATGGTTTAATTAAGGCAAATGCCAGAATCCTGACACCTGAGTGTTGAAGGCAAGGTGTGGATGGATGCCTACCTGGGCTTCCAGCCTCTTCAGGAGTGGCCTACTTTGACAGGGGTCTTGGGCACATGCTGAGCATGGCTGGTGCTTACATTCAGAGTCATAAGACTGGCATCCGTCTGGTGATAGCTGAACTGGGATTAGGAGAGAGGAAGGGTTGGAGGGATTTCCATCCATCTTTGCACGTACACTAAAGGGCAGAGAGAAGGAAGTCAAGGATAGAGACTCCACCCTTAGTTTATGATTTTATAGACTCTGGATCAAATGCTCCTAATGATGTTATTTCATTTTATGACCAGGTTGGGAAAAACAGCTCTCAACCGTCAGTCAACCATCAAGGAGTTTTCTCATCCTGACTTTGGGCATGACACACCAACGCAGTTTCCATCTTGTTAAATTAGACTTTAGAAATGGATGAAAGCCAAGTGAGGAAAAGCTGAGATGTCGGTGAAATTTTCAAACTTGGGAAGTGGTTGTCGTGCACTGATTGAATAACACGCCTGCTAAAAGTATGGCTTTAGGTGTCTGCCCTGGCAATTGCCTTAGTTTTCATTTTATGATCTTGTTTCCATGATTTTCAGCTGCTCACCCTTCCATTAAACCAAGGGTCTTCAAACTTGGCAAGCTTAAGACTTGTGGACTTCAATTCCCAGAATTCTTGAGCTAACATGATTGGAGGAGAAATGTATATTGCACGAGTCAAAAAGAGGGCTGTGAAAATATTTACAGACCCCTACATCCTGGACCCAAACTGTTTCAACTCCTTCCCTCAAAACGACACCAGAACAACTGCACACCAGAACAACTAGACACAAGGACAGTTTTTCCCGAATGCCATCACTCTGCTGAACAAATAATTCCCTCAACACTGTCCAACTATTACAAAGTCTGCACTACTATTACTGTTAATCTTCTCATCACTCTTTATCACCCATCCCCTCCCACTTGTGACTTTATGACTGTAACTTTGTCACTTGTATCCTTATGATTTATATTGACTGTTTCCTAGTATTTGATTGCTTATTTGTACCCTATGACAATTATTAAGTGTTGTACCTGATGATTCTTGACTCTCGATGAATGAATCTTTTCTTCTATGTACACTGAGAGCATTTGCACCAAGACAAATTCCTTGTGTGTCCAATCACACTTGGCCAATAAAGAATTCTATCTTCTATCTCTTTCTCTATTCTGGGAGAGGTCCACAAGTCTTAAAGCTGTCAAGTTTGAAGACCCCTGCATTAATTAAACCCAAGAGAACCAGCCTAGAAATGAGTATAAATTTCCTGACAGTGAGAACAATGAATGAGTGGAATGACCTGCCTCCAGACGTTGTGATTGCTCCAACACTCAAAGATTTTTAAGAAAAAATCAGACAACCTTTGGAATGATATAAGATTTCCTGCTTGAGCAGGGGGTTGGACTACAAGACCTCCCGGGTCCCTTCCAACTCTATTATTCTCTTATTCTTAAAATTAAGGAAAGATACCAGGACACCTGGGAGCCATTTCAAGATTGAGAATTTGGGGCGGATTGAGAGATCCTAAAGTGGGGAACTGTCACAAGGAAGAAAACCAAATCAACAGCTCATAGTGAGGTAGAGACTAAGGGAAATGATCTGGATGAAGATATATAATAATACTTAAATAAGAATAGTTACAAAAGGGGCTCAAACTTATTTTAAGTATAGATGGTCCAGATAACTTTCAGAAGCAGCTCAGTCAAACCCCTTCCTAATTCACAGCAGTATAAGGAGGTGTTCAGGGGGAAAATATATCTATCTGGTTGCTTGCTGGGAGCTAAAAATGACTTAAAGAGACACCAACGATCAAATGAGGGTGAAGAGCTAGAACACAGTCAGAATAACAGGATAACAGAGTTGGAAGGGATCTTGGAGGCCTTCTAGTCCAACCCCTTGTTCAAGCAGGAGACCCAATACCATTCCAGGACAAGTGGTTGTCCAATCTCTTCTTAAAATCTCCAGTGATGGGGCACTTACAACCCCTAGACACTTGCATGCTTATTGTAGCTGATCTCAGTAAAAGTAGTTTCAGCATTGTGTAGATGAGAATCCCCCCAAACACCCACTCTATGGCCTGTTTCCGTTGCTTCCCTCCGGGAGGGAGGATTCATTTTTCTTGCCATGTACGCAGGGATGGAATTCAATTTTTTTAACAACCCGTTCTGTGGGCGTGGCTTAGTTGGTGGGCGTGGCTTGGTGGGCATGTTATTGGCTGGACGTGGCCAACTCAAGATCACTCACATCGAGGCACGCATCTCCTCGCCTGGCCTCTCATGACTGTGGGGATGCCGCAACAGTCGTAAGTGTGAAAAATGGTCATACGTCACTTTTTTCAGTGCCATTGTAACTTTGAATGGTCACTTCACACAAGCAAAGTACCAGCAAAGGAAAGGAAAAAAACTCCAGAGAACTTCCTGAGACAGGAAGTCTAGTCCTGCCAAGAATGTAATAAGGGTTAACGGAGAGGCATTTTCTGTAAGCAACATCAGAATGTTTCCTTCCTGCCTTCCTTACAGGATTAGGCCAGTAATTTCTTCTAACAACTGCTTAGAATGTTAAAACTGCTTAGAATGTTAACAATCGGTTCTAGCGAATACGTGAGAAGCGATAGAATCCCACCCCTGGTTTCGAGCCTTGTTCGCAAACACTAGGACACTGATGGCTAACCTTTTCTACATGGCATGCAATGGCACTGGAAAAAGTAACTTACAACCATTTCTCACACTTTTGGCGGTTGCAGCTTCTCCAGAGTCACGTGATCCAAATTCAGACGCTTGGCAACTGACTCATATTTATGACGGTTTCAGCGCCCCGGGGTCATGGGATCCCCTTTTGTGACCTACTGACTAGCAAGGTCAATGAGGAAGCTGAATTCATTTAACAGCCATGTGACTAACTTAAGAACTGCAGTGATTCGCGAAACAACCGTGGCAAGAAATGGAACCAAACTAGAAGTGGTATTATTCAGCAGGTTCTGACCAGTTCTGGACAACCGGTAGCGGACATTTTGGGTAGTTCGGAGAACCAGCAAATATCACCTCTGACTGGCCCCATCCCCATCTCTTCTCCGTCTCCCGAGTGCCAGCTGAGCAGCTGGGTCTTCTTTGGTTGCCCTGCACAGGAGAATGGAGCTGGAAAGCAGGTTAGTGGGATGGGGAGGGAATGGGATTTTGCAGTATCCTTCCCCTGTCATGCCCACCAAGCCATGCCCACAATATCGGTAGTAAAGTTTTTTTGAATCCCACCACTGGACCAAACTCACTTAACAAATATTTCACTCAGCAAAATAGATTTTGGGCTCAACTGTGGTCATAAGTAAAGAACTATCTGTACTTTCTGAGGGACTCATCATATCCATCCAACTATGAAGTTCTGCTTTTTTCCTTCAGTCATCCATTTCATCTCACATTTTCATTTTATGATCTTCCTCTATTCCTGCCACAAGACCATTTTAATTTACCTCTTTTGTACAAGTAGCTCCTATTTGTGTTCAAAGTCCATTCAGCCCTCATTTATTGTTGATCCTGTCCCATTTTTCATTACATATATTTTTTAAAGGGCCTCTAAGCAGACCAAAAATGCAGGCCTGTCCAATGAATGTTATTATTCTGCTGTCCTCCTAAAATTGCCCATCCTTAAAGTATCCATGGAATTCGGATTACTGAATACGCGAATGCAATTTTTTATTTTTATGCATCTGTCAGCTTTGAATCTTTGGAATGGAGTTTATTGTAAAGTTTGTGCGAATATTTTTATGTTGTTTCTTCAAATAATCCCAGTTTAGAGTTTTGTTTGAAATCTTGTCAAACATGCAGATTTATTTTATTTTTTTTTGGTCAACAAGCAATGCTTTTTTGGATGTTACTATTTTGAATACATGCATATTTTTTAAAGTATCCAGCTAAATTACAAGATTAAGGAAAATGCAATGAAAAAGGTCTCTCTGTATCAATTGAAGATGTAAAATTACATGTTTTATTCAAGATAGGAAATGCTCTTGCTTTTCCTTAGATTGTACACATAGAATAGAAGACCCTGGATTATAATTTATAATTATACATTTTGTAAATACCTTGATGTTTGCCAGGCACAATGACATACACATATCTGGAACACCATGAACGTTAGATTATATACACAGCTAATAAACCTGACTAGTTTATTTGCTAATTGATGAAGAAAACTGCTAGTTTATAGAGCCAATTTTGGATAAGAGAGACAATGTATGGTGCATAAGCGTACCAACGTGCCTACCATCCCTGTCCTATTGTTTCTTTTTTTATTATTTTTGCCTTATATGTATCCGTGTATTCATAACTATGTTTTTACTTATACCTATTATCTTATAAGCAGTTGACAAAAATAAATAAATAAAATAAATAAATATATATACATTTTAGGTGATGGTGAAGATGAAGATACATCTATGAAATGGAACTCCCTCTGTATTCATATTATCTTGGGAAAAAAAGGATTAACAACATTGTTCTTTTATCAGTAGCATTAACACTATAATTTCCAACAACCAGGTAGGTTGCTGAGCACTTACCAGTTCTCTTGAATTTTTGATGAAAAATATGGTTCCTTACACCAGTGTTTCTACCTGAGGAATTCTAGGAGTTTTGAAGCCCACACATCTTAAAGTTGCCAAGGTTGAGATACCCTGCCTTAGAGAATTGATTGTTGTCATTTACTATCATTCAATTTCTAGGTTAAGCCATTAGGTTTGAAACTAGGAGATGGTGAGTTCTAGTCCCACTTTAGGCACGAAAGACAACCAGGTGACTTTGAGCCAATCACCAGGAGACTGTGAGTTCTAGTCTCACTTTAAGCATGAAAGCCAGCTGGATGACTTTGGTCTGGTCGCCAGGAGACAGTGAATTCTAGTCCTGTTGAAGTCCTGAAAACTGGCTGGGTGACTTTGGGCCAATCACCAGTAGACAGTGAATTCTAGTCCCACATTAGGCACAAAAACTGGCTAGGTGGCTTTGGACAAATCACCAGGAGACTGTGAGTTCTAGTCTCACTTTAGGCATGAAAACTAGCCAAGTGACTTTGGGCCAGTCACCAGGAGTCAGCAAGTTCGAGTCTCACTTTAGGCACGAAAGCCAACTGGGTGACTTTGGGCCAGTTACCAGGAGACCGTGAGTTCTAGTCCCACTTTAGACATGAAAGCCAGCTGGGTGACTTTGGGCCAATCACCGGTTAGACAGTGAACTCTAATCTCACTTTAGGCACAAAAGCCAGCTGGGTGACTTTGGGCCAGTTGCCAGGAGACCGTGAGTTCTAGTCCCACATTAGGCACAACAACTGGCTAGGTGACTTTGGACAAGTCATCAGGAGACCGTGAGTTCTAGTTCCATGTTAGGTACGAAACCAGCTGGGTGACTTTGGGCCAGTCACCAGGAGACCGTGAGTTCTAGTCTCCCATTAGTCAAAAAAACCAACTTGGGCTAGTCATCAGGAGACTGTGAGTTCTAGTCCCTCCTTAGGCACAAAAGTTAGCCAAGTAACTTTGGGCCAGTCCCTCTTTCTCAGCCCAATTCACCTCTCAAGACTATCGTGGGGAAAATAGGAGGAGAAAGGAATATTAGGTATATCCGCTGCCTTGCGTTATTGAAAAAAATAAAGATGGGATATTAATAAATAAATAAAGAATAATACTGATGGCCGTCTCTATTTCCCTGTGTTAGATGCAGCCCCTGGCTGACCCTCCTTAAAATATTGCAGATAGAACATATTCTAGCTGTTGCTCTCTCTGTTTTTGCGTTGCTGTAGATTTAATCCAGACCTTCCACTTTTCCCTGTCCTACCTGATTTATTGTGTTTAGATGCAAAACTTTCTGTAGAATTCAGAGTTTGGAACATCATTCAAATTTAAAAACAACAACAACATGTATTCAAAACTATGTTTATTCTTATACCCGTATCTTGTAAGTGATTGACAAGTCAAATAAATAAAAAAATTAAAAA
Source organism: Hydrophis major (assembly GCA_033807585.1). Classification (NCBI taxonomy): domain Eukaryota; kingdom Metazoa; phylum Chordata; class Lepidosauria; order Squamata; family Elapidae; genus Hydrophis; species Hydrophis major. Next base: position 370,692,047 of record CM066329.1, read on the forward strand.
AAATCATTCTAATGCAGGGCATGAGGTGCTGGCTTTCTGACTTTCCCTCTCGGTGTCTTCCAGCTTCCTCCAATGTTTCCTAGAAATCAGCCCCTCCTCCTAATTTAAAATCACCCCCCCCCCCCCTTATTTACTGTGGAAAGAGGTGGATTTTAAAGCAGAGGCATCAGAATTCTTCCCAATTTCTAAAACCGGGTAGCCACATTTTATTTCAGTTGGGTTAAATTATTTGTGCTCTGTGTTCTCAAACTTATTTCTTGCAGCAAAGTTGCTGTCTGTACAACTGCACTTTTTTTTATCGGAACAATTATTACTGCAAATGCTCTGCTTTCAGTCTTTCTTTCTTTCTCTCTCTTCTTTTCTTCTCTCTCTTTCTTTCCTTCTTTCCTTTCACTCTTCTTTTCTTCTCTTCCTCTTTCCTTCCTTCCTTCCCCTCCTTTTCTTCTCTTCTTCTAGGGTGGGGCTTCGCTAGTAGCATCCCAAGGTCCAGCCCATGGATTTCCACTGCTCTCCTCTCCTCTGCCTTCTGAGCAGCTATACATTAGGCACTGGACCCAGCTGTTCCTCCTCAGCCACCTCCAGACCTGGGGGCTGTTGGCTCTCCATCTGAGGGCTGATGAATGATCCAGGCTCTGCCCCTCTCTCTTTCTCTGCCAGCTCCATTCTCTCTTCCCACTTGAAGCTCTCAGATTGCCTTGATGCTAACCTTGACTCCCACGCCTCCTCCTCCTCCTCTGTTCAACTGTTGGAGGGGCCAATGGTCGACAGGCCACAACACTTGTCTCTTTTTGCTCTTTTAATCTTTTGGAGGAATTTGTTCAGAGACTGAAGTTCACAATTGCTGGCCTAACCCAACTCTTCCGTAACTGGACCAACAGTCCCATTTAAGGGCAGAGGGAGGCATTTTTGGCTATCCTCTCTCTTTTCTCCCAAGGCTTCAACCCAGAAATAGTGACTTGACCCAATCATGCCATTACTAATCATGTCTCCTGCAGTTCTCAAGTCTCCTGGCTGAAAAATATGATTTAAGACCAAGGAGCTTATAGTGGACTATAGAAGGAGCAGATCAGATATCCAGCTTTTGCTTATCAAGGGAGACAGAGTGGAGCAAGTGGCCAGTTTTAAGTTTCTGGATGTTACCCTAAAAGAGGACCTGACCTGGGGTGCTCACATTGCAGCACTGATGAAAAGAGCCCAGCAGAGATCATACTACCTGAGACTTCTCAGGAAACAACAACTGAATGAAAAACTGCTGGTGACCTTCTACCGCTGCACCATACAGAACATTTTAACACACGGCACCTCTGTATGGTTTGCCAATCGCACAGGGGCAGATAGGAAAGCGCTCCAGAGAGTTAATGTCATTGCCCAGAAGATCATGGGTTGCCCGCTCCCCTCTGTGGAAGAGCTTCATAGCTCCCACTGCCTTAAGAAAGTTCAAAACATTCTCAAAGATCCATCTCATCCTGGGAATCCTTTTTTTGAACTATTACCATTCAGCAGATGGTACAGAATAATAAAAAGAAGGACAAATACGCTGAAAAACAGCTTCTATCCCAGGGCAGTAGCTCTGTTGGATTCTACTGTATAGTGCAATATTAATGCAATATCAGGGGTTTTCAATTCAATGTGTGGAGTGCAAAGGATGTGTGTTTGTGTTTATTTTCATAGTCATGATGTTCACTGAGGATGCTGTTTGATTTCGTTGTATGAGGTGCAATGACAATTGCACCTCATACTGTTCCCTTCATCTTCCAAACACTTCCAATGTACCACAAGTAATCCTTGACTTATGACCACAACTGAGCCCAAAGTTAATGTTGCCAAGTGAAACTTTTGTTAAGTGAGTTTTGCCCCATTTGATGACCTTTCTGGCCACCGTTGTGAAGTGAATCACTGCAGTTGTTAAGTTAGTCACGTAGTTATTAAGTGAATCTGGTTTCCCGATTGACTTTGTCAGAAGGTCGCAAAAGGGGAATCACAGGACACTGCAACCATCGTAAATATGAACCAAAGCATCTCATCATGTGACAATCGGATGTTTCACTGGATGTAAGTGTGAAAAACTTGAAACTGTCACTAAATGAACTCTTGCAAGTCGGATAAAAAACCAACTGGAAATATGGAGGAACGGATCTTGAAATCTGCTGGTGATTTCCTTGGACCTGGCAGCATGTTCCATGTGTGTTGTGGATAACAAACAAGTAGAGCTTTTATCACAATATTACAGTCACTATCCGTACAAGACCACACCCTACAGGCACCTCTTCTCCCTTCTCTTCCCTTCCCTCTCTTCCAGGTTGATATTTAAATCAATTTACAGCAACACCTCTGAGTAGTTATGCGAAAGAATGCAGAATAGAACAGAAACAAGAATGAATAGATTAGAATCAAATTGAATCGAATAGAAGTTGGAAGGGACCTTGTAGGTCATTTAGTCCAACCCACTGCTCAAGCAGGAGACCCTACACCATTTCTAACAGTTGGCTGACCAGTCTCTTTTTGAAAGCTTCCAGTGATGAAGCTCCCACAACTTCTGAAGGCAACTTCTATTCCATGGATTGATTGTTCTCACTGTCAGAAAATTTCTCCTTATTTCCAGGTTGAATCTCTCCTGGATCAGTTTCCATCCATTATTCCTTGTCTGGCCTTTGGTTGCCTTTGAAAATAGCTTCCTCTCTGGTAGCCCCTCAGATATTGGAAGACTGCTATCTTTTCTCCCCTGGTCCTTCTGTTCTGTTCACTAGACTAGCCATGCCCAGTTCCTGCAACCATTCTTTCTACTGGTGAGAATGCAGTATTGCAGGCTAACTCACTGCTCACTCTCTCTCTCTCTCTCTCTCTTTATCTCTATCTCATTATCATCTATCCATCATCTATCTATCTGTCTGTCTGTCTGTCTATACATATCATCTGTCTACTATCTAGTGGTGGTGAGCCATGTTGACACAGTGGTTAGAATGCAGTATTGCAGGCTAACTCTGCCCACTGACGGAAGTTCAATCCATACTGACTCAAAGTTGACTCAGCCTTCCATCCTTCCGAGGTCAGTAAAATGAACACCCAGATTGTTGGGGGCAATAGGCTGACTCTGTAAACCAGTTAGGGCTGTAAAGCAGTGTGAAGCAGGATATAAGTCTAAGTGCTATTGCTATTGCTAAGTAGCTTAAGGGAGGTCCTTTGTAATGTTGACCAGGTGCTAAGAGATCAGCCTTAAATCTAGGACTACCTTTAACTGGACATCCAACTATTTTTCCTTTTTTTCTCCACCTGGTCTATTTGATGCAGCTTCCCACAACTTTATGCAACTAAGAGCATTAGGCATGAATATTTCAGCTTCAACCATAACAACACAAGAGCACACAATAGATACAAACTCAAGGTTAACCGCACCCAACTTGATTGCAGGAAATACAACTTCAGCAACAGAGTGGTCAATGACTCGAATACTCTACTTGACTCTGTGGTTTCTTCCCCAAACCCCAAAAACTTTCACCTTAGACTGTCTACTATTGACCTCACCCCTTTCCTAAGAGGTCTGTAGGGGGCGTGCATAAGTGCACCAACGTGCCTACCGTCCCTGTCTGATTGTTTCTTTTATTTTTCTTATATGTACCCATTTCATGTATTCATAACTATGTATAGACTTATACCTATTATCTTGTAAGCGATTGACAAATCAAGCAAATAAATAAATAAATAAACTGTTCCATGCCCCTGAAGGCCAGACAAGACACAATGGATGGAAACTGACCAAGGAGACTTTCAGCCTGGAAATAAGGAGATACTTTCTGACAGGGAGAACAATCAACCCATGGAACATCGCTGGAAGCTTTCAAGAAGAGATTAGATTGCCATCTGTCAGAAATGATGTAGGGTCTCCTGCTTGGGTGGGGTGGGGTGGGGGTTGGACTGGATGACCTCACAAGGTCCCTTCCAACTATTAATCTGTTAACCACAAATTCTCCTATAGGCACTTCTTGAAGAAAAGACAGACATTTCTTGGACACTCTCTTCACTATGCTAGCCTACCAATTATTGGAAGAGAAGTTGGTGCACACTGATCCCTTTCCATAGAGTTCTCCTTTGCCTGTCGCATTTTCTCCTGCAAATCTCTATGGTTCTGTTGGCACAGCTAATTCGTAAACTCTGTTAGAAACGCAACAGTTACACAAGATGATAAACTGGTAACGTTTAGTTAGCATTAGCCTCAGGGTTTTTGGGTGGCTTAATGCATTACGCAAACTCAGTCCATCCGTTAATTTACGATCCAATATACTACAGTATGTCAATCCAGGAAATGGATTCAATTGGCAACAAGATTAAGCATGTCGCAATCCCACAGATATTTTCTCTTTGCCAAATAACTGATTTAACAGCTAGAATATTGATAGGGACAGTACAGACCGAACTGTGAAACCTCCACAGTGAGAAGGAGTGGTGTAGGCATTTAATAAGTAAATATATAAATATACTCAGATGGAACTCCCGGCCACAAGACATAGACCAACAGTTCTTGGCTGATTTTAAAAAAAGCTGATGGGCAAGATTTAGGAAGGTGATGAAAGGAACACCTTTCTTTATTATTTTTCATTTTCTTTATTTTTCTTTCCTTTATTTCTTTATTCTTTCTTTATGTTTTTCCTTACTATTAACAATTGGCACTATACACAGTTACTATACACGATATGCAGGCACTATATCTACTTACAACCCAAATTTCCATGCAAAGCATGGAAGTTAAGTGCCTTGTGCACCATTTTATGACTTTTTTTTGCCACAGTTGTTAAGTGAATCATTCTCGCTATTCAGTGAAATGGGCAGTCGTTAAGCAAGTCTGGCTTCCTCTATCCAGTTGGCTTGTTGGAAGCCAGTTGGGAAGGTTGCAATTGTTGTGAATGCAGACCAATCGCCAAACACCTGAATTTTGTTCATGTAGCCATGGGGTTGTAAGAGGGAAAACTGGTCATATGTCTCTTTTTTCAGTGCTGTTGTAGCTTCAAACGGACACTAAACAAATAGTTGTAAGTCAAGGACTATCTGTAGAACTTTATGCTTGGAACAAAAATTGCCTTCAGAAGTTGTAGAAGCTTCATCCCTGGAAGCTTTCAAGAAGAGACTGGACTGGCCTCTGTCAGAAATAGGGTAGGGTCTCCTGCTTGGGTGAGGGGTTGGGCTAGATGACCTACAAGGTCCCTTCCAGAGGTTGTATTCAGCAGGTTCTGACCAGTTCTGGAGAACTAAAAGTGGAAATTTTGAGTAGTCTGGAGAACCAGCAAACCCGCCTCTGACTGCCCCCCCTGCCCCCATCTACTCTCTGTCTCCTGAGTCCCAGCTGATTGGCTCGGTCTCCTTTGGTTGCCCTGCACAGGAGAATGGAGCTGGAAAGCAGGTTAGTGGGATGGGGTGAGAATGGGATTTTGCAGTAACCTTTCCCTGCCATGCCCACCAAGCTATGCCACACCCAGCAAGCCACACCCACAGAACCAGGAGTAAAAAAAAAATTTAATCCCACCACTGGACTGCCATTTGTCAGAAATGGTGTAGGGTCTCCCACTTGGGTGGAGGGTTGGACTAGATGACCTATAAGGTCCCTTCCAACTCTGATTATCTGTTATTGGAAGTGTTAACAAACTGAACATTAAGTTTCATGCTCCATTTCTAAATCTGGTTTTTCATTTTATGTATAAGAATTCTAAGAGTCAATTACTTCAAGAAATCCCCAATTTTCTGTCCCCACAGAGCACCCAAAGTCTTATCAAAATGTTTTGTTTTAGAAATGTCACATCCTTTTCTGAATCTTCAGACAATGTGGTGTTTTTTTTTTTATATGTACACTAATCCCTTCCAACTCTGTTTAATCTGTATCTGTATCCATAGTTGATACCTCCTACTAGGTAACCTAATATATCAGTATTTTTCAACCTGATAGCATAGCTGGCTGGGGAATACTGGGAATTGAAGTCCACCCATCTTAAAGTCAGCAAGGTTGAAAAAAACCTTCTCTAAAGTCATTACTTGCATCCCCCCCCTTTGTGTTGGTCTGTCCTTAAAGAAAATTGCGCCCCTTATCTGATTCCACTTTAGAAAATTGGAGGGTACAATTTGATTTCCCTTACAAAGTGTTTGAAATTAATGAAGAGGCTGAATTCTGCATGGTTGTCATGGGCAGGCTCCTTTGCGTTTATCTGCACCCATTTACGCCTCAGAAATGCTAATTTCTGACAAGCAGCTCTTTATTAGACTGTCCATTATTCCTTTCGTACCCACAGAGCATCTCTACAGCAAGGCAACCCTTACAAGACCCAGCGGGAGTAGGTTTTCACCCTGTTGAACACATACTTAAGTTAAAACCTCAGTATGCTTTCAAAAGCACTCCAAATACAACAGAAATCATGGGAAATAATTTCACATTAGCCTGGATCCTTCACTTACAATATATCCCTGATTTTAACCCATTAAAATCATTATACCTGTTCATTATACCTGTTGAGAGAGTGCTTTGTCCTTTCTTTATAAGCTCACAATTCTTTCAATTTCAAAGGACACAAAATTTAAAAAGCCACAAACACTTCAATTTTCGGCAGCTTCTCTGACAGTCAAGCTCTTTTCCTGCCTCTTATCACTTCCTACCAGCCGCTTGTTCTTGTCCCAAAGAACGAGGAGGGTGGGCAAAAAAATTAAGACTGGCACCCAGCAGGCCCACCAAATCCAACCACTGAAGTGGGAAAACCCCACAAAAATGCCAAACCACGATGGAGTTCCAGCTCCAGATTTCGGGTACCAAGTGCCTTTCCCAAATACCATTTTGTTTTTCTGATTTTTTTTTTTTTTTAAAAACATATTATATTTTTGCATTTTTCTAATAAGGAGAGGGAGGGGTTTGAAGAAACCGTTAGCTCAAAGCAGTTGGGATTTCAAGGGGAGCTACAGAATTTAAACCTCAAGCTGTATTCCAGTAAAAGTGAACATCTCCTTACCTTCAGTAGTATCTGGTTAGGAAACCTTTGATGTCTCTGCCAAGTTTATTGCCTAAGGAGGGTGTGCAGGGACAGTGATAGCAAAAGAGCACTGTTTCACTTTATATACTCTGAGTCTGCAAAAATCTCTGAGTCTGAAAGTCCTCCTCCTCCTCCTCCTCCTCCTCCTCCTCCTCCTCCTCCTCTGCACTGAGGAAAGTTTGCCTGATGTGGGCTTTTTAACCAAGCTTTTCCTGCAAAAAACCCTACTCACCTCTTCCCCCCCCCTCTTATTTTTTTTTCCTGCAAAAATTTCTGAGTCTGGAAGTCCTCCTCCTCCTCCTCCTCCTCCCCCTCCTCTGCACTGAGGAAAGTTTGCCTGATGTGGGCTTTTTAACCAAGCTTTTCCTGCAAAAACCCCTACTCACCTCTCCCCCCCCCTCTTATTTTTTTTTCCTGCAAAAATTATTGAGTCTGGAAGTCCTCCTCCTCCTCCTCCTCCTCTGCACTGAGGAAAGTTTGCCTGATGTGGGCTTTTTAACCAAGCTTTTCCTGCAAAAAACCCTACTCACCTCTTCCCCCCCCCTCTTATTTTTTTTTCCTGTAAAAAACACCAACACACGGCTAGGGCAGTATGTAATAATACACACAGGGTCTGGCCACTCTCCAACTGCTTGCAAATCTATTCGTTGAAAGTTCCGGGACTCAAAATTGATTAACTGGGGGTCAGATCAAGCTGTAGAAAAAGAAATGCCCAAAAGGAGATTGTGCTAATTAGCAATGCCCTTGGCCCAGAAGGACGAGAGATAATAATAAGGAGAGTAGATGGTTCGGGAAAACTTCGGAAAAGCTCTTTTCTGTGGAAGTTCAAGAAAGATATAAATTGCAATGGAAGACTTATATACTGCTTCACCAATGCTTTACAGCCCTCTCGAAGTGGTTTAAAGAATCAGCATATGACCCCAAACAATCTGGGATTGTCATTTTACTGACATTGGAAGGATGGGAGGCTGAGTCAACCTTGAGCTGGTCAGGACTGAACTCCTGGCTGTGGGCAGAGCTTGTAACATAGTTTCTAACTACGATGCCACCAGGGATCACCACCACGAGTAGATAGACAGATATGTATAGAGAGATAGACAGACTGAGAGAGAGAGAGAGAGATATGATGGACATGATAGATGATGATGATAGATAAATAGATAAGGTAGATGATAGATGGATAGATGCATAGATGAGATGGATAGATGGATAGATGGACAGATGGACAGATGGATGGATGGATGGATGGATGGATAGATGGATAGATGGATGGATGATAGACAGATAAATAGATAGATCATAGATAGATGATAAAGACATAGTAATAGCACCTTGGACTGATATACCACTTTATATACCATCTGGTGATAGCTGAACTGGGACTGGGAGAGAGGAAGGGTTGAAGGAGCTTCCATCCATCTTTGCTAGTATTTCATGTAGGCTAAAGGGCAGAGAGAAGGAAGGACAGAGTTTATGATTCTGTAGACTCTGGATCAAATGCTCCTAATTTGTCAGGATTCTGGCACTTAACTCCATCTAAATCTTGAGTCTCGAGCCAAACTTCCAAAGCTTAAAACGGATTTATTGGGAGTTAAACTTTCTAGCACTGCCTGGGTGTAGCCGACTTTGAGACACATCATTCATTGTCACCCTGGACCCTGGTTTTTCCTCATCCCCTGGGTGTATCATAATTCATATTCTCCAATGGGACACCTCCATAGCCAAGAGTCATCCATCACGTTCTCCAGTTAGATATTTGCACGGCAGAAACTTCAGTCACCTAGTTACTATCTTTGAAAACATTGATGGGATGCGCTTTCGGTTTGCAAGCTGCTGTATTGCTCCCCCCCCCTTTCTGTTGGCAACTCTAAAAAGACCATAGAAATATTTTATGAGTTGACATTTATTTCATTTTATGACCAGGTTGGGAAAAAAAACAGCTCAACTATCCAGCTCAGGACTGAAGAAGCTTTTTGGATGAGAAGCGAAATGTCTTCAAAGAAAAATCAGAAACTCCAGTTGTCTCTTGAAAAAGCACCTTCGAGATAACTATGACCTGGATGAACCTCCATAAAGGTTCTCCCCAGATTTTCTACCTTGTCTTTGTCCAGATACGTGATGAAAAAGTTTGCCTCTTTGGGATCACATTTTTGCATTCTGACCATCAGACATTTGTTATGAACAAGTGGAACATTTGAACATCTTCATGGACATCCTTGGCCTATTTTATCTCTTTGTTTATCAGAGCCTCAGAACTGTGAGTTCTTTTTCTAAGGTTAAGTTGTCCTATCGGTCATTTTTCCTGCTTGGAAACCTCGAAACAGCAATTTTGCTAGAATTGGAGGAAAGCACAAAAATGTCAGAGCTGTCCCTGAACGTGACCCTGCATAGATAGGAATATGTGACACAAAAGGGCTGGGATACGTTGATAAATGCGCATTCGTGTATCGTGTTAAATGTGTATGGTTCATTAGAGTTGTTTATTCATCCAGGGAGAATGTGTCTTTGTTTTATCTCCCTCGCAATAACCCCATGAGATTTTTTTAAGCTGAGAGAGGTCACTCACAATCAGTAGGCCAGGTCAAGAAAACTCCAGAAATCTTAAAAGTGTGCTATTGATAGAAGCCAGTGATTCTGAACCTTGGCGACTTTAAGATGAGAGAACTTCCACTCCCAGAATTCCCCAGCTGGCAGAGGAAGTCTCATTGAATCATTGAAACTTGCATTCAAATAAATATATATGAGGGGTTAGAACAGAGATGTCAAACTCAAGGCCCACAGATCGGATGCGGCCCATGGGGTGCTGAAATCTGGTCCATGGGATCACCCTAGAACCGTGATGGTGAACCTATGGCATGCAGAACCATTTGTGCCGGCACGTGAGCTGCAGGCAAACTTACCTCACTGTCTATGTGCGTGCCTCACAGCTGATTTTCAGCCGGTTTGAGGCCTTTTTTGGCCTCCCAAAGGCTTGAGGAAGGCTTCTGCAGGCTTCTGCAAGCTTTGCAGGATGAAAATTAGGCCTGTTTTTGTCACTTCCGGTATTTTTTGGAAAAACAGGAAGTGACAAAATGGGGCTAGTTTTCAGCCTGCAAAAAAGAAGAAGCCTGCAGAAGTCTTCTTCAAGCCTTTGGGAGGCCGAAAAAGGCCTCAAACCAGCCGAAAATCAGCTGTGAGGCGCAGTGCAGCTAAGGGGATGGCAGGGGGTGGGGATTGTGTGCGCATGCATAGGGGGTGTGAAGAGGGCAGGCATTGCCTTCTGGGTGCTGGCACATGAGTGTGAGCATGCAAGCACATGCATAGTTTTTGGCACAGGAGCCCAAAAAGGTTCTCCACCACTGCCCTAGAAACAACAAAGGATAGGCCTCTGCCCGTGAAAACGGAGCTCCTGGGCCCCATTTTCAGCTGCAATGGCCTCCTGTAGCCTCTGCCAGCAAAAATGGAGCTCAGGGATTGGCGGTGGTGCTGATGTCCATTTTCGCTGGCGGAAGGTAAGCAAAGCAGACTAAAAACAAAACAAAAGGAGATATGTTTCTCCTTTTGTATCTGAGCATGGAAGAAGGGACAGGAAAGGAGAAAGGGAAAGAGGAAAGACAAAGAAAAAGAAGGAAAAAGGCAAGGAAGGAAAAATAAGGGAAGAAGGGAAGGAAGAAGAAAGGAAAATGAAGAAGGAAGGAAAAAGAAAAGGAAGGAAGGAAGGAGATTATAGTGAGAGTGAGGGAGGGTGTCAACTCATAAAATATTTCTATGGTCTTTTTAGAGTTGCCAACAGAAAGGGAGGGGGGAACAAGGTTTTGAAAGAGCAGTGTGGCAGCTTGGAAATCGAAAGTGCATTCCATAGTTTTCAAAAATAGTAACAAGGTAACTGAAGTTTCTGCCACACTAAATTCTAACTGGAGAACATGATTGATGACTCTGGGCTATGAATTGGAGAATATGAATTATGATACAACCAGGGGGTGGGGGAGAAAACCAGGGTCAAGGGTGACAATGAATGATGTGTCATAGAGTCGGCTACACCCAGGCACAGCCGGACATGTTAATTCCCAATAAATCCTTTTGAAATTTTGGAAGTTTGGCTCGAGACTCATGATTTAAATGGGGGTAACTGCCAGAATCCTGACAGCTAGCTGACTCTGAGACATATAATTCATTGTCACCCTTGACCCTGATATTCCCCCTGGGTGTATCATAATTAATATTCTCCAATGAGATACATCCATAGCCAAGACTCATCTGAGGGAAGTCCCGCCTTAGCACTTGGCCACCACAGGGGCCCCCAAGATGAGTGATGTCGAGCTGGCCACCTATCCTTGCTCCCACGACCCCTGAGGTCAAACTCAACCCTGGTGCAGCTCTCAATGAAATTGAGTTTGACTCCCCTGGGTGGGTCCTGGTGCAAAAATCTAAACGCCCACTAGATGGCCTCAGACTGAAGAGTTTTCTGTAGCTGCTGCCATCTCATAGTCGTCTCAATTTATTCAGGCCAGATAGGGTAGTTCTACTAGTTCAGGGATGTCGAACTAAATTTCATTCAGGGCCGCATCAGGGTTGCGACGGGTTGACCTCAGGGTGGTGGAGTGGGGGTGTTCAGGGTGGGCATGACATCACTCGTGTCGGGGGCGCTTGTAGTAGCCCGAGAGTTCTGCCAGTGAAAAGGGGCTCCCGAGCTCCGTTTTTGGCTGCGATGGCCTCCTGCAACCCTCTGCCAGCGAAAATGGAGTTTGGGAGGGCCACGTGTGGCCCTCCCGTACTCCCTTTTCACTGGCAGAGGCACTGGGGGCTGATCCTTCACTGTTTTCAGGGCAGCCCCATGGGCCAGATCTAAGCACCCCACAGGCCAAATCTGGCCTCTGGGCCTTGAGTTTGACACCTCGGTACTAGTTGATTTGCATTGGACCAAGCCATTCTTTAAGTATGTATAGGTGGTCTTTGACTGAGTATCATATTTGAGTCCGGCAGTTATGGTAATAAGTGGTAACAATGGTAAAATGAATCATATTGCATGATTGCTGTGACTTTACAACCTTTTTTTTTTGCAATGGTTATTGTGTGAACACCATGATTATTGCAATTATTAAGTGATTAAGTGTTGCAATTATTAAGTTTCTGGCATTTTTGCCAGAAACTGGAAGTAAATGCCTGGTTTTGCTCAAAAAGCATCCTAAATCATAATCATGTGACCCTGGGACACTGCAAACAGTTGTAAATGTGGCTCCGTAGCTCATGCCCAAAATGTGACCATGTGACCATGGATGTTCTGACCTAGGCTTTCCTAACAGCATGAAGCCGACTCCATAAACCCCTTTTATTTAGTTTAGAGTGAAATTCCTCTCCAGCAAAGTCCCGACCAACAGTCTCTCAAGATATTTCACTATTATAGATCTTTATCCAGCTTGGAGAGTTGCCAGGCCGATATCTTTCAGGTGCCACACTGTAGCAGACAATAATTGGCAAGAATGCAGGAACAGATCTTCACCCAGGTGAACTAATTGCCTCCTGCAGAACACTACTCCCCTTTTACTCCTCTTTTATTTCCTATGAGAGTGGCCATTCACCGTCCCCCTGTGCCTTTACTCCCAAGTTGACTCTGGTTCCTTAGCTGTTCCCTTCTTCTGGCAGCTCTGTGCATGTGCAAGCTGGGAACAGGCTCCAGCTGCTGTTCTGCCTCACTGATGTCTGACTCCAAAGGCAGCTGATAACTGTCAGATGGCCCTGGCCCCATTTCTGCCTCTGATGCAGAGCACTCATCAGAGCCTTTCCCAGACTCCAGGACTGGCTAATGGTCCTCCCCAACCTCCTCACTGGCCGCTGGTAGGCTACAACAATGGGGATGGGTGTAGTTATTGGAACTTTTCAGCCAGATTGTAAATAGCCTTTGGAAGTGGGGCCGGTCATAATTTCAAATGTTGCAAAGCAACTTGGTCGTAAGTCAAAAACTACCTGTAGGATGGTTTCCGGTTTTCGCGTGGCTTCGGGGCAGCAGGAATTCGCGACAGCTCGCGATTCCTGCTATGCTAGCCGTCGAGGTACCCCCGATCCAGATGGGTCAGGGGGATATGGCTGCCCTGTAGGGACAGCTGAAGAGAGAGGGGAGTCGAATAGGGAGGTGGGGGTGTCGCAGACCCCCCCTTCTCCGGGAAAACCCCTTTTTCCCAAGGCGGTGGAGCGGCGGTCAGCAATGGCCGCCACGAAGAAGCCAGCAACCGGGTAAGAACTGTGCTGGAGGAAGTGTGAAGAGTGAATGTTCTGTCTGAGCTGGGTCAAGTAACACCTTTTAAATTGCCTGGAATTGAGCTGCTTGAATTGCTGGAGGATACATTGTATCCCTAAGAAGAGCGAAAAGCGGCGGAGAAGCTGTTAAAGGGAACTTTTTTTTTTTTTACTCTCCCACCCCACGGAAATAGCAGAAATATTTGGATATATTAGACATTGAAAGTGGATTGCTTTGAAAGTTGAAGCTAAGAGACAAAGGGATTTTTGGACATTGAAAAATTTAAGAAATTGGAAAATCTTTGCTGGAGGTATGGATTTCTGATTATTTAAAATTGTCATTGCAAGTGGGAAGGGAGAAAAAAAATTGGAGCAGAAGCTGAAAAAGGAGGAGATTGTCTAGAACGTCTTTGTGGATCCCAAAGGAAGATATATGGTAATTGGACCTCTTTGATTAAAAATTAATCCAGAAAGAGAAAGAGAAGAAGGAAGAAAAGTATTAACTTTTGGAACTTTTTTTTTTTAATTGCTTTTGATTGTCTTTGATTAAAAATACTTGTGGTTGTTTTGGAAAAAGTTTCCCTTTTTATAATGGCATTGTTTGTGGATGAACTAGAGATTGAATATCAAAAATATAAAAAAGAAGATACTTTGGGCGCTTTGTTTCAATTCTTAGAAATGGCGTTATGTTCTGTTGAAAAGTTGATTACGCAGCAGAAGGACTGGGACAAGGAAGAAGAGGAAGAAGAAGCCATCTTTGATGAACAATGGGTCCCTTCCGGAGAGGAGGAGAAAAAGGATAAGAAAAAGGGGATTTTAAGAATTATAAAAACAACCAAAAGAGAGAAAAATGAGCGAAAAGATGGAGGCAAGGTTAGAAAGCAAAGGAAAAGGAGTAAGAAAAGCGAAGGGAAAAAGCAAAGGGGTAGAAAGGGCAAGGAGAAGAATAAGCAAGAGAGAAAGGGGGGGAGGAGAAGCCTTAATGGGGGGAAGCAAGACCTAAAGAAAAAAAGTTTATTTAGAGACAATGGGTGAATTTAATTTAGATTAAAAGAGGGATTCTGGAGGGTATATAAGAGTGTGTTTTTATATGTATATTTAGAATATAAAATTTATTATGTAATTTTAGAATCTTTTAAACAGAATCCCAAGAAAGATTGCTATATGTAGTATTTCTAAGTTAGGGTAATGAGTAATAGATGTTACTCCAATTGGTGTACAGGAGAAGTATAGTAAAAGAAAAAAAAAGATGAATGGATAATTGGAAATAGAACAGACAAAGAATGTTGTTGAAAATGGTAATAAGATATGGAAGGATATATATGCTTTTTTTTTTTGATTTTGTATATTGATAAAAGGCAATAAAATTTTAATTAATAAATAATTTGGATGGAAAGGAGAAGTAGGGACAAGATATGAAGTTAATATTATATGAAATATTGATATTATAATCTGGAAATGTTATGCCTTATTGGTCTTTTATTATTATTTTTTCTTAGAAAAGAATTTATAAGCTGCTATGCCTTGATTCTTTGTGCATTGTTTTTATAAAACTGATAAAAATGGTTTTTATATATATATATAAAAAAGAAAATGATAATAAGATATGGAAGGAGATATGGGTTGAATATGATGTTTGAATTTGTGTCTGTGTGAAGAGTTTTAACCCGGGAACAGACAACCTTCAGAAAAGATCTTTTAGTTTTGTTTATGTTTTGTGTTTGTATGTTTGTGTATTGTGTTTATGGTAAAACTAACAAAATTTGTTTTTTATAAAAAAAAGGAAAAAAGAATCAATAAAACCTTGGAGGAATGTTAGATGAGAATAATTTAAACAAGCCAGAAAGAAAAGAATATGATGACTATAAAATGGATAAATATGGAAGAGAAATGAAATTGAATAGGAGTAAAGAGAAATAATGAGAAATTTGCTGAAAGATATTTGTGTGTCCATATGGAGATGGGATAAATTGGAATTATGCTGTATAAAAATAATGTTTTGTTTGACTTGTAAGGATTTACAATGTTAAGAGGTTTTATGTGTTTATGTATTTAATGGTTAATGATGTGTTGTTTTATCTTTAAAATTAATAAAAATTTGTTTCAAAAAAAAAAAGAACTACCTGTAGGATGAAATATAGAATGATATTTCAGGATTCTTTGGTCCTGTTTCAACCTTGCAATGGACAAGAGACCAGGTTACCCTGAGAGATGGACTTTCTCTACACGTTTATGAAGAAGTATAGTGGAATGTGTGGATAAAGAGAAAACAATTGGATAAGAGAGACAGGAGCCCTCAGTGGCTCAACAGTCAGAGAAAGAAACTTGGAAGGGCCAATCTTAATGGACCAGACTATTAAAAGTGACAGTGAGAGATTTGTAACTTCAGACTTGCAAGATTCTAGTAATTACAATAAAATAGAGTGAGATCATCTGGTCATATTTACCTGGGAGGGCTGACAGAAGGAATCCATCCGAGCTTAAAAGGAAGGCAGTTGTCCACTTGAGAAATTGGTAAATTGTTGGGATGTGTGAAGAAAAAAACAAGTGGTAGTTTGGAAAAGCAAAACTCGAAAAAGAGATGGAAAGAGGGAAGGAAGGTTTTTAGTTGATGTTAACTAAGAATGTGAATCATTTGGGTAGTCTGGTTGTGTTTCTTTTAATGACATTATCCTTGTGTGACTGTACATTCTGTTGAAATCCTTCAGTAGTTGAGGAATTCACCCGGGAAGTAAACGATTGTATGAATATTCATGTGCATTTTTATTAGCCCCAAATTCAACCATTTGGGGACATAGGCTTTGGAGCATTTTTGCAATATTTTCCATGTAGAAAATGTATTTGTGGTATCTTCTGTATCCAGATATTTGACAACATTTCAAAGGGGCTGAAAGCTGCTCAAGGGATGTGGAGCATGCAAATCAAGCATCAAATGTCCCCAGGTTCTGTTAGTATTATTGTTTATATCTTCAAATTGTAGAGGTCTAAAGGAAGAGACTAAACAAGCTTGGTGGAACACTTAAAGATAAAAATGAGAATTGCTTAGCAACCAAGGCTTCCAATTTTTATTTTTATAAGGGATTTGTGGCCTCTGGGATATGGTCAGTGAAACAAAATTGCCTCCAAAATTCAGCCTATTTTAATACTACTAACTCAAGGCTAAGTAGAATATATTAATCTACTTTGATAGATACCAGTGAGTCAGATTTAATTCTTTAATTCCTTAAATGCATAGACATTTTTTTTTTTTAGAATAGACTCATAGAAGACTCCAGAAGTCTTCTAGTCCAATCCCATTTTGTCTTGTTACCAGGGATAACTCATCAGTCTTCTAAGGAACTTCCAATGCAATGGTGGTATTCTACCGGTTTGGCCGAACTGGTAGTTCCAAGGATCATCTGTGAGCAAACTTGTTGTGAATCAATAAAAGTACTTGATAAAGATTATTTAGAGCTTGAAGTAAAGTGCAGGGTTCTGGCCCTGCACTTCTGATTGGCCAATAATAGCGACATCGGATTGGTCCGTTCAGGAGAATCTGATTGGTTATTAATGAGCCTCTCCCATTGGTTAACGGAGCTAGCGCTCCCCGTGTTTCATTGGTTAAATAGTTAAGAGTTTGCCTATATAAAGGGGACCATTGCGGCCATTGAGCCGAGCTGTTTTCACATGTAAATAAAGAGTTTGAAGTTCACTGTTCACCGGCTCGTCTCTTCCTTTGTGCCCATGCACAGAACATAACACTGGCAACGAAGGTGGGATTTGGAGACGTCAGAGCTTACTGAACAACGAAGAACTATAACCGAGCACGTGGCTGAAATGCACCAACGGCAGAACCATGTCCGGCGGCGTCATACTACCCGCTCCATTCAACCCGGCACAAGAAGACTGGGACTCATATATGGATCGTTTCCAGATGTTTCTGGAGACCAACAATTTGAAGGATGCCACTACCGGAAAGAAACGGGCGGTATTCCTAACTCATTGTGGGCCGACCAAGATTCAAGATGGCCAAGGCACTAGCGAAACCGGCAGAAGTAAAGTCTATGGACTGGGACGTCCTTGAACCCCTGTTGAGGGCCCACTTTGCACCGACTGTACCAATGCTCGTAAGAAGGCATGAATTTTACCAGAGAAGTCAGCGGAAGGGCGAAAGTGTTGCTGATTTCATAGCAGATCTCCGGAATCTGGGAGGCCTATGCGAGTTTGTTGACCTAGAAGAAGCCCTAAGAGACCGAATAGTTCTGGGATTAGATGCCCCAGGCACACAGAGTAAACTGATGGCGAAAGGCAACATTAGCCTTAAAGATGCCATCGCTGAAGCTACTGCAGCAGAAGCAACCAGGAAGTCAGCTGCCCAAATGCGCCGCACCCATGCCCCGCATCGCCAATTCGCCTGCGAAATTTCACCTCAGTCAGAGGAACAGCTTAAAACAGCCCACCACGAGGACCTCGAATCGTCATCAGAAAGCGATGAAGAAGAGGTCCACCGACTTCGGTCCGAACGAGACCAATGCAAGAGATCGCGGGAAAAGAGGCCATATCGGACGGGTCTGTAGAAGCAAGCTAGGACCCAGCCAGCCCTCCAGGGGGTCAAACTATCGCCAACCGACAGGAAGCCGTCCTGTAAAGTGAGAACCTGTGAACCACCAATGGAACAACCACTCCTACAGAAACAAAACCCGAAACCACTCAACGAAGCGAGAAGAGGCTCACCAAACTATCACGATCGGTCACGCCTCATCTCTTGATGCCAAGAAGATCCGAGTGAAAGTGGCAATCGAAAACCAGCCCTGCCTGATGGAAGTCGATTCAGGATTGTCTCTCTCGATGGTTTCCTGGAAGACCCTCAAGCAGCTTATCCCTACTGTCTGGTGGCAAGACCTCAGATTCCAAAGACTCATACTTAAAGATTATCAAGGAAATCGAATTCCGGTCGTCGGATCCAGCCGAGTCCGGGTATCGTTTAAGAACCGTACAGCATTCCTACCCCTGACTGTAATCGACAAAGACCGGCCTCGTTTGTTAGGCCTCCAATGGTTCGCTCCACTTGGAATTGAAATAGCCGGCATTCACCGAACCTGCAGCAACGACTGGGAAGAAGACCTCGTCCAAGAATTCCAGGACGTCTTTGCAGAAAAACTAGGCGATTACAAGGGGACCCTGATATCATTTAACATCAATCCCGAAATAGCTCCCATCCGCCTTAAGCCTCGTCAAGTTCCATTTGCTCTTAACCCAAAGATTGACGAGCAGCTTGATAAATTAATAGCCCAGGGTGTGCTAGAACCAACCGATCACTCTCCCTGGGAAACTCCAATCGTGACACCCATCAAGCCGGATGGATCGATAAGAATTTGTGGGGACTACCGGGCCACCCTGAACCACGCCCTTCAACAAAACACTTACCCGGTACCGATGGTGCAACATCTCCTCCATTCCCTGGGGGGTGGAAAAGTCTTCGCAAAAGTAGACTTAGCCCAGGCATACCAGCAACTGCCTGTAGACCAAAAAACAGCAGAGCCCAAACGATCGTTACGCACCAAGGTGCGTTTAAATGTAACCGACTCCAGTTCGGAGTAAGCGTAGCCCTGGGAATCTTTCAAAGTTTGATGGAAAGACTATTACAAGGGATAAAAGGCATTGTCCCATATTCTGATGATGTGTTAATCGCTGCCCCGACTCAGAAAATACCAAAGGATCGCCTGAGGTTGGTTCTCCAGAGATTTAAAGACTCAGGTCTCAAAGTTAAAAAAAAACAAGTGTCAATTATGTACAGATCATATAGAATTTTGGGGATATTTAATTGATAGTCAAGGCATTCACCCCACCGATAGCAAACTTAGGGCAATCAAAACACCCCAAAACCCCAAAATAAGGCCGACCTCCAGGCTTTTCTAGGCCTTATCAATTTTAATAACGTTTTCCTGCCTCACAAAGCAACCGTAGCCGAACCCCTACATCATTTATTGGACAAAAAAGCAACCTGGGTATGGGGACACAGAGAGGAGCAGGCGTTTCGACATGTGAAAAATTTATTGACTTCTGATGCTGTTTTGATGCAGTATAACGAGACTTTGCCTTTAACAATCACATGTGATGCATCACCATTCGGAGTGGGCGCCATTTTGAGCCACGTTTTGCCAAACGGTAGTGAAGCCCCTGTTGCCTATTTCTCAAAGACGTTATCAAAAGCAGAACACAATTACAGTCAAATTGATAAAGAGGCCCTTGCTATTGTGTCTGGTGTTAAGAGATTTCATGAATATGTGTATGGACGAGCCTTTACTATAGTGACTGACCACAAACCTTTGCTGGGAATAATAGCGGGAGATAGGCCAACACCTTTTTTTTACCTCCCAGAATGACTCGCTGGTCAGAATTCTTGGCGGCATATAATTACAAGTTGCAACATCGCCTGGGGAAGGCCATTCCCCACGCCGATGCATTGAGCCGCGCACCACTTCCAGAGACCATTGATGACCCCGCTCCGACAGTTACAACACTGCAGATCGAGACACTTCGAACACCACCATTAACAGCCCGAGATATCGCGATGGAAACGAAACACCACCCCATTTTAGCACGAGTCCTCAGTTGGGTCGAGCGCGGATGGCCATTGGACCAGATACCTGACGATGACGTCCCATTCAAGAATCGACAAATGGAACTATTTTCCCAGAAGGGCTGCATTATTTGGGGTGATAGAGTTGTTGTCCCAGAGCGGTTACGACCAGCGATACTAAGGACCTTGCACGATGGCCACCCCGGCATCTTGCGCATGAAAGCCCTCGCACGAAGCTACGCGTGGTGGCCGGGTATTGACAAGCGGATCGAGACATGGGTAAAAGCTTGTCACGAATGCCAGGAAGTAAGCAACGCCCCTCCGAAAGCAACCCCGACTGAATGGGAAACACTGAGGGGACCATGGTCCCGTATTCATCTGCACTTTGCAGGACCTACCAAAGGACACACATTTTTACTAACGGTGGATGCCTACTCGAACTGGCTTGAAATCCATGAGATGAGGAATACAACAACCAAATCAGTCATCAGGAAACTAGACAGACTCTTTGCAACACACGGATTACCAGATGTTCTAGTATCTGACAATGGGCCCCAATTTACCGCGCTGTCCTTTGAACAGTACCTGGCGGACTGCGGTATTCGCCATGTGCTGATTTCGCCGGCGCATCCTGCGGCCAACAGAAGGGCCGAGCGCATGGTACAATTCGTCAAGAAAACCTTGCATAAAATGGACTATAGCGATATAGAAGACAAGATTAACTGGATACTCCTTTTGCAGCATATCACTCCGCAGAGTGTCACCAATAAAACTCCTGCCGAGTTGTTAATGGGGCGGAAGCTCCGCTCCCACTCGACCGTCTGCATCCATCATATGAACCTGAAAAACCACACAGTTCCAGCGGGAAATGCCGTAACTTCCAGGTAGGCGACTTGGTTTTCACTAGGACCTTTTTGGGCGATCCGTTGTGGGTCGAGGCAACTGTAGTCCAAGTAACCGGCCCTAGATCGTACCGCATGAAATGTTGCGATGATAGAATATGGAAGCGCCATATTGATCAGCTGCGTTCAAGGCTACAGCTGGGGATTTCCGAGTCCCCTGATTTCCAAACCGAGGGGGGAGAAGATACCGAGGAAGCTGAATTTGAAACGGCAGAAAGTTTAAGCAAAAGTAATGACCGCTCAGAGGCAACATGTGAAGGATCGGGAATGGGGGTGAGCTCGCCTTGAGGAGATGCCGAGAACATTAGTGGCAACGAAAATTTGAATACAGAACGGGAGGCACCCTCTTCACTAGATAACGTCCTACCCCAACAAGACTGCAGCTAAATACCGGGAGAGCAATGCAAATCAAATAGACAATCAAAACAACCTGCCTACCTCAAAGACTACGTGACCGCACCCCTTAAACGGAACCCAGGGGGAATGGGTGTTGTGAATCAATAAAAGTACTTGATAAAGATTATTTAGAGCTTGAAGTAAAGTGCAGGGTTCTGGCCCTGCACTTCTGATTGGCCGATAATAGCGACATCAGATTGGTCCGTTCAGGAGAATCTGATTGGCTATTAACGAGCCTCTCCCATTGGTTAACGGAGCTAGCGCTCCCCGTGTTTCATTGGTTAAATAGTTAAGAGTTTGCCTATATAAAGGGGGCCGTTGCGGCCATTGAGCCAAGCTGTTTTCACATGTAAATAAAGAGTTTGAAGTTCACTGTTCACCGGCTCGTCTCCTCCTTTGCGCCCATGCACAGAACATAACAAAACTGGTTCGCTCCGATGATCAGCTGCAGATTGCCATGTGTCAGCTGTTTTATACACAAGGCTTGCGGCAGAAGGTGAGTTGCAAGTGCTGTGCATCCACGTTTAGCACTTACGCGTGCAAAGCGCATGCTCACACTGAACCGGCAGGAAATTTTTTTTGAAACCCAGCGCTGTTCCAAAGAACTTGAGCCTATGCATCCAACTTGAAATGTTTCTTCTCCTTCCTACAAACCTTGCCAGAATTAATCTTTTCTTTTTAATGCTTCCAGTACAGGGAGTCCTCAACTTACATCCACAATGAAGCCTCACATTTCTGTTGCTAAGTGAGACAGTTGTATGTGAATTTCGCCCCATTTTATGAACCTTCTTGTTCCACAAGTAAGTTTGGTTAGTAGCATGGTGGTTAAAATTAATCCGGCTTCCCTGTTGACTTTGCTTGTCCGAAGGTCGCAAAAGGGATCATGTGACCCCAGGACACTGCAATCATCGTCAATATGAGCCAGTTGCCAAGCATCTGAATTTTGATCATGTGACCATGGGGATTTCTGCAGTCACAAGTCACTTTCTTTAGTGCTTTTGTAACTTCCAGTGGTCACTAAATGAACTGTTGTAAGTCAAGGATTACCTGTACATTAAAATCTACATATAGAAGTGCCCTGCCATAAATCAATCAGATAAGTGTACAGATCTTTGGACTGCGATTTAAGAATGAAGTTAGGCACAACTTGCTATATTTAAGAGTCATTTTGGATGTACTCCAATCAGGAGACACCTCGACAGGCTATCCATTCTCTCACTGTTTATATTTTTGACCATCAGATAAAATGTGCAAAATTGGACACTTTGGAGCATTATGGATTTATTGCTCATGCCTATTACACAAGAATCTAGTCAGTGAATGGTCAGCATTAATGGCCCTAGATAAGAGTCAATGAAAGTCAAGAAGGGTTGGACTTGGATCGCTTATGGGAACATAATGATTCCAGGCTTATTCCTGTCTTGACTCCACCACCAGCCTCAGCTTCTTCTTCTCCTACACTTTCACTGGGATTCATATTGTGGGAGGTCCAGGTCATCGTACCAGACCATTCACCATAGCTTTCAGAGCTGAAGTTGACAAGTAAGTGTGCATTTATGCTTATTGTGTGTATATGTGTATGCATGTATGTAGGGGGGAAAAACCCTTTGCTGGCCCATATGAGCCACTGGAGACAAATTATTTCTGTGTCCAATCACACTTGGCTAATAAAAAAATATTCTCTTCTCTTCTCTTCTCTTCTCTTCTCTTCTCTTCTCTTCTCTTCTCTTCTCTTCTCTTCTCTTCTCTTCTCTTCTCTTCTCTTCTCTTCTTCCCTTCCCTTCCCTTCCCTTCCCTTCCCTTCCCTCCCTTTCTCTTCTCTTCTCTTCTCTTCTCTTCTCTTCTCTTCTCTTCTCTTCTCTTCTCTTCTCTTCTCTTCTTCTTTGTTCCTCCCCTCCCCTTCCTTTCCCTTCCCTTCCATTTCCTATTCTATTCTATTCTATTCTATTCTATTCTATTCTATTCTATTCTATTCTATTCTATTCTATTCTATTCTATCCCATCCCATCCCATATATTCTATTCTGTTTTGTTCTGTTCTGTTCTGTTCTGTTCTGTTCCGTTCCGTTCCGTTCCGTTCCATCCCATCCCATTCCATTCCATTCCATCCCATCCCATCCCATCCCATCCCATCCCATATATTCTATTCTATTCTATTCTATTCTATTCTATTCTATTCTATTCTGTTCTGTTCTGTTCTGTTCTGTTCTGTTCTGTTCTGTTCTGTTCTGTTCCGTTCCGTCCCACCTTGTCCCATCCCATCCCATATATTCTATTTTGTTCTGTTCTGTTCTGTTCTGTTCCATCCCATCCCATATGTTCTGTTCTGTTCTGTTCTGTTCTGTTCTGTTCCATTCCCTTCCCTCCCATCCCATCCCATATGTTCTGTTCTGTTCTGTTCTGTTCCGTCCCGTCCCATCCCATCTCATATATTCTATTTTGTTCTGTTCTGTTCTGTTCTGTTCTGTTCCATCCCATCCCATCCCATATGTTCTGTTCTGTTCTGTTCCATTCTGTCCCATCCCATCCCATTCCATATATTTTAGTCTATTCCATTCCATTCCATATTTTCTATTCTATTCTATTCTATTCTATTCTATTCTATTCTATTCTATTCTATTCTATTCTATTCCATTCTATTCCATTCCATTCCATTCCATCCCACCCCATCCCATCCCATTTCATTCCATTCCATTCCATATTTTCTATTCTATTCCATTCCATATTTTCTATTCTGTTCTGTTCTGCTCTGCTCTGCTCTTCTCCGCTCCATTCTGTCCGTCCTGTCCCGTCCCATCCCATCCCATCCCATCCCATTCCATATTTTCCATTCCATTCACAACAGTCTTGCTTAGCAACACTGACTTTAGGTTCAGTTGTGATCATAAGCCGAGGACTACCTAACTCAACTGAATGACCAACAGATGGAATCCAGGCTAATTCCACCGGAAAGCGAGGGAGATCCTGAAATCTCCAATATATTCCCACTGCCCATCTTCCTCTCCATCCTGTGCTCCTTCCGTGCCGGTATCCTCCTGATCCCTTTGACGATTCTGCCCCCACCCGCCGCATTATACAGCAATCTATGAAAAGCATTCTCTCCCCACACTCTGCTCTTTCCAGCCTCCCTGTATTTCCACCTGCGAGAAGCATCTAGTGCCTATTTCACAATCCTGCCAAGCTAAGAATGGTGCGTTATGTAACAGAACGTGATGTTACTCTGGCACGTTCAGGGCTCGTAAGAACAGCCAGTAAATTCTTTTGCAGACCCGTTGACCCACCAGGAACTAGCTGCATTTCCTTTCCTGTTGAACAGCTGACCTATAATTCAAAGGGAGGAGGCTCAGCCAGCGGTTAATAGGGAGAAGCAAGCCTGAAACGAATGGGAAAGTGCAATTTATTAGAGTTGGTTTTCTTCTTGAAAGTCTCAGGTGATGGTGCTCCCATAACTTCTGAGGGAAAGCTGCTCCATGGGTTGATTGTTCTCACTGTCAGAAAGTTTCTCCTTATTTCCAGGTTGAATATCTCCTTGATCAGTTTCCATCCATTATTCCTTGTCTGGCCTTCGGGGGCTTTGGAGAATAGTTTGACCCCTTCCTCTCTGTGGCAGCCCCTCAAATATTGGAAGACTGCTATCATGTCTCCCCTGGTCCTTCTCTTCCCTAGACTAGCTATGCCCAGTTCCTGCAACCGTTCTTCGTATGTTTCAATCTCCAGTCTCCTAATCATCCTGATTGCTCTTCTCTGCACTTTTTCTACAGTCTCAACATCTTTTTATAATGTGGTGACCAAAACTGGATGCAGTACTTCAGGTGTGGCCTTACTAAGGCTTCATAGAGTGGTATTAGTAACTCCCTTGATCTTGATTGTATCCCTCTGTTAACGCAACTTAGGATTGCATTGGCTTTTTTGGCTGCCGCTACACACTGCTGGCTCCTATTTAGCTGGTTGTCCACTAAGACTCCAAGATCCCTTTCACAGTTACTGCTATTGAGCCTGGTTTCACCCAGTCTATATGTGTCCTTTGGGTTTTTCTTGCCTAAGTGTATGACTTGACTTTTCTCTACATTGAATTTCATTTTGTTAGATATGGCCCAGGGTTCTAGTCTATCTTCTTGGGTGTTGGCTGTTCCTGCCAACTTAGTATCATCTGCAAATTTGGTAAGTTCCCCTTCTATTCCCTCATTTAAGTCATTAATGAAGATATTGAAGGGTACTGGGTCTAAGATGGAACCTTGTGGTACCCCACTGTTTACTTCCCTATATCCCTGATATTTGGTCCATTTGGGGCCATTTTCGCTCTCCCAGAGGCTCAAGGGAAGCCTTTGCATCCTCAGGAGGTCAAAAATGGGTCTGTTTTGGCACATCAGATATTTTCGGAATGCCCATTTTTCGGCCTCTTGAGGCTGCAGAGGCTTCCTTCAGGCCTCCAGGAGGGTGAAAACAGCTTCAAGTAGGCCAAAAAACAGCTGGAAAGTGCTTGCATTTGCAGTGCAGGTAAGTTTGGCTGGGGGTCATGTGCCCACACAAATGGCTCTGCATGCCACCTGTGGCACGTGTGCCATAGGTTCGCTATCACAGATCTAGACCAATGGTTCCCAATCTGTGGATAACAATGCAGTGTGTTAAGACCAATTGTGTTGGCGATTTGAAGATGTGTGGATGTGAACTCCTAGAATTCCCCAATCAGAATTCCCCTGTCTTTGCTATTATCCACAGTGCTGGCTGGAGAATTCTGGGAGTCGAAGTCCACACCTTTTAAAGTTATCCAGAAACATTGGTCTAAAGACCAATCATTCTCAACCTGTAGTGCATGGACCTCTGGAGTCCTGTAGAGTCATCACAGAGGGTCTGTGAAGGCTTGAAGAAACATTATGACTTAAATCTTAAGTCTTGGGGTCCGTGGCCATGGTCCATGGCCACAAAGGATATTTAAAGAGGTCCTGGATGAAGAAAAGGTTAAGAAATATAGGTCTAGACAATAGCTCTGGGATTTTCTTTTCAGCCCTGTCTAAGATGAGTAGATGTTGGCCCCTAAACTGGGCTCACGCCTTCCTTGAGTCAAGCTTGACTTCTGATAGACAGGCCAAGTTGACCAGACCAAGTTGGTTCCTCCCAGGGTTCTTCAGAATAATAGAGGTGGAAGGGACTTTGGAGGTCTTCTAGTTCACTCCCTGCTTAGGAAACCTGCTGTCCTACTGCTCAGGAAACCCTATGCCACTTCAGCTAAATGGTTGTCCAATCTCTTCTTTAAAACTTCCAGTGCTTGGAGTATTCACCATTTCTGGAGGCAGATTGTCTCACTGATTAATTGTTCTAACTGTCAGGAAATATCTCCTTAGTTCTAAGTTGCTTCTCTCCTTGATTAGTTTCCACCCATTGCTTCTTCTCCTGCCTTTTGGTGCTTTGGAGAATAGCTTGACTCCTTCTTTTTTGTGGTAGTCCCTGAAACATTGGAATGCTGCTTTCATGGTTCTAATTGATAACATCCTTCTGTCATTGATGGCTTGAGTTGACTGACCATGAACCACCAAATCCATGTCGAACTTAGTAACCTCTTAGTAAGATCTTCCCAGGGTTGCTACTTAAGTCCTGAGCCAAAATCTCCCTTCTGATGTTAGTTGTCAGATCAGTTTGATGGCACCTGACCTACTAAGGTTTTGTCAACTTTACACCACCCAGTGAGGCAGAAGAGTTTAAGCAGTACTTTTTGAACCCTGTTGAAAAGATTAAAAAAAAAAAAAAAGTTTATGGAACTTGTTAAGGCTAAGCAAATAATAACATTAGCAAATTTAAGTGTGTTGCGAGACAACAAAACCCTTATCTACAAATAATATCCATGTCTTGTAAATTGGAAAGCTGCCTCATTTCACAACCCGTGAAGAACCGTTTGATGGACTTGTGGTAGGCCAACTTTTTAGTCAAAGCTTTCCTCAGCAAGAAATGGCCTCCAGTTTGTTTCCTAAATTTGCTCATTGCATCCTGGGCAGAGGTGTTCATGAGGAAGGATGATAAGCCAAGATGGTGGTTGCAGATGGACAATCAAAACCCTGCCCCTTTGTATGTCCAAGTGCACATATGCGACTGCCATCTTGACTTTTTTGAGAGACCCATCCAGGATGATTGATGTGCTTACAAAGAGTAGCAAGCTATTCCACCAATACATTGTTTTCACTGACAAGAAATTTCACCTAGGTTCAGGGGTAGGATTCTATTGGTTCGGACTGGTTTGAGCGAACCGGATGTTAAATTTACATTTGGTTTGCCAAATCGGTAGTTGAACCAACAGAGCAGCCCTGCCCACCCCTCCCCTCCAAGGAGTCTCTATGTGGCCCGTTTTGGATGCAGATAGGTGCAGGATTCGCATGGAGGCTCTGGGAGGGCAAAAAATGGGCCTTCAGGAAGTCCAGAAATGGGGAAGGCTGTTTTTGCCTTCCCAGAGGCTCGAGGGAAATCTCCAGACCCTGTGGAAGGTGAAAAATGGCTCTCATAGAAGCTCCAGTAGGCCATGCCCACCCAGCAACTGGACAGTGAACTAGTTGCTGGGATTTTTGAATCTCACCTCTGCCTAGGTTGGATCTGTCTTTGATAGGTTTTCAGCCATTACTTCTTGTCCTGCCCTCAGGTGCTTGGAGAATAGATTGATCCTCCCTTTTCTGTGGCAGCCCCTTAGATATTGGAAGATTGCTATCATGTCACTCCTTGTCCTTCTCTTCCACAGACTAGACATACCCAATTCCTGCAAACATCCTTTGTATATTTTAGCATTCATCCCCCAATAATCTTTGTTGCTCTTTCTAGCTATCTCAACATCTTTTTTGTATGATGCTACCCAAAATTGGACATAGTATTTCAAATTGTGCTCTTACTAAAGCAGTATAAAACAGTACTAACACTAGCAATAGCACTTAACAACTTAGACATATATACCACTTTACAGCCCTCTCTAAGCGGTTTACAGTGTCAGCATATGGCCCCAAACAATCTGGGTCCTCATTTTACTGACCTGGGAAGGATGGACAGCTGAGTTGATCGTGAGGTTGGTGAGAATTGCCAAACTGCAGGCAGCTGGCAGTCAGCAGAAGTAGCCTGCAGTACCACACTCTAACCACTGCACCACTGTGGCTCATCCTAGTAATAACGCTTAGACTTAAATACCTTTACAGCACTCATTCAGTGGTTTACAGTGTCAGCATATGGCCCCAAACAATCTGGGTCCTCATTTTACTGACTTGGGAAGGATGAAAGGCTTCGTCAACCTTGAGCTCATCAAGTTCGAACTCCTGGCTGTGGGCAGACTTAGCCTGCAATACTACATTCTAAACACTGTGCCACCATGGCACATGATCTTGATACTATCTCTCATTGATGCAGCCTAGGATTGCATTGGTGTTTTTGGCAGCTGCAGCACGCTGCTGGCTCATATTTAAGTGATTGTCCGCTAGGACTCCAAGATCCCTCTCACAGTTACTGCTGTTGAGGCCAGGTATCATCTGTTATGTGAGTTACATTTCTTTCCTCCTTGTTATCAAGTTTAGGAAGCCCCCTCTTTCATCTGATTAAAATATTCTTTACTCTTAATATTAAAAAGAGGCAGGATATAATATTTTCCCTAAAGGAGAAGAGGAGAAACATGTTCTTAAAGGCAGAAAGCAACCCCAGTCTTTTTGCCATAGGAATACAGCCTCAAGGTTGAAGCGGCTGATCTTTTGGAATGGAGATTTTGTATCCATTCAGAGAGACTGGGCCAATCTATTCATAAGCAAATGAGCTCCAAATAAGCAACAAAATTAGGCCAGCCAAAGCTGTCAAGATTACCTCAGACAAACACCTAGGATTTTACATTTCCCTTTTCTCCATGACCCCATAGGAATCTGACCATAGCTATTAAAATATTAAAAGACACATTCTTATATGGGAACAGGCATCTCAGTCACAAAGCCCCAAACAATGTACAAAAGCCTATCTCAACCCCATTTTGTCAGCCACTCCAGAAACATTTGCTGCTGTCACTGAAATTTCTGGCATCCAAATAAACAGAGTTCTTCTTTCCTTGCACAAAGCTTCCATTTTATTTCCAGTGTCTTTCTCCCAGCTTGGAACCGGATGGAATTTTTCTTCCAAAACAAAGTGTAGAAAGTTAGCACCCACCCTTCTCCTAGAAGAATCAAATATTTTGAGAAACATTTAAAAGGCAGAATATTATGTTTCCCTGGATGAGAAATGTAGAAACATGGTTTTTTTTAGAAGGAGAAAGCCCCCACCTTTTTTTAATCGCCCACAGCAGATGGCAGCACTTAAGAAATAAGGAGATAGATAGCTCTATTCATAAGCAAATATCCTCACTCAGGATCCAACACAGGAAAAAGCCATTAAGCCACAATAGGAATTACCTAACACCCTTTAAGAACACAAGCCTCTCCACTGCATCATTCCAAACATCAACCAAACTTAGCTCAGACAAACACCTCGGATTTGTATTTCTTCTTTTGTCTATAGAGCCAGCTATGGTCCCTACATAACCCCATGGGAGTCTGACAACAGCCAATAGAATACATGTTCTTGCGCAGGAACAGGAAGCTCAAGTGCAAAGCCCAAGAGAAGGTATAAATACCCCCCCCCTCAACTCCATGTGGTCAGCCGCATCAAAGAACCACGTGGCTCTGCTTCATCATTAAACCTTTTTTCCAATCAGCCTCCATTTTGTTTCCAGTGTCTTTTTCCTGGCTTGGAACTGAACCAGATGGATATTTCTTCCCACACCAGTTTACCTAAAAAATTTGCTGAACAACTGTAAACAGCCTTTATTCTAGCCAGTGGCTCTCTTTCCTTTGCTTCTTTCTTTGAAATTTGTGCATCAGATGCTAATTAAATAGCGCCAGCTTTTCCTAAACAAGCCTGAACACGGAATCAAAGATCACTGAACTCAAGGAGATTTTTTAAAAAAATAAATAAAACTGCATTACGAGCAGCACGTAAATTCAGTGGCCGAGGCTCCATTGTCCTTTAGGATCTCAAAACTGAACCGTAGGAATAATTGCTGAAAATTGCGGTTTAATTTACTTTCTTTTGAAAACATTGTGTCTGGCTCCCTCTTGTGACAGAAGATAAAAGGGAATTAATGTGCATCTTCTTTTTTTTTTTTGTTGGGTAAGGTCAGAAACCTTTTCAAAAACTCCATTGATAAATGTATATTTTGCTGTAATATTATGTAGTGGAAGGATGCCAGGCATTTTTAGAAAGAAAAATCAAACGTAAAAGAGAAAATTCCTAGTAATGTAAGAACATGGAATTGTTCCAACTCCGGTGAATTAGCTCTCCTTGAGAATAACAGAGTTGGAAAAGACCTTGGAGGTCTTCTAGTCTGACCCCCCTGTTCAAGCAGAAGACCCTAAAATATTTCAGATAAAAGACTTTGCAATCTCTTCTTGAAAACCTCCAGTGCTGGAGCACCCACAATTTCTGGAGTCAAGTCATTCCACTGTTATGTCAGGAAATTTCTCCTTAGTTCCAGGTTGCTTCACTCCTTGATGCATTTCCATCCGTTACTTCTTGTCCTGCCTTCAGGTGCTTTGGAGAATAGGTGGACCCCCTCTTCTTTCGGGCAGTCCCTCAAATATTGGAAGACGGCTTTCATGTCACCCCAGTCCTTCTTTTCATTAAACTGGATTAATTTTCTAAGGAAGCACAATATATTGAACTGTAAGCTAAACAGTGGTGGGTTTCAAAAAGTTTTCCTTTTGGTTTGGTGTGAGCGCACATGTATGCCAAAC
This sequence comes from Hydrophis major, assembly GCA_033807585.1. Taxonomy (NCBI): domain Eukaryota; kingdom Metazoa; phylum Chordata; class Lepidosauria; order Squamata; family Elapidae; genus Hydrophis; species Hydrophis major. Next base: position 370,722,893 of record CM066329.1, read on the forward strand.
ACACACTTTGCATGTGCACAGCATTTGCAACTCACCTTCTGCTGCAAGTCCTGTGTGTAAAACAGTTGACGCGCTGATCGGCTGCACCGCGTGAAGCAGCTGATGTTGAAAAGCAGGAAAGGCCAGCATAGAGTCGAGGTGGGTGGGAAGGCCCAGCAGCTGATCGTCAGAGAGAACCGGTTTGCTCACAGATTGTCATTCCCCTGCTGGAATCTGATTCTGAGCGGGAGGTGAAACAGTTGACAGGGAGTGGGAGTGTGGCTCTGGTGGCTGTAGAGGAAACTGGGGAAGGGCACAGGACGGATGGGCATTCAGAGGAAGACCCAGGCCCACCCCCTCTTCATACTACAACACACAAGGAGGAATGGATAAGGGAGCAACGTGGGTTACGGGGGAGAAAAAGGCCCTGATTCCCTTCATTAGCTGCAGCTGGGAAAACAGGATAAAGAGGGTGTTTGCGCACAGCTTGCTGGAAGCAAAGCATGCATTATCTTTGTTTGTCAAGTCTTATCTGGGTTCTGGTGTCCTCCCAACCGTGTGCATTTAGTTATCTTTTGAATTCTGCAATTCCTTATCCTGCCCTGTCTCGTTAATTGCTGCAGTGTGGTTTGTGTTGGTTTTTATTTATAATTTATATGTACTTTGGGTTCGGATTGAATTTCTTCCCTTTAAAAACTGTTCTTGGGAGAGTTGTTTTCTCCAGCCAATGATAACTGGACATTGGGGACCACGTTGGAGGAATTAAAGGGACTTTACCTACTTTTGTGACTTTGTTGCTTTTGTGCCACGCCCTCGGTCATCACACAGATGATCCTTGGAGCTACCTGTTCAGCCAAACCGATACGAACCAGTAGAATACTATCACCACTGAAGCTAAAGTCATGAATTTATCCATAGACACATCCAGGTTAGACCTGACTGCCAGTTTAAATTTCTGGAACCAGTTAAATTTGGAACGAATGAGTTAATTTAAGTGGGAAAATAAAATTCACATTCCATGCAGACTTCTGAATCAAGTTATAGAGTCAGTCGTCCTCAGAACATCCCTTGTACTTAGTGAAGGGGGGAAAATGGAGGATTTTCTATGTGTACTGAGGTCTCTCAGCCTTTCCTCCAATTATTACTGTTTAACATTAATTACTTTTCCTCAAATTGTTCTCTATGTATTTTCTCTTTGACTCATGTGAAAAAAATCACAGTTCTGTGATAATTTGGGAGAAGGCCTGGGGGATACCCATAATTAATTTACAGATTAATTAATTACATTAAATTAATGAATAAATGACATTTAAATGTAAAGGTGTTTTCTTTGTCCCAGTTCTACTAACTCTTGGGGACACTGTTCTGGCTTTTTACCCAAAAACCAAGTCCACTCCCCCTCCCCTTAAACCTGACATACACAAGTGCACAAACCTTGGTTGGGAAATTATCTTAATTCTCCTCCTGAACTACCTATCAGCACATCCCTGGGAAGTTCTAACCAGAGGTGGTATTCTAACGGTTCAGACTGGTTCAATAGACCCAGTTGTTATGATTCTGTGCAGTTCGGAGAACTGACAAATAGTGCCCTGGTTGGCCCTGCCCCTCTCTGCCTGCCCCTCTGCTACCTACCCAGTCACTCCTTATCGTGCATGCACAACATCGCTGACTGCATTCTCCCCGCCCAGTTACTCCTTAAGGCATTTCTTTTTCTCCTGCCGATGATCAGCTGCTTTGATGATCAACTATGCCAGGATCCCAGGAGGCTTCCCTGAGGCCCAGGAGGCAAAAAGGGGCATAGGAGGTACTGTGAGCCCCCCCAGGCACTCCATTTTTGGCCTTCTGGACCTCAGGGAAGCCTCCTGGGACCAAAAACACCCCCAGGAGGCTTTCCTGAGTCCCAGGAGGCCAAAAAATGGAGCACAAAAAAGAAGAAGAAGCCACGTCCACCCAGTCACATGGCCATGCTGACCATGCCACTCCCGCCCAGCCATGCCCACAGAACCGGTAGTAGATATATTTGCATCGCACCCCTGGTCCTAACCCTTTCACCACTGCTTAAAGAGCTACATTTGAACCAGATGTGCTAAAAACAAGCAGTGCTTGACTTACAACTACAATGGATCCTGAAATTTCCCCTGCTAAGCAAGGCAGTTGTTAAGTGAGTTTTGCCCTTTTGGAAGAAATGTCCATCTGGGTTCAGTTCCAAGTGGGGAGAAAGACACTGGAAACATGGAGTCTGATTGGAAAGACAGCTTAATGTTGAAGCAGAACCACCAAGCACATGTGATTCTGGGTCAGATGACGTTTCTTCAAGGAAGGGACCTGAAGGAGCCATCCTATTACAGCAGCTGTTTCTCAGCCTTGGTAACTTGTAGATGTGTGAACTGCAACTCTCAGCCTTCCCTTAGAAGCAAAGTGTATGCTCCAAGCAATAAATCTACCATACATTTCACAGTTGCACTGATGTGCCTGCCACCTTCTCCTACCAGCTGTGTTCCTGCAGAAACCAACTATATTTCAGCTATGACTTGTTTTGAGTTGTCTTGATACCTTCCAGAAAACTTTCCTTAAAATAGGTTGCCCAGCTCCTCATTTTCCTACCACTGTTGGTGCTGTAAGAATTCCATGAATAAGGAACCATGTTGGCCAGGAGAACATGTGCCCAATGGTTTCCTCTCCATCATCCTGATGAGGATAATGTTATCCATTCATTCGTATCCAATTTGTGGCGATTCTAGGGACCAGGTCTCACCCCGTCTTCAGATCTTTCACGACTTCTTTGTGTTGTTCATTGTTCTCACTGGTGTCCTCCCTAGAAATGATCCCCAAACCTTAGGTTCTTGGGGCTAGTATTTAGCTTAAGGGTGGGGAAGCTGTCTAGTCTAACGAAGAGAAGGTGACATGATAACAGTCTTCCAATATTTGAGCATCTGTCACAGAGAAGAAGGGGTCGATCTATTCTCCAAAGCACCTAAAGCAAGACAAGAAGCAATGGATGAAAACTTATCAACGAGAGATTCAACCTAGAACTTAGGAGTAATTTCCTAACAGTGAGAACTATTGATCAGTGGAATAACTTGCCCTCAGAACTTGCGGATGCTCCAACATTGGAGATTTTTTAAGAAGAGATTGGACAGCTATCTGTCTGGAATGGTATAGGGTTTCCTGCCTGAGCAGGAGGTTTGACTAGAGGACCTCCAAGCTCCCTTCAACTATACAGATAATCAGACTTGGAAGGGACCTTATAGGTCATCTAGTCCAACCTCCTCACCCCACCCAAGCAGAAGACCCTACACCATTTCTGACAAATGGCAGTCCAATCTCTTCTTGAAAATCTCAAGTGATGGTGCTCCCACAATTTCCGAGGGCAACTTCTGTTCCATGGGTTGATTGTTCTCACTGTCAGAAAATTTCTCCTTATTTCCAGGTTGAATCTCTCCTTGATCAGTTTCCATCCATTGTTCCTTGTCTGGCCTTCGGGTGCTTTGGAAAAGAGCTTGACCCCCTCCTCTCTGTGGCAGCCCCTCAAATATTGGAAGACTGCTATCCTGTCTCCCCTGGTCCTTCTCTACACTAGACTAGCCATGCCCAGTTCCTGTAACAGTTCTTCATATCTTTTAGTCTCTAGTCCCCTAATCATCCTGGTTGTTCTTCTATGGACTCTTTCTAGAGCCTCAGCAACTTTTTATGACTAAAAATGGATGCAGGTCTGGTCTTACTAAGGCTTTATAGAGTGGTATTAGTACCTCACTTGATCTTGATTGTATTCCTTTCTTAATGCAACTTAGGGTTGCATTAGCTTTTTTGGCTGCTGCTGCGCACTGCTGGCTCCTATTTAGCTGGTTGTCCAATAAGACTCCAAGATCCCTCTCACAGTTACTGCTATTGAGCCTGGTTTCACCCAGTCTATATGTATACTGTTATTCTGTCTCGAGCACAAAGTCTGTTCCTTTCTCTAAAGTAAAAAATAGTTATTTCTTTTATATTTGTGGACCTATAAAGGCCATGAATGAGTTTCCGTTCCTACTTTTACACCCTTTTAAGATAAGAATCATCTCACATCTCTTGCCAGAATACCTGTAACGCAGAGCCTCTCTCTTTTGCAGAGAATGGTGCTCTCATCCTGAAATCTGTTATTACCAACCGGAGATGCCGGTTTTCAGGACCAAATACTGCAGCTATATCCACCGGGCATGACAGCTTCGAGCCATTTGGTCGCAGAGATTTATTGTTCAAGTGAATTAACAGCAAGGAAATGGTTCGGAACATCAGGCTTCAAAAATCACCAGGCTGGAAACGGCAGTTAACAATATACCTTCCTGGGCTACAGTCTCTTTTTTTTTTCAAGGATGAATTTAGACTGCAACGAAATGTATCCGTCCCTGAAAGGCAAATAAAATATGTACCGAGCAATCAAGTGGAATGGAAGAACAGCAAGGAGACCTAGATTTAGAAACACAATTGATTAATACCTTCTTACACTTTATTAAATATATCCATACTCACAGAGACTGAAGCATATAAAGAATGGTTACAGGAATCGGGTAAGGCCAATCTAGAGGAAAGAGAGACTTGAGGAGGCATGATAGCAGTCTTCCAATATTTGAGGGGCTGCCCCAAAGAAGAGGGGGTCCACTTATTTTCCAAAGCACCAGAATGAATAGAAACTAATCAATGAGAGAAGCAACCTGGAATTAGGAGAAATTCCCTGACAGTGAGACCAATTAACCAATGGAACAACTTGCCTCCAGAAGCACACAATTAGCAAACCAGTTGTTACACCGGCAACATCCCACCATGGAGCATAAAGTTGGAAGGGACCTTGGAGGTCTTCTAGTCCAACCCCCCTGTTCAAGCAGGAAACCACATACCATTTCAGACTAATGACTGTCCAATCTCTTGTTAAAAACCTCCAGTGTTGGAGCATTCGCAACTTCTGAAGTCAAGTTGTTCCACTGATGAATTGTTCTAAGCGTCTGGAAATTTCTCCTTAGTTCTTGATTGCTTCTCTCCTCCATTAGTTTCCATCCATTGTTTCTTGTTCTGTCTTCAGGTGCTTTGGAGAAATGGTTGACCGTCCCTCTTCTATATGGTAGCCCCTTAAATATTGGAACACAGCTATCACGTCAGCCCAAGTCCTTTTCTTTAAACTAGGCAATCAATTCCTGCAACTGTTCTTCATATGTTTTAGATTTCCAGTTCCCCAAGTAAGAAATTTCTGCTTCTACTTCATTTCTCTAACAGATAACAGATAATCAGAGTTGGAAGGGACCTTGTAGGTCATCTAGTCCAACCCCCTGTCCAAGGGGGAGACCTTATACCATTTCTGACAAATGGCAGTCTCAAGTGATGAAGCTCCCACAACTTCCGAGGGCAACTTCTGTTCCATGGGTTGATTGTTCTCACTGTCAGAAAGTTTCTCCTTATTTCCAGGTTAAATCTCTCCTTGTTCAGTTTCCATCCAATATTCCTTGTCTGGTCTTCGGGTGCTTTGGAAAATAGCTTGACCCCTCCCTCCTCTCTGTGGCAGCCCCTCAAGTATTGGAAGACTGCTATCCTGTCTCCACTGATCCTTCTCTTCACTAGACTAGCCAGACCAAGTTCCTGTAAACGTTTCTCGTATGTTTTAGCCTTCAGTCCCCTAATCCTCCTGGTTGCTTTTCTCTGCACTCTTTCTAGAGTATCGACGTCTTTTTTATAATGTGGTGACCAAAACTGGATGCAGGACTCTAGGTGTGGCCTTACTAAGGCTTTATAGAGTGGTATCAGTACCTCACTTGATCTTGATTGTATCCCTCTGTTAACGCAACTTAGGGTTGCATTGGCTTTTTTGGCTGCTGCTCCACACTGCTGGCTCCTATTTAGCTGGTTGTCCACTAAGACTCTAAGATCCCTCTCACAGTTATTGCTGTTGAGCCTGGTTTCACCCAGTCTATACTTGTACTTTTGGTTTTTCTTGCCTAAGTGTAGGAGTTTACTTTTCTCTAAATTGAATTTCATTTTGTTAGACATGGCCCAGTGTTCTAGTCTGTCGAGATCCATCTGGATCTTGAGCCTATCTTCTTGGGTGTTAGCTATTCCTGCCAGCTTAGTATCATCTGCAGATTTGGTAAGTTCCCCTTCTATTCCCTCATCTAAGTCATTAATGAAGATATGAATGAAGAGGACTGGGCTTAAGATGGAACTTTGTGGCACCTCACTGCTTACTTCCCTCCATTAAGACCCATTAAGGATTACTCATTGAGTATGGCTTGTCAGCCAGTTGCGAGTCCATCTAGTGGTGGTGTTATCTATTCCACTTTTTTCTAGCTTACTAAGAAGAAGGTTGTGGTCTACTTTGTCGAATGCCTTGCTGAAATCTAAATATATTATGTCCACAGTATTTCACTGATCTACTAATTTAGCCCCTATGTTGAAGAATGAAATAAGATTGGTTTGGTATGATCTGTTTTTAACAAACCCGTGCCGACTGCTAGTTATTACTCTAATTATTTTCCACCCATTACTTTTTATCCTGTCCTTTGGTGCTTTGGAGAATAGGTTGACCCCTTCTTCTCTGTGGCAGCCCCTCACCTACTGCAATTGTGCTATCATATCACCCCTAGTCTACATCCAACTGATGTCATGCTCCTGGTGGAGACTGTCTCTGAGGGAGAGGAGGAACAGCCAACAGGGAGTGGAAGTGTGGCTCTGGAGGTCGTGGAGGAGGCTGGGGAAGGGCAGAGGCTGGCTGAGCAGTCAGAGGAAGACCCAGGCCCATCCCCTATCCATCCTAGGTCATGCAGGGAGGGGAGGATAAGGGAGAGACGTGGTCTCCTCAGGAGGAGAGGGCCTTGATCTCTTCATGGGCTGCAGGTGTGACAACTGAATAAGAGGTCGGACATGCGTGCGGGCGAATGCTGGAAACAAAGTGTGGAAATACCTCTAGTTTATGGTTCCTCTTTGAGTTTGGTGTCCTTCCCAGTGTGTGTTATCTGTGGACATCCTCCAGCCCTTATCTTGCCTGGTTTGCTTTTTTCCTTCTTCTTGTAACTGTTTGTGTGGGAGTTTTTTGTCTTTTGTCAAGAATATTCGGAGCTTGGCAGCAAAGTGAAGAAATAAAAGGGGCTTCACCTGTTTTCTGTAACTGTGTTTGTTTTGTATCCCATCCTGGGTCATCACAACTGATGGACAAATCAAACCAGAGTTCATTGAACAAATCAAACCAGAGTTCCCACTCAAGGCAATAATGACCAGGCTGAAATTATTTTCTGTTGGACACATTATATGATTACCTAGCTCCTTGGAAAAGGTTCTAATGCTGGGAAAGGTGGAAAGGAAGAGAAGAAGATGACCAGCAACATGGTGGAAAGTTTCCATTTCATTAATGATGAGTGTATTTGTTGATCAAGTTTGGGACAGGTTATCATGGAGAAAATCTAAGAATCGGTAACAATGTGATGGCATGTAATCATAATTTTATCCATCGTAACTAGTTGTATTGGGAGTTCTAGTTCCAAAAAAGTATATCAGAGTGAGAGAGGCTTGGTTAGATAATAGGTGTGATCCTGCCTTTTTTTTATGCAGAAGAGAGAATAATTACATAATTACGTGTTTAATGTTGCTATTTGTTGAACTGTCTTCTTATCTGACATGCCTTCTCCCATCTTTGGAAGACCTTTATAGCCTATACTCCGGAGATGGAGAGACCATGTAAAGTGTCATCCAATGATCCAAAAAATGGACCCTGCACCAGTAGGAACACGCCAAGAAGGAGGAGGAGGAGGAGAAGGAGAAGAGAGGAGGAGGAGGAGGAGAGAGGAGGAGGAGAAGAGAGGAGGAGGAGAAGAGAGGAGGAGGAGAGAGGAGGAGGAGAAGAGAGGAGGAGGAGGAGGAGGAGAGAGGAGGAGGAGAAGAGAGGAGGAGGAGGAGAAGGAGAAGAGAGGAGGAGGAGAGAGGAGGAGGAGAAGAGAGGAGGAGGAGGAGAGAGGAGGAGAGAGGAGGAGAGAGGAGGAGGAGGCGGAAGAGGAAGAAGAAGAAGAAGAAGAAGAGAGGAGGAGAAGAAGGAGGAGGAGAAGGAGAGAGGAGGAGAAGGAGGAGAGAGGAGAAGGAGGAGAGAGGAGAAGGAGGAGAAAGAAAAGGAGGAAGTGGAAGAGGAGGAGGAGAGAGGAGGAGGAGGCGGAAGAGGAAGAAGAAAGTAGGAGGCGGAGGAGAAGAAGGAGGAGGAGGAGAGAGGAGGAGGCAGAAGAGGAGGAGGAGGAGGATAAGAAGAAGAGGAAGAGGAAGAAGGAGGAGGAGGAGGAGGAGGAGAGAGGCGAAGGAGGCAGAAGAGGAGGAGGAGAAGAAGTGGAAGAAGAAGAGAGGAGGAGGAGGAGGATAAGAAGAAGAGGAAGAGGAAGAAGAAGAACGTGCTTGATGTTAATGATTTCCCCTGAAGTTGAAATATAGCCTGGTTCTTTCTTCGTGCCTTAGATGCAATCTGTGTGCCACAAACCATAAATCTACCATCCGTTTTCCAGTTGCATTGATGTGCCTGCCGCCTTCTCCTGCCAGCTGTGTTCCAAATATATTTCAGACATGACAACTTCTTCCCAGGGACTTCTTCTGATGCCTTCTGGAAAGCTTTTTCTGCTGGTGCTGGTGCTGGTGCTGTGGGAGTTCCATATGTATATAATTTACTGGTTGCCCTTGATTTACGATGAAGATCACAGAAAGGGGGAATCATGTGATCCTGGGACACTCCAACCATCATAAATATGAGTCAGTTGATAAGCACCTGGATTTTGATCTCGTGACCACAGAGATACCGCGATGGCTGTAAGTGTGAAAAACGGTCATAGATCAGTGAACAACGAATGTCATATGAGAACTGAAGTCACATAAGAATGGAAGAAGCTTCCCGGATGAGAAGCAAAATATTTTCAAGGAAAAAATAGAAAAAGTTTGGTTGCACGCTTCTTAAGTGACCCTGGCTTCCCCATTAAGCAAGAAAAAAAATTCATTTTAATGTATGCCGATTAGCGTACATTCAAAGTGACAATAATGTTATTATTCTATTCTATTCTATTCTATTCTATTCTATTCTATTCTATTCTATTCTATTCTATTCTATTCTATTCCATTCCATTCCATTCCATTCCATTCCATTCCATTCTATTCTATTCTATTCTATTCTATTCTATTCTATTCCATTCTGTTCTACTCTATTCTCTATATTGTATTCTCTATTCTCTGTTCTACTCTGCTCTATTCTATTCTATTCTACTCTACTCTACTCTATTCTATTCTCTACATTGTATTCTCTATTCTTTGTTCTACTCTACCCTACCCTACCCTACCCTACCCTACCCTACCCTACCCTACCCTACCCTACTCTATTCTATTCTATTCTATTCTATTCTATTCTATTCTATTCTATTCTATTCTCTACATTGTATTCTCTATTCTTTGTTCTACTCTACTCTACTCTACTCTACCCTACTCTATTCTATTCTATTCTATTCTATTCTATTCTATTCTATTCTATTCTATTCTATTCTATTCTCTACATTGTATTCTCTATTCTTTGTTCTATTCTATTCTATTCTATTCTCTACATTGTATTCTCTATTCTTTGTTCTACTCTACCCTACCCTACCCTACCCTACCCTACTCTACTCTATTCTATTCTATACCAAATATAGATAGATAGATAGATAGATAGATAGATAGATAGATAGATAGATAGATAGATAGATAGAGTGAAAAGGAAGGATGGAAGGGTGAGTGAACCTTGGGATTTGATTTGATAATCTCACAGTCTTTGTGGGATTTGATTTGATAATCTCACAGTCTTTGTGGACAATCAATTAAGTATGAGTCCCCAGTGTGTGGCAGCAGCCAAAAAAGCCAATGCCATTCTAAGTTGCATTAACAGAGGGATGCAATCAAGATCAAGGGAAGTACTAACACCACTCTATAAAGCCTTAGTAAGACTATATCTAGAGTACTGCATCTGGTTTTAGTCAATCCACTATAAAAAAGATGTTGAGACTCAAGAGAAAGTACAGAGAAAAGCAACCAAGAGGATTAGGGGACTAGAGGCTAAAACATATGATGAACAGTTGCAGGAACTGGGCATGGCTAGTTTAGTGAAGAGAAGGACCAGGGCAGACATGATAGCAGTGTTCCAATATTTGAGGGGCTGCCCCAGAGAGGAAGGGGTCAAACTATTCTACAAGGCACCTGAGGGCAGGACAAGAAGCAATGGGTGGAAACTAGAGAGAAGCAACCTAGAAATAAGGAGAAATTTCTTGACAGTTACTGTAGAACAATTAATCATGGAATGACTTGCCTCCAAAAGCTGTGAATGCTCCAACACAGGAAGTTTTAAAGAAGTGGTATAGGGTTTGCTGCCTGAGCAGTGGCTTGGTCTAGAAGACCTCTAAGGTCCCTTCCAACTCTGTTTTTCTGCTAAATATGATCACAAGAATGACAGCTGCACATTTTATGTACCTCTGGATGTTTTTCTCAAGGCAGCAACATCAGAGAACAGTGAGGAAAGCTGCACGGATTTCTTTAAAACACTTAATGGTGTTATGATTCCTGATAATAAGTTTATACTCCAATCTTCATTAAAACATGCTCAGATGCACAGATTGTCTTGTGTTGCCAGATGCCAAAGGAACATTAATTAATGAGCTGTATATTTTTCAGTCAGCTTGAGAAGATTAGCATTTAAGAAGAAGAAGGGGTAAAAGGAAGGAAACACCTTGAGATAACCAAGTGTGTGCTATTTAGGCTTAAAGTGCAGCTCCTGCTGTGTTGTGGGAAAACCTATTCCAGAAAGGCACCTGTGTGCACTGTAATACAGTTCAAATAATTGGGCACTCAATGGAGTTCAGAAATTTCCTCAACAGAGCTACGATTACGGCAGATATTTTGCAGAGTGAAGTGGTGGCACTGATGAAGCCTTTAGCAAAGACTGGCCCTGTTATGTTGTTGGTTTGAGCAACAAGATTCCCGCTTACATAGGGGAAAACTGCAATATTTGATCCAGTGGAAGGGATACCCATTGTCCGAGGCCTCATGGGTGAGAAGTAGAGATGTAAGAGCCGTGTGGCCGATTAACAAGTTTTACAGGGAGCATCCCCAAAAGCCAAGAATGGGCACAAGAGGAAAACTGGCTAACTAACCCTTGCGTATGCTTGCTGCTTTGCAGATGTATTCTCCCTGGTAGAGGGGAGCCGTCTGTCAACTTCTGATATGGCAGCAGCTGAGAGTTCCTGTGCATTGTCTCAGGGTTGCCACACATGGGGAAGCCCTGTCACTTGAGAGGGCCTGTCATGAAAGGGATGGTGGAGAAGGACTTATGGAGAGGAGGGTGCACGATGGAGCAACGGGACCTGAATCCAGCATGAGATGCCGGAGTAGCAATGGCTAAGGCATGAACGCTGAAGATGCGAAGGGTGATTGCCGGCATTCCAGAACACCTGGAAAGGGGCAGGAAGCTCCCAGCCCTTCATAATCAGCTGGAAGGCTGAGGTTCATAGCTCTGTCTCAGACTCACTTCGTGCCAGGTTTCTGTGCCGGAATAAAGGGGTATGACATTGCTTACTGTGTGGTGTCCTAATTCTGTGAGGCTCAGAGCTCAGAACCATGACACCGGGCTGGGCGATTTGGTTGCAAACATTTCATCCCCATTCAAGGAGACATTTTCAGTGTGCTTTGGATTATGCTTGTCTGGGGGAGCACTGGCCTTTAAATCCCTGGGGATGAAAGGTTTGCAACCAAATCGCCAAACCAATACTGTAACTACCAACCTGAGCTACTAATATTCAAAGACATTGTCCCTGTTGATAGGCTGTTGCACAAGAGCTGGGCATATATCAGAGGTGGTATTCAGCAGGTTCTGACCAGTTGTGGAGAACCATTAGTGGAAATTTTGAATAATTCAGAGAACCGACAAATACCACCTCTGACTGGCCCCGTCCCCATCTATTCTCTGCCTCCCATTGAGTCCCAGCTGATTGGTTGGGTCTCCTTTTGTTGCCCTGCACAGGAGAATGGAGCTGGAAAGCAGGTTAGTGGGGTGGGGAGGGAATGGAGATTTTACAGTATTCTTCTCCTGCCATGCCCACCAAGCCACACCCACAGAACCGGTAGTAAAAAAATTTGAATCCCACCACTGGCAAACACGAGGTTCTCTGAGCACAGTTAGTTGATAACTTATAGTTAACAGATAACAGGTAATCAGAGTTGGAAGGGACCTTATAGGTCATCTAGTCCAACCCCCCACCCAAGCGGGAGACCCTACACCATTTCTGACAAATGGCAGTCCAATCTCTTCTTGAAGTTGATTGCCCTCGACTTACAATGGTTCATTTGGCTGGCTCAGAAACAGCAACTGTGAGAGGGGCCTTGGAGTCTGAGTGGACGATCACAAAAACATCAGCCAGCAGTGTGTGGCAGCAGCCCCCAAAAGCTAATACAATCCTTGGTGATTGAGGCATAGAATCAAAACCATGTGAAGGATTAGTACTTATAAAGCCTTAGTAAGGCCACATCTAGAATACTGCATCCAGTTTTGGTTAACGCATTACAAAAAGGACACTGAGGCTTTGGAAAAAAAAAGTGCAAAGAAGAGCAATTAAGATGATTAAAGGTCTGGAGACTAAACCATATGAAGAACGGTTGCACAATTTGAGTTTGGATAGTCTAAAGAAAAGAAGAACTAGAGGGGACGTGATAGCAGTACTCCAGCATTTGAGAGGCTGCCTCAAAGAAGAGGAGGTAAAATTATTCCCCAAAGCACCAAAAAGGCAAGACAAGAAACAATGGATAGAAACCAATCAAGGAAAGTAGCAGCATGGAATTGAGGCAAAACTTCCTAACAGGGAGTACTACTAACCAGTGGAACAGCTAGCCTTCAAATGTTGGAGTGCTTCATCACTGGAGGATTTTAAGAAGAGATTGGACAGTCACTTCTCTGAAATGGTATAGGATCTCCTGCTTGAGCAGGGGGCTGGACTAGAAGACCTCTCAGGTCCCTTCCACTTCTTTTCTTTTCTTTTCTTTTCTTTTCTTTTCTTTTCTTTTCTTTTCTTTTCTTTTCTTTTCTTTTCTTTTCTTTTCTGTTCTGCTCTGCTTCTATTCTACTCTATTCTACTCTACTCTACTCTACTCTACTCTACTCTACTCTACTCTACTCTACTCTACTCTACTCTATTCTAAATATTGGAAGCAAAGTCTTCAGTTGGCCACTCTCCTTCTCTTGAAGAGGAATTGAGGCTGCAATACTCCAATTGGCCACCAGATGGTAGCATCAAGATACAGAAAACATTCTTGGTACCTCATCTTGGCTTCCAATCAACTCTCTTGGTTTAGGACCATCTTGAAGCATCTGATCAAATATAAACCTGAAATGAATGAAATTCCATTAACTGATAGGTTCTAGCAATCATCACAGGAGATATGAAAGAGCTTTTCAAGTTACAGAGGTGAAGTATAAAGAAACAAACAAAAAATACACTTACTCTATTTATCAAAGATAGCACAGTGGTGGCTAACCTTTTTTGGGCTCCTGTGCCAAAAATTTTGTATGCGCTTGCATGCTCATGTGCCAGCACACAGAAGGCAATGTGCATCCCTTTCACGCCCCTTGCGCATGTGTGCGCAATCCCCTCCATCGCTCCCTTACTTGCACTGTGCCTCCCAGCTGATTTTTGGCCCATTTGAGGCCATTTTCGGTCTCTCAGAGGCTTGAGGAAAACTTCTGCAGGCTTTGCAGGCCGAAAAATGGGCCTGTTTCATCACTTCCGGTATTTCTGGAAATACAGGAAGTGACGAAATGGGCCTATTTTTCAGCTTGCAAAGGTTGCAGAAAATGTCCTCAAGCCTCTGGGAGGCTGAAAAAGGCCTCAAACAGGCCAAAAATCAGCTGGGAGGCACGCACATGTGCAGTGTGGTAAGTTTGCCTGTGGCTCACGTGTCAGCACAAATGGCTCTGCATGCCACCTGTGGCACGTGTGCCATAGGTTCCCCATCATGGATTTAGCAGGTGAATATCTGTTGCAGACATCGGAGAGCGAAAATCCAAAAGAATCTTTTCTAACTAGCAAATGTTACTGCTGCTAACAAACATTTAAGCCTTTTAATAATATTTGTTATAAAAGGCATTGCTTGAGTCCTTCGGATTTCAGTCCATATCAGAATCCAGTTGAAATGAAAACAACACCTGAACTCCATTCCAGGAAGTTTGGTAGCAAGAAAACTATTTCTACCCAAATTATAATTTGGGGAAGTATTACAGCAGATCAGGAGTGATATTCTACCAGATCGGCGGGTTCAGCCAAACCGGTACTCTGTGTGCAAACCGGTTTGCTCTGACAACCAGGCCCAACTGCTCGCCTACCCCAGCTCTATTCTGACCTTTATTTCCTGGTTTTCAAGCTCAACTGCTTCGCACAGCACAGCGGATTGCCACGCATCCGTTGTTTAACACACAGGGAAAGTGTAGGATTGTGGGAGAAGGTCAGTATCAAACTCTGCACCAGTGGTGGTATTCTGGACCGGTTCGGCCCAGTTCTGCTGAACCAATAGCTCCAATGAGCAGTGGAGACCGAAGGAGGTCTCTCTCTACTGCTCTGCTCTTGGGCCCACCTGCCTGCCCAGGCTCTCATACTCACACCTTTATTCCTTGCATTTGAAGCACGGCTGCCTTGTGTGGCACAGTAGAGTGCCGCATGGCAGCTGCTGAAGCAACAGGGAGAGTGCAGGCTTGCAGGAGGTGAGTTGGAACACCTCTGTGCCTGCGTAAAGTGTGCAATTGGTGCACGCGTGCCCACCAAGCCACACCCACCGAACCGGTGGGAAAAATCTTTGAATCCTACCACTGCTCTCTGCATATGTGCGGATGCAAAGCACGCATTCACCAAGCTGGTTATTACACCGATTGAATCCCACCCAAGCAGCCGATGTTTTGCTCCTTCGAAAAGAATTTGAAATGCTGAAATGGTTTGAAAGATGGTATTATAAGGTATGTTATTGGAGGATTCCATGATTATTTTCATTATTCGAGGCGGAAAAACATGAGTTAAGTCCCATTGAATATATAGATAATCCTCGACTCATGACTAAAATGGAGCCTCACATTTCTGTTGTTAATCAAGACAGTTGTTAAGGAATCTTTGCCCCATTTTACAACCACTCTTGCCACAGTTGTTAGGAGAATCACTGTGGTTGTTAAGTTAGAAATATGGTTGTTAAGTGAATCAAGATTTCCAGGGGTGGCATTCTACCAGTTCTGACCGTGTCATGTATGCAAATGGACTACTCGAAATCCCCGTGCCTTGATTGGCTAAGGCGCGGGGATTTCTGATTGGCCAGGCGAGCCGCGCCTGATTGGCCCGATTGAAGTCTCCCGCGATTGGTTAAAGCCAAGAGCGGGAGACTTGAATCGCTGCCATTGGCCGCGGCCGCCGAAGCAAAAGATATAAAAGCCGCAAGCTTTTTGTCTTTTGCGGTTCGGTTCCACCAGTGTTAATAAAGAGCTTGAATTGAAAGTCACTGACTACGAGTCTTAATTGCGGATACGACACTGGCGACGAGGATGGGATCTCGCCATTGAACCGAACCCCGTATCCGTTTAAGAACCAGCGACAGCGAAGATGGCGAAAATAGCACCGCCCGCTCCCTTCAACCCCGCCGCCGAGGACTGGGAATCGTACTCGGATCGATTCCGGATGTATCTGGAATGCGCCGGCATGAAGGACGCCCCGGGCCCGCTAAAACGCGCCGTCTTTCTCACACACTGCGGACCAGAGGTCTTCCAGATGGCCAAGGCATTGGCCAAACCAGCAGACGCTACCGCCATAGACTGGGACGTCCTCGAGCCCATACTGAGACGCCATTACGCCCCCGAGGTCCCCATCCTGATACGGCGAAACGAGTTTTACCGCAGAAACCAGAAACCGAACGAGAAATTAAGCGACTTTGTCGCTGAATTACGGCGCCTGGGAGGACTCTGTGAGTTTGAAGGGCTTAATAGTCTCATCAGAGACCGCTTCGTGCTCGGGCTATGGGATCCGACACTCCAGAGCCGACTCATGGCCAAAGGCGACATCAGCCTAGCCGATGCCCTCACTGCGGCCGCAGCAGCAGAAGCCACCCGCACGTCAGCAGACACCATGCGAAGATCTGACGCGAAGGGCGGGAACAACAACCCCGCGAGGTCGGCCGACACCAGAAGCGAAGCGACCGCACACTACGGCGAATACCAATCAGCCTCCAGCGCGTCAGATGACGAGGAGGACATACACCGTGTACAAATGGGACGAGGCGAACAGCGAAGTCAAAGAGGTCGCAGGTCGAGGACCAACTGCGCCGGTTGCGGCGGCGACCACCCCAGGTCAGAATGCCGATTCTTCGACGCTATCTGCAGGCATTGCGACCGACGAGGCCACATCGCCCGAGTTTGCCGCCAGAAAAAACCCCGCAGCCCGCCCAAACGGGAACAACTTGACAGGAAGAGAGAAAGCTCCCCGCCCAGAGCCAGAGAGCGCCAGCCAACGGGTCGATGGGACCAGAGACAACGATCGCAAAGAAGCAGTGACAGCCGGCGTAAAGAGGAAACCCACCAGACGGTGACCATTGGCCACGCCATTTCCGACGGAGCTAGAAAGGTTCACGTAGAAGTTCACATAGAGGGTCGACCATGTAAGATGGAAGTGGACTCCGGTTCCTACCTTTCTATGATTGCTTGGCGCGAAATCAAGCAACTAGTGCCTACACTACAAAGAAGAAACGTACCTGCCCAAAAAATCATCATAAAAGACTATCAAGGTAATCGCGTTCCGGTAGTGGGCACCAAGAACTTTAACATAACCTACAAAGGCCACACAGAACAACTTCCACTCACAATAGTCGACCGCGACCGCCCTAGCCTGCTGGGGTTACAATGGTTTGCTCCGCTTAACATCGCGCTGACAGGTGTCAACCACGTATCCATTGAAGCTTGGGAACAGCGGCTAACCGAAGAATTCCAGGAGGTCTTCAATGGAGAATTGGGCAAGTACCAGGGGCCCCTTATTTCATTTGATTTAGACCCAAGGGTTCCCCCGAAGCGGCTTAAGCCTAGAAGGGTACCCTTTGCATTAAAGCCCAAAATAGACGAGCAGCTAGACAAGCTCGTCAGACAAGGGGTGTTACAACCGACAGATCACGCCAGATGGGAAACCCCTATAGTGACCCCAATAAAACCAGACGGGTCCGTGAGAATCTGCGGGGACTATAAGGCCACCCTAAATGGCGCGTTGCAACAAAGCGCCTACCCAGTCCCGGTAGTGCAACATTTACTGCACTCACTGGGAGGGGGCAAAGTTTTTGCTAAGCTCGACCTCGCACAAGCCTATCAACAACTACCTGTGGACGAAGAAACGGCAGAGGCCCAAACAATAGTGACCCACCGGGGGGCTTTTAAATGTAACAGACTTCAATTTGGGGTCAGCGTGGCACCAGGCATCTTCCAGAGCCTGATGGAACGCTTGCTGCAAGGCATCAAGGGGGTGGTGCCCTACTTCGATGACGTATTAGTGGCGGCGCCAAATGAAGCTGAACTAGAAAACCGTTTAAGACAAGTCTTAACGAAATTTAAAGAAACAGGACTTAAAGTCAAACGCGAAAAATGCCAACTTTGTACAAAGCAAGTAGAGTTTCTGGGCTACCTCCTAGACCAGCAGGGCATCCACCCCACAACAAAAAAAGTAAAGGCCATCAAAGAAGCCCCCACCCCAAAGTCCAAATTAGAGCTGCAAGCGTTCTTAGGTTTACTAAACTTCTATAATGTCTTCCTACCTCAAAAGGCTACGGCGGCGGAACCTTTACATAGACTCCTGGACAAGAAGGCAGCCTGGACTTGGGGGAGACGGGAACAAACAGCTTTTCAAAAGACCAAAGACCTCCTCACCTCTGATGCCGTCCTAATGCAATTCTGCGAAACCCTGCCTGTAGCTGTCACTTGCGACGCATCACCCTTCGGCGTCGGCGCTGTCCTCAGCCATACCCTCCCAGACCAGAGAGAAGCACCTATCGCATTTTTCTCGAGAACTCTGACTAAACCAGAGCGGAACTATAGCCAGCTGGACAAAGAAGCTTTGGCTATAGTGGCCGCCGTTAAGCGTTTCCACGAGTACCTTTATGGCCGCCCATTCAAAATAGTGACTGACCATAAACCGTTGCTGGGCATTCTCGCGGGAAACCGTCCCACACCAAACATCTTGTCACCCCGGATGACAAGATGGTCTGAATTCCTGGCAGCCTACAATTATGAACTGCTACACAAGCCAGGTAAGAAGATATCGCACGCGGACGCTTTAAGCCGTTCCCCCTTACCTGACTCTGACCCTGACCCTGCACCAACAACAAATACCCTGTCCATCGAGTGTTTACCCATTACCGCATCGGACATAGCGAGGGAAACGGTTAAGGACAAACACTTAGCGCCAATCTTACATTGGCTACAAAAAGGCTGGCCGGAAAAAGACGATAACGAGAGTTTTAAACCTTTCCGCCAGCGCCAGACGGAACTTTCACTACTGAGAGGATGCATCCTTTGGGGAGACAGGGTGGTAATTCCGCCTAAATTACAGAACAGGGTCCTAGAGATGTTGCACGAGGGTCATCCTGGCATCGTCAGGACCAAAGCCCTGGCCAGGAGTTACGCTTGGTGGCCTGGCATGGACAAACAAATTGAAACATGGGTCGCCAAATGCCACCGGTGCCAGGAGACCAGATCCAGCCCACCCACGGCACCTATCCGGGACTGGGAGACACCTCGGGGACCCTGGTCCAGAATACATTTAGACTTTGCCGGCCCCACAAATGGCCACACCTTTTTAATCACAGTTGACGCATACTCAAACTGGCTAGAGGTGGCCGACATGAAATCCACCACCACAGAGGCCGTCATTAAAGAACTGTGTAAGCTGTTTGCCACCCACGGCCTCCCAGACGTCGTTGTCTCGGACAACGGGCCACAGTTTACATCCATCGATTTTGAACGGTTCCTGGCAGAAAAAGGCATCCGCCACGCGTTAACGGCACCGGCGCATCCGGCGGCGAACGGTAGGGCGGAGCGGATGGTCCAGTTTACAAAAAAGACCCTCCGGAAAATGGACCACGGGGAGATCAATGACAAGATCAACAGGCTGCTCTTCATACAGCACATCACGCCAAACACAACCACAAACAAGAGTCCTGCAGAGCTCCTGATGGGCAGGAAGCTGCGATCCCCACTCGACCGCCTACACCCAACCTACAACGCAGAGCAGCCCCCAGACTCCAGCTCCAGGTATCGGACATTTGAACCAGGCGACCTAGTATACGCCAAAAACATGACGGGGGACCCCCTATGGATCCCAGCCGTCATAACTCAGATCACTGGTCCAAAGTCGTACCGGCTCCAAACCACCGACGGGCGAGCCTGGAAACGACATATCGACCAGCTCCGGTCACGAACATTGACTAACCTCAACCCCCAAGACACGAACCAAGGGGGGAGGGAACACCCGGTTAAACAACCGCAAGAACAAATAAAAATTAAAAACTCACCAGAACGCAGCCTTCGCGAGTCACAGCCGGAGAAGAACCGTCTGGCCAGCTCTACCGACCCGGAGAAGCCAAGCGGGAGCGGCGGAATCCGCGACTCAACCGACCCGGTAGGCCCAGGCGGGAGCCGCGGCGAAGGAACCGGCCCAATCATCCAGCCGGTTCGCTCAGAGGCAGGAGCAGCCAAAAAGATGACCGCCCCTACCGAGATACAACAAGAAAATGAATTGCGCAGGTCATCTAGGACTCGACGGAGCCCCGCCTACCTGCGTGACTACACCACGTGAAAAGACCATACCAAGAGGGGAGGGGTGTCATGTATGCAAATGGACTACTCGAAATCCCCGTGCCTTGATTGGCTAAGGCGCGGGGATTTCTGATTGGCCAGGCGAGCCGCGCCTGATTGGCCCGATTGAAGTCTCCCGTGATTGGTTAAAGCCAAGAGCGGGAGACTTGAATCGCTGCCATTGGCCGCGGCCGCCGAAGCAAAAGATATAAAAGCCGCAAGCTTTTTGTCTTTTGCGGTTCGGTTCCACCAGTGTTAATAAAGAGCTTGAATTGAAAGTCACTGACTACGAGTCTTAATTGCGGATACGACAGACCGGTTCTATAGAACCCAGTTGTTATGATTCAGTGCAATTCAGAGAACCGACAAATCGTGCCTCTGCCTGCCCAATCAGTCCTTATCAGGCATGTGTGACATCACGCTCATGCCCAACATCACTGACTGCGTTCTCCCCCACCCAGTCACTCCTTAAGTATTTCTGTTTTTCCCCTCCCAACGATCAGCTGTTCTGATGACCAGCTGTGTTGGGATCCCCCTCGCTGTCTTACTGCTTTGCCCAGGAGGCTTCCCTGAGGCCCAGGAGGCAAAAAGGGGGCATACGGGGTTGGGTGTGTGTAGGGGTGGCGCTTCATTATTATTATTATTTTTTTTGCCTTCCTCGGAGCAAAAATGGAACTAGAACTCACCATCTCCTGGCCAAAATCACCCAGACCAACTTTCATTCCTAAAGTGGGACTAGAACTCACCATCTTCTGGTGATTGGCCCAAAGTCAGCCAGCTAGCTTACATGCCTAAAGTGGGACTAGAACTCACAGTCTCCTGGTGGTTGGATCAAAGTCACCCAGCCAATTTTCATGTATAAGATGGAACTATAACTCACCATCTCCTGGTGATTGGCCCAAAATCACCCAGACCATCTTTCATTCCTAAAGTGGGACTAGAAATTATGGTCTCCCACTTTCTAGCCAGATGCCCCCAGCCCAAACTGGCTCCCATATACATATACTATCTGTAGACCTCTACCATATTTTTTGTCCTACTTCCTGTCATAGATGATAAGCAAACTTGTCCCTGGATTAAACTGGATTCCTGATGGTATCTTGGTTGTTCTGCCCATATTCCAGGGGTGGGCTGCAGGGGGTTCACAGGGGTTCGAGAGAGCCCCTAGCTAAGATTCTGTGCAATTCGGAAAACCCCTATATCCCACTCTTGGCTGCCCTACCTTCTCCTCCTAGGAGTCCCCACGCGGCCTATTTTGGATGAAGGAAAGTGCAGGTGTCATGCCCTTGTTGGAATCTGATTCCAAGGGAGAGGTGGAACAGCTGACAGGGAGTGGGAGTGTGGCTCTGGTGGCTGTGGAGGAAACTGGGGAAGGGCACAGTCTGGCTGGGCATTCAGAGGAAGACCCAGGCCCACCTTCTCTTCACCCTAGGACACACAGGGAGGAACGGATAAGAAAGCAATATGAGTTGCATGGTTTACAGGGGAGGAAAGGGCCCTGATCCCCTTCGTTGGCTGCAGCTGGGAAGACTGTTTAAAAGGGCAAACTACGCATGGCAAAGTTGCTGGAAGCAAAGTGTGAAATTATTCTGGTTTGTCAAGTCTTATCTAAGTTCTGGCATCCTCCCAAGTGTGTGTGTTTCATTATCTTTTGATGTCTTCAATCCCTTATCCTGCCCTGTCTCGTTAATTGCTGCAGTATGGTTTGTGTTTTTATTTATAATTTATGTGTACTTTGAGTTCGGACAGAATTTCTTTCCTTTGAAAACTGTTTTTGGGAGAGTTTTTTTTCCTCCAGCCCATGATAACTGGACATTGGGAGTCAAGTTGTAGGTATTAGAGGGACTTTACCTATTTTTGGGACTTTGTTGCTGTTGTGCCACGCCCTGGATCATCACAGAAGGGTGCACATGGAGGGCAAAAAATAGGTCTTCCGGAAGTTAGAGAAGGCTGGAAATGGGCTCGTTTCTGGCTTCCAGAAAGCCTCCAGAGCCCAGAGAGGTCATTTTCGCCCTCCTGGAGGCTTGAGGAAATCCTCCGGAGCTTGGGGAGGGCAAAAACACACCGCCACCCACCGCCAAGATGCAGGAGGCTGACAAGGCCACGCCTACCATGACCACACCCACCCACCAGGCAGAGTTGGTAAAATTTTTGAATCCCGTCCCTGCCACAATCTGTATGACACCCAACTGAGCTCAGCGATTGCCCGTAGACAGGGCCTCTTCCTTTTCTGCGCAGACACACAACCTGGGTGCCATTTCCCACAAAACATTAGTATGTGTGGCAGGTTGTTAAGAATACCTAAGGGGGACAGAAGCCAAAGCTTTTAACAGCAGGCTAGCAATGGTAAATGCTGGGAACCAGCTATTAGGTATCAAGATCATGTAATAAAGGCTATGATCGAATAGAGCAATCAAGAGTATAAACAGGCCAGCTCAATTCAATCTTCACGGATAGTTCAATGGAAAAACAAACCCGGGAAAAAGAGAAAAAATATATATGTGCAGTGTGTATCGTATTTCATGCCTTTAATAGGGTTCTGATGATTTTACAAAGTGCTTCAACCAGACAGACTCAATTTGAGGTTACACATCAGGAGACCCAAAAGAAAGAAGAAATTAAAAAAAAAAAACAATACAAAAAAACCCACACAGGGGCATTTGTGCTTTTCAACCATTGCCAAAAATCGCTTGAATTTGATCCTGAAATGAGTACGCGTCTTTGGAATGTGCCTTCCCTTTTCTCTGGCCTTATCCAAATAATAATAATAAAAAAAGAAGAAGGTGGAGGAAAAAGAAAAAAAGAAAGAAAACAACACTCTCCCAGTCCTGGGATAATTCCATATGGAAACATTAAAACGAACATTATAAAGGATTTCCTATAACGAAATTAAGGTCACAGATTTTGGATGTTGACCTTGTTGGAAACAAAGAGCCTCTTTGTATGTTCTCTCTCTCTCTCTCTCTCTCTTTCTCTCTCTCTCCTTCCTACCCCAGTGACATAAACACACACACTGACACTCCCACAGTGTTCTTTGGATGGTTTATTTGAGCTCTCTGTTTTCAAAAAGATTGTCAAGTACACTTAGCAAAAAGAACATTTATTCCTTTGGCTCATGAAATCCAAGGAAAATAAATATCCAGAGGGATTTGTGTGTATGTGTGTGTGTATTAAATGTCTTTAATTAGAATTATCCACATGCCATGCTACGCATCTCTGGTTGGGTTGTAATTTAACTACCTGCTGTAAACACGGGTTGTCCTCATTTAGTGACCGCGATTGGGATTGTAAGCTTAGTTGTTAAGCAAATGAAGTGAAACCACAGCTGGGGTTATGACCGTCCTTCAGTGTTCCTTGGTGTTACAAACCTGTGATGGTCATAAGTGCAAGATTCGTTGCAGAGCAATTTTTTTTCATTGTAAACTTTGTCACCGTTGTACCTGTGAACGGTCTCTAAATGAGGACTGTCTGTATTAGCCACAATGAGAAAGACATTGTGCTACACATCTGTGAACAGCTTGCCTCCAGAAATTGTGGGTGCTCCATCACTGGATATTTTTAAGAAGAGTCTCTAGAGTCTAGACAGTCACTTATCTAAAATGGTATAGGTTCTCCTGCTTAAGCAGGGGGCTGGACTAGATGACCTTCAAGGTCCCTTCCAGCTCTATTCTATTCTAAGTGTGAGATGGCTCCAGCTTTTGGTCAGATTTGATTCAGGCAATAGCTTTTAAGCCCTTTCCTTTGTCTGACAAGAGATGATTAGAGGACTGAAAGCTAAAACATGAAGAAGGGTTGCAGGAACTGGGTATGTCTAGTTTAATGAAAAGAAGGATTAGGGGAGACATGATAGCAGTCTTCCAATATCTCAGGGGCTGCCCCAAAGAAGAGGGAGTCAAGCTATTCCCCAAAGCACCTGAAGGCAGGACAAGAAGTGATGGTTGGAAACTCATCAAGGAGAGGACCATCCTAGAGACAAATTTCTGGACAGTGAGATTAATTAATCGGTGGAACAACTTATTTCCAGAAGGTAGGTGCTTCATCACTGGAGGTCTTTAAGAAGAGATTGGACAGCCACTAGTCTGAAATGGTAGAGATCAGGGTCTCCTGCTTGAGCTGGGGGTTGGACGAGAAGACCTCCAAGGTCCCTTCCAAGTCTATTATTCTGCTTTGTTCTGTTCTGTTCTCTTAATAAATGACTCTCTAAAATTCAAAAATCTGTTTTTCCACTGTAAAAGAGGATGATCTGGGAGAAAAATGACGGATTATTTTAAACTTGGCACGAGAACAAGATGAACTTAAGATCCTCTTGCAAGGAAAGGAATGGCTGATTAGATAGAAGATAACTCAGAAAAAAAAGGGAAATCAGTTAAGTTTTAGGCAGTTAAATATTTTGAAAATGTTTTCAGAATGGCAATGAAAGTTAAACATTGCTAGCTTTCAAATATTTATTTTTTAGTCCCATCGCTCCACTCCTACCAGAACTTTTTCAAACTTTAGGAGCATTAGTTCTTATATCTCTGTCTGGAAAATGTTAATTCAGATTTCTGCTCTGAGCAAAGACCTGGATTCATTCAATGGGCTTTTTGGCTCTCCCAAAGCTTGAATTCTATGATTTGAATTTTCAAAAAATTGTTTTGCAGTTCCAGTGAAGGAAAAGTTTTGTGGTTTAAATCCTGGGCTTGAGATTCATCGAGGATGATCCAGTGTTTCTTAAACTAGGCAACTTGAAGTGTGTGGATTTCAACTCCCAAACTTGGCATTTTGAAGAATTCAGAATGTGTATGAGAATGACTGGCTGGGGAATTGTGGAAGTTGAAGTCCACGCGTCTTCCAAATTCCAAGTTTGAGATGCCGAGTTTGATAAACTCCCAGGAATTGTGGGAGTTGAAGGCCAGACTGTTGTGTATGTACCATAGTTAATAAAGTATGAGCTTGAGGTAAAGTGCAGGGTTCTGGCCCTGCACTTCTGATTGGCTGTTAGGCGGCCAGGTCGGATTGGTTAGTTCCGAGGAATCCGATTGGCCCTTAACGGAGAATCCTTATTGGTTAAAAGAGCTAACTTTCAGAGCTCGTTATTGGACAATTCTTACAAGGGTTGCCTATATAA
The DNA here is from genome assembly GCA_033807585.1 of Hydrophis major. Classification (NCBI taxonomy): domain Eukaryota; kingdom Metazoa; phylum Chordata; class Lepidosauria; order Squamata; family Elapidae; genus Hydrophis; species Hydrophis major. Next base: position 370,747,831 of record CM066329.1, read on the forward strand.
GGCAGAGTTCACTGTTGTTGGTTTGAGAAGTCACTATGCAGATAAAGAGCTGAAAGTTCACAGTTCAGAGGCTGTCTCCATTTATTCCGACCCATGATCAGTACTTAACACAGACATCTTCAAAAATTCCAGGTTTGAGATTTGAAATCAACACATCTTCAAGATACCAAGTTTCAGGGGCCATGTTTGAGAAACTCCCAGGAATTCTGGGAGCTGAAGTCAATGTATCTTCAAGATGTCAAGTTTGGGACTTTAGGCACACCAATTCTAGGTTGCTTCTTTCCTGAAACTAATCAGCTAAAACAATTAGCCAGTGGAATGACTTGACTCCAGAAGTTATGGATGTTCCATCACTGGAGTTTTTTAAGAAGAGATTGCACAACCATTTTGTCTGAAATGGTACAGGGCCTCCTGCTTGAGCAGACCTTGGACTAGAAGACCTCCAAGGTCCCTGCCAACTCTGTTATTCTGTTATATATTTTCAAGATGCCAAATTTGAGATACTCTCAGGAATTCTTCAAGAGGTCAAGTTTGAGAACACTGATCCAGACTGTCAAGAGTGTTTGCAGTGTGACTAACTATTATGAGACAACCCAGGAGCAAAACACAAGGCTTTGTCTTTTAACAGAGGTTTATATACATACATATATATGGTAGGCAAATATCTGGCAATCAATCAATCTTCAACTCTACATGGAGAACTACAATGGAGATAGAACATGAGGAGAAGAGAGGTACGCCCTCTCATGGCCTCCCTTATATAGACAGCTTCTTAAAGCGGCAATAACTCTGCTGACCTATCCTCAGTCTTAAAACGGCAATAACCCTGCTGACTTATCCTCATTGCATCAGCATTTACAGCAGCCTTACAACAGTTGGTCAGCTATTAAATCTTCAATATCTTAACACAGACCTTTGATGATTCTTGGCTATGGATGTGTCCCATCGGAGAATATACATCCAGGGGGTGGGGGAAGACCAGAGTCAAGGGTGAGATGAATGATGTGTCTCAGTACTGGCTGGCTGTCAGGGCTCCAACAATCCACACCCATTCGAATCATGAGTCTCTAGCCACTTCTCTCAGAGTTTAAAAAAATCATTTATTAGGAGTGACCATGTCAGCATGACCTGGGTGCAGCCAACACTGAGACACATCATTCATCTCACCCTTGAATCTAATCTTCCCTCACCCCCGGATGTCTATTCTCCAGTGGGACACATCCATAGCCAAGAGTCATCAATCATGCTCTCCAGTAATAATCTTGCATGCCAGAGGCTTTGGCCACCTAGCGATTATCTTTTTTTCAAAATAAACTTTATTAATTTTACAATTAAAACAAAACAAACTACACAAAGAAAAAATTAAAAAATTTCAACATCAACAGTTTGTGGTTTCCTGTTTGTTACATTATTTTGTGCAATATTTACAATTGATGTCTAATGCGAATATATACTTACTACAGCTACTACCAATCTTCCTATACCATTTATGATATAGTCTGTCTTTACTCAATCCATTCATACAAACAATGCCAAATCATGTAGTATTCTGATGATTCTTTATCTTTTAGGGCTAGGTTTAATTTATCCATTTCTGCACAACTAATTATCTTTTGAATTATCAATCAATCAATCTTCAACTCTACATGGAGAACTACAATAGAGATAGAACACGAGGAGAAGAGAGGTACGCCCTTTCATGGTCTCCCTTATATAGATAGCTTCTTAAAGTGGCAATAACTCTGCTGACCCAGACACTGGTGGAATGTAGGCCTGCTTCCAACCTTGAGCAAAGGCCAGTCTGGCCGCCATCAATATATGTAACACTATGTATTTAACTTTTTTTTTTTTCCATATTTTTCCCTAAGTATTCCTAATAAGAACAATTCTGGTTTTAGTTCAATTTGTTCATTCCTAATTTCTTCCAACCATTTTTTTAATTCTCAGCCAATATTTTTTGGATTCTATACAGGACCACCACATGTGATAGTATGTTCTGTCCTTTTTTTTTTTTGCACTTCCAACATTTCGGGCTCATGGCCAGTCTTGAAGGGGGGAGGTGCCATCTATAAAAAATTACCTAGCGATTATCTAAGGTATGCATTACTTCCCCCACTCCCTTTCTGCTGACATTTCTAAAAGACCAGATAAATATTTTTGAGTTGACACCTTTGACTTGACTCGAAGAGTTTGCTGGTGAGATAAAACGATGGAGTGCTGCCCTGGCATACCCAACTGATACGTCTCCTTAGATTTCGCCCACTAATCAAAATGCGTCACTTTGACTGCTCGTCATTTACAAGAGTGCCTGAAAACCAAGCGTCACGATGGCTGCCTGAGCCACTATCAGCTTGCAGCCGAGCCGAGCCTCAACTTGTTTTGTGGGTTGCAAGAAAAGTTAATGACACTGTGAAGACATGTAACTTGTTATTCATTAGATGCAGTCCGTGTAATGTACCCGAAGCAGTAAAAAAAAAAAATTCAATTAATAAGCCAAAGCAGGCATGGAATAGATCAAAAGCCCTGTGCTGTGGATTGTGGAAACGTTCCTGAGAATGAAGCCATTTTGCCAGCGATAAAAAAAGCTACATTCATAGAACCATAGAATAACAGAGTAGGAAGGGACCTTGGAGGTCTTCTAGTCCAAGCCCCTGCTTTAGCAGGAGACCCTATATGGTTTCAGACAAAAGGTTGTCCAGACTCTTACATCTCCAGAGATTTTGAACCTCAGCTTCCATTGCAGTTGTTAAGTTAGTAATACGGTTGTTAAGTGAATCTGGCTTCCCCATCGACTTTGTTTCTCACAGGGTCACAAAAGGGGATCACATGAACCGGAACTAGAACTCACGACGTATGGTGATGGGCTCAAAGTCACTCAGCTGGCTTTCATGCCTAAAACAGGATTACAACTCACTGTCTTCTGATGATTGGTCCAAATTCACCCAGCTGCCTTTCATGACTAAGACGGGACTAGAATTCACTGTCTCCTGGTGATTGGCCCAAAGTCACCCAGCCTGTTTTCATGCATAACACAGGACTAGAACTCATGATCTTGTGCTTTCTAGCCTAGTTCCTTAACCATTAGACCAAACCATTTCTTTAGATTTTTCTCTTATCCAGTGTTGTGCCTGTATGGCAGATAAATCTGAATATATTGAAAAATCATGGAATAAATTACTTCTTTTTTAATCAATTTTGAATGTTTAAAGAAGTTAAAGAGGACAGTGAACAAACACCAAAGTAAAGGGAATAGTAGATGAAGACATTCACTTTTTAAAACCCAAAGTCTTTCAACTATGAGATAGAAGATAATTTAATGATGGTTCTAATGAGTAGGGAAAGGATTTTGCAATACATAAGTCATGCTAAGGTGAGAGAATACCAAGAGGTTTGGAGGGAGGAGATATTAATGAACAGAGAAAGATTTTTATCCAATTCACTGCCATGATCAGAGAATAATTCTGTATTGATTGAATGACATCTACATGCTTTCTATTGGAAACATGATCGTTTGTTGCGTTATTTGGAATTCTAGCAATACTCTAGTTCACAGATAACCAAATTGTTGGACCATTCATGCTTTATTTAGGTGTTGCAAAAAGGCCTTGTAGAATCAAACTTCTTTCAGCTATAATAATGATTTTTTCTTAGTTCTGGTTTAATAAATCATCCATCCATCCTTCCTTCCTTCCTCCCTCCCTCCCTCCCTTAAATTTACATGCTGTGCAGCTCACTATCACTTTGGGCATCTTATGACATCCTAAAATAACATTATAAATGTTAAGTTCTGCGCATGGGCGCAAGGAACGGAGACGAGGCAGTGAACAGTGAACTTCAACTCTTTATTAATCATTCTGAACAGAGCAAATCCCTAAGGCAGCAGCAGCCCTTTTATAGGGGAGGCTGCTGACCTATTAGCCAATGAGAACATGGAAGTGTTAAACCCTTGAACCAATGAGAGTGGCTCGTTAACAGCCAATCAGATTCCCCAGAACAGACCAATCCGATATCACTATAATCGGCCAATCAGAAGTGCAGGATTAGAACCCTGCTTTTTCTTAAGGTTTGTTAAAACTTTATTTAAGCGCTTTTATTAGTTCATAACACCCCTTCCCCCCCGGGTTCTGTTTGAGGGGTGCGGTGACGTAATCCCTAAGATATGTAGGTTGTTTTAACTGTCTACTGGATTGGCGCTGTACCACCGGTTCCTGTCTGTAGTCCGGTTTCGACGGGATGTTTTTGGACATATCTGGTACAGGCGGTTCCGCATTCTCACTGGACGACTTGGTGCCGCTAATGCTGTCATTGTTGTCCTCCGATCTTTGTGGGCTAGCCTCCGTTGAGGCATTCCTCTGTGGCGAGGAGAGTCCCCTCCCTGATTCTTCTTGATTTATCGTGCCCAACTGCTGACTTCCTTCACTTCTGCTTTCCACCATCTCGAATTCGGTTTCTTCTACATCCCCTCCCCCCTCAGTTTGGGAGTCACAGGAGTTGCGGGAACTGGGTTGTAGCCTAGAGCGAAGCTGATCTATATGGCGTTTCCATATTTTTCCGTCACAGGTTTGCACACGGTACGATCTGGGCCCGGTGGTTTGAATTATGGTTGCTTCGACCCATTATGGTTCGCCGGAGAGGTTTTTAGCGAAAACTAAGTCACCTACCTTGAACTCGCGGCATTTTCCGCTAGATCCACAGGGTTTCTCTGGCTCGTAGGACGGGTGAAGCCGGTCGAGGTGGGAATGGAGCTTGCGTCCCATCAACAGTTCAGCTGGAATCTTGTTGGTGACGCTGTGCGGAGTGATGTGTTGGAGCAGGAGTATTCTGTTTCTTTTGTTGTCAATGTCCCCATAGTCCATTTGGTGGAGAGTATTTTTTTAACAAATTGTACCATGTGCTTGGCCCTGCCGTTAGCCGCAGGGTGCACTGGCAAAGTTAGCGCATGGTGGATACCCCGGTCCGCTAAGTATTGTTCAAATGCCAGGGCGGTGAACTGGGGTCCATTGTCGGAGACCAGAACGTCTGACAGCCCGTGCGTTGCGAATAGCCTATTCAATTTTTGGATGATGGACTCGGTTGTAGTATTCTTCATTTCATGGTTCTCGAGCCAGTTGGAATAGGCATCCACTGTTAGGAGGAACGTATGTCCTTTAGTAGGCCCCGCAAAGTCAACGTGGATGCGGGACCACGGCCCCCGGGGGGGTTTCCATTCTGTTGGAGTTGCTCTAGGTGGGGCACTGCTGACTTCTTGGCACTTTAAACAAGTCTTTACCCAGGCTTCAATCTGTTTGTCGATGCCCGGCCACCATGCGTAGCTTCGTGTGAGCACTTTCATATGCACGATGCCAGGGTGACCGCCATGCAATGTTTTCAATACTGCTCATTGTAACCGCTCTGGGACGACGACTCTATCTCCCCATAGGATGCAGCCTTTTTGCGAAAAAAGTTCTGTTTGCCGGTTTCTGAAAGGGGTGAAGTTGTCAGGGGTTTGTTCTATTGGCCATCCTCGTTCGACCCAGCTAAGAACTTGTGCCAAGACAGGATCTCATTTTGTTTCGATTGCAATGTCTCTGGCTGTTAAAGGTGGTGAATGTACCATTTCAATCTGGAGTGTCGTAAGGGTTGGAGCTGGGTCGTCGATGGTTTCTGGAAGTGAGGTACGGCTCAATGTATCAGTGTGGGGAATGGCTTTCCCCGGGCGGTGTTGTAATTTATAGTTGTACGCAGCTAAAAACTCTGACCAGCGAGTCATTCTAGGTGACAATATATAGGGGGTTGGCTTGTCTCCCGCTATAATCCCTAGCAAAGGTTTGTGGTCGGTAACAATAGTAAAAACTTGTCCATACACATATTCATGAAACCGTTTCACAGCAGATACAACAGCAAGAGCCTCTTTGTCGATCTGGCTATAGTTACGTTCAGCCTTTGATAGGGTCCTTGAAAAATAGGCAATAGGGGCCTCACTACCATTTGGTAACACATGACTCAAAATGGCTCCTACTCTAAACGGTGACCCATTACATGTAATTGTTAAAGGCAGAGTCTCGTTATACTGTATTAAAACAGCATCTGAGGTTAGTAAGTTTTTCACTTGTCGGAATGTGTGCTCCTCTCGGTGTCCCCAGACCCAGGTTGCTTTTTTGTTGAGAAGTCTATGTAGGGGCTCAGCTACGGTCGCTTTCTGGGGCAAGAAGATGTTGTAAAAGTTAATGAGCCCCAGGAAAGCTTGGAGATCAGTCCTATTTCTGGGTCTTGGGGCGTTTTTGATTGCCCTTAGTTTGCTATTAGTGGGGTGAATGCCTTGTTTATTAATTAGGTACCCCAGGAACTCTACTTTATCTGTACACAGTTGACATTTATTTTTTTAAACCTTAAGGCCAGAGTCTTTAAATTTCTGGAGAACCATTTTAAGATGCTTTTCTAGTATTTCTCTATTCGGGGCAGCAATTAAAACATCATCAAAGTATGGCACGACCCCCTTGATCCCTTGCAAGAGTCTCTCCATCAGACTTTGAAAAATCCCTGGGGCTACGCTCACTCCGAATTGGAGTCGGTTGCACTTTAAGGCACCTCGGTGCGTAACGATAGTCTGTGCCTCTGCGGTTTTTTTTATCTACAGGCAGTTGTTGGTACGCCTGTGCTAAATCCAATTTAGCAAAGACTTTTCTGCTCCCCAGGGAATGGAGAAGGTGTTGTACCATCGGCACCGGGTAAGTGTTCTGTTGAAGGGTGTGATTAAGGGTGGCCCGGTAGTCCCCACAAATCCTTAATGATCCATCCGGTTTGATGGGTGTTACAATTGGGGTTTCCCAATGAGCGTGGTCAGTTGGTTCTAAAACACCCTGGGCTATTAATTTATCGAGCTGCTCGTCAATTTTTGGTTTAAGGGCAAAAGGTACCCGATGAGGCTTAAGGCGGATGGGGGCTACTTCAGGGTTAAGGTTAAATGATATCGGGGTCCCCTTGTACTCGCCTAGTTTGTCTGCAAAGACGTCCTGGAATTCCTGGACGATGGCCTCCTCCCAGTCATCGCTTCTGGTTTGGTGAATGCCGGCTACCTCGATCCTGAGTGGGGCGAACCATTGAAGGCCTAACAAGCTAGGCCGATCACGGTCGACGACAGTCAGTGGTAATGACGCAGTACGATTTTTGAATGATACTTGGACTTGGCTGGATCTAACGACCGGAATTTGGTTCCCCTGATAATCTTTGAGTATGATTCTTTGGGCTCTGATGTCTTGATGCCGGACGGCAGGAATTAATTGTTTAAGAGTTTTCCAGTAAACCATTGAGAGGGATGATCCTGAATCGACTTCCATCACGCAAGGCTGGTTTTCAATGGCGACCTTCACTCGAATCTTCTTTGCATCTAGCGATGAGGCATGACCGATTGTAATGGTTTGGTGTGCCTCTTCTCATCTCGTTGAAATGGCCAGTGTTTTATTTCTGTAGGAGTGGTTGTTCCATTGGTGGTTCAAATGTTCCCGACTCACAGGACGATTCCCTGTGGTCTGGCGGTAGTTGTTTCCCCTCTGAAGTGGGCTGGATCCTTGCTTGCTTCTACAGACCTTCCCGATGTGGCCTCTTTTCCCACAGAAATGGCAGAGTGCATCGAGGAATTTGCAATCTGATCGCGGGTGGTTTGCCCCAAAACCCGTGCATTGGTGCGGTAGTCTTTGATTTCGCTGGTGGCGTTGGTCACGTTCAGACCAGAGCCAGTTGACCTCCTCCTCATCACTTTCTGATGGCAATTTGAGGTCCTTGTGGTGGGTCGCTGTTGTGTGCCTCTCTAGGCGAGGTGAGGTGTCTCTGGCGAGTTGACGGAGCGGTGCGTTGGTGCGGCGATTCGGGCGGCCGACTTCCTGGTTGCTTCTGCTGCAGTAGCGTCCTTGATGACATCAGCAAGGTTTATGTCCCCTTTGGCCATAATCTTGCTCTGCGTCGTCTGGTCTTCTAATCCCAGAATTATTCAGCTTCTCAGAGCTTCTTCGAGGTCTGTAACCCCACAGAGGCCTCCCAGGTTCCGGAGATCTGCAATAAAATCTGCAACGCTCTCTCCTTTGCACTGGTCCCTCTGGTAAAATTCATGTCTTCAGACAAGCGTTGGTATGGCGGGTGCATAGTGGGCCCGTAGAAGGGGTGCGAGGACGTCCCAGTCCATGGTTTTCACCTCAGCCGGTTTCACTAGTGCCGTGACCATCTTAAAAATGGCAGGCCTGCAATGGGTCAGGAACACTGCTTGCTTTTTTCCCATAGTGGCATCCTTCAAGTTGTTGGTCTCCAGAAACATCTGGAACTGGTCTATGTACGAGTCCCAGTCTTCTTGTGCTGGGTCAAATGGAGCGGGTGGTATGGCGCCGCAGGACATGGTTTCCGTTGTCGATGCGCCTTCAGCCACATGCTCTGTTTGGTGCTCTGTAGTGTTCAGTCAGCTCTGATGTCTCCGCATCCCACCCTCATCGCCAGTGTTAAGTTCTGCGCATGGGCGCAAGGAACGGAGACGAGTTAGTGAACAGTGAACTTCAACTCTTTATGAAACATTCTGAACAGAGCAAAACCCTAGGGCAACAGCAGCCCTTTTATAGGGCAGGCTGCTGACCTATTAGCCAATGAGAACATGGAAGTGTTAAACCCTTGAACCAATGAGAGTGGCTCGTTAACAGCCAATCAGATTCCCCAGAACGGACCAATCCGATATATCTATTATCAGCCAATCAGAAGTGCAGGATTAGAACCCTGCTTTTTCTTAAGGTTTGTTAAAACTTTATTTAAGCGCTTTTATTAGTTCATAACAATAAAACAATTCAAAGATTAGAAACATTGATTAGTTGACAACCATTAGGACTGGATCAATCTACCCCATGCCTTGCCGATGATAATTCTCACACCTCTTTTTCTTTCAAAGATTCAGCAGAAATCGTATCTTAATTTCTCTTCTGCTTATAACTGTCCACAGTTACACACGGGCAGTTTTGTCCATTTTACCCAATGGTGGATGTGTGTTTTGGCTGTGCTCATCGTAACATTATGTAAATTCCAGGTCTCTTTTGGCAGCCATGACATAAGCATGACCCCAACATGTTTTCCACCCTCCAAATATGGCATCAGTCATGCTTCTAGTGGAAGTGAATACAACACGACCCTTTTAAGTTCCTTACAAACTCCTTTCTCTCCACCGAATCTTTCAACTCAAACAAAAACGTTTCTCCATTTGAAAATACAGCCTAAGCATTTTCTTGGTGCTCTCATCTGTTGCATTTTAATCACAATATTCAGCCTAAATGTTCAGACTTGAACACCAGGCCCTAGCTAACAAAATGAAATTCAATGTAGAAAAAGTAGACAAGAAAAACACAACATACAGGTACATGCTGGGTGAAACCTGACAATAGGAGTAACTGTTGAGAGGGATCATGGAGTCTTACTGGACAATCACTTAAATATGAGCTAGCAGTGTGCGGCGGTTGCCAAAAAAGCCAATGCAATTCTCGATTGCATTAACAGAGGGATGGAATCAGTGGTGATATTAATTTTTTTTTACTATTGGTTCTGTGGGTGTGGCTTTGTGGGCTTTGTGGGTGGTGTTGTGAATTAATAAAAGTGCTTGAATAAAGATTATTGAGAGCTTGGAGTAAAGTGCAGGGTTCTGGCCCTGCACTTCTGATTGGCCGATAATAGCGACATCGGATTGGTCCATTCAGGAGAATCGGATTGGCCATTAACAAGCCTCTCCTATTGGTTAATGGAGCTAGCGCTCCCTGTGTTTTCATTGGTTAAATACTCAAGAGCTTGCCTATATAAAGGGGGCCGTTGTGGCTGTAGAGCGAGCTGTTACACCATGTTTTTTTTTTTAAACAAATTTTATTGATTTTAAAGACAAACAAACCATCATTAACCATTAAATACATAAAACCTCTTTCCATTATTAATTTTACAAGTCAAGTAAAATATTATTTTATGCAACATAATTCTGTTTTACACTATTTCAATATAACAGATATCTCTTAACAAATTTCTCATTATTTCTCTTTTCGTATTCAATTTCATTGTTATTATTATTATTTTCTATATTTATCCAATTTATAATCATCATCTTCATTCCTCTCTGACTTGATTACGATTATTCTCATCCAACATTCCTCCAAGGTTTTATTAATTCTCAAACAAAACATAGACACACAAAACACAAAAATATAAAACTTCTTTTAAGAAAGTAGTTTGGCCCCAGATTACCTCTCTTTGTATAAACTTCAATTAAACTCGTGCTCATCTTGTATACCATTACCTATCTTATTTACCATTCTATATCTTCTATATAACTTCTCCCCACTTTTCATTCTTCTTATTTCTATTTTATTTAATTCATTTTAATTTAAATCATTATATTTGTATTTTTTGTCCATTCTTTCCAGATTACCCATTTATCTCATTCCCTATAGTAAAAAAAAAAAAAAAAGAATTTCTCCTGAATTCACTGATCAGAGTATGATGCCTTTCTATCCTCCCCCTAAATTAATATTTAAAATAACACCTGATACCCAATCTGATTCTGCTTAGTACATTCTACCTACTAACCTTTAAAGAGAAAAAATAATAAATTCATAATAATTAATATAATTAGATAATAAATCTAAATATTAAATCTTATAACATTCCGATTGTCTATTTCAAAAAACAAGTGCTACAATTTTATTAAATTTTAAAATCTATCATTACTAAACATTTCAATATTTTAATCTTTTATTAATTCTTATAACATTCTAGTTTTCTATTTCTAATACATAATACCATCTTATGTACCTTGCAGAATCTTCTTTTTTAAAGAAATTATACCTTACCCTTTATCCCTAAAAAAATATCCTTTTTTCCCAACTTGTTTCATACCTTTGTGGCTTTTCCCTCCCTTTTCCCTTCCTTTCTTATCCCCCCTGGCCTTTTTACCCCCCCCTCAACTAACCTCTGCCTTTTTAGCTTTCCCTCTCTGTTGTAATCCTTTCTCCTTTTGCTCAGTAACATTGAGTTGGTTTTGCATCTTATTTTTTCCTTTCTTAAGTGTTTTTTTCAGTCTTAAGTCCTTCATTTTCCTTCCTTTCTTTCTCCTTTCTCTCTTAGTTAATTTTTTAGATTCACTGAAGATGGCATCTTCTTCTTTTTCTTCTTCTCCTTCTATTTCCTTCATCTGTTGTTGTGTTTGCTGATGAATAGCAAGCGCCATTTCTAAAGAAAGGAAAGCTTCTTTCACAGCATCTTTACTTTCTTGATATTCCTTTCTAAGTTCATCATCAGATAAAGCCATTCTTTGTTCTTCTTAGAGCAACCAAAATGTTTCAAAAGTTAAAACAATTCCTCAAAGTCCCAGAGACACCAATCAGTCCAAACAACGCACAAAGTTCTCACTTTCTCTTCCTGGGGTGGTATCAGTAAAAGGGAAAAGAAAAAAAGCCCAGTCTGTATTTTACAGCCTTGTTGCAATCAATTTCTAGTCTCAAGATCTTCAAGGCATCTCCTCCAGAAAAATCTTAATATATATATATATATTGTCCTTTCCCTTCCCACTTATAACAAGAAGCCAAGATTTTACCTTTTATAAAAAACAACAGGTTTCTCAATGGCCATTTGTTGATTCCATAGGGAAGAAGGGTAAACTTTACTTTCAGCACCTCAATTTTGCCGCTTGAAATCCTCCTCTGGAAACTAAGTATTTTTCAAAAAGTCATAGTTCTCAGGATTAAATGCCTCTTAAAGTCCTGGATCAGCCAAAAAACTTTCTCTTGAAAACTTTCTCCTCTCTTCCTCCTGCTCAGTCTTACCCAGCGGCCAGCTTCTTTGTGGCGGCCATTACAGACCGCCGCTCGACCGCCTTGAGAAAAGGGGGTTTTGCTGGCTGGGGAGGGGGTCTGCAACACCCCCAAACCCCTCACCAGCTCCCCCCTATCTTCGGCTGCCTCTGCGGGGCAGCCCGAGCCTCCAAATCCGTCCAGATCGGAGGCACCAAAACGGGTAGCGCGGCAGGGATCGCACAGGATCGCGGAACCCTGCCGCTGGCGAAGCCGACAAACCAGAAGTTCCCCTGTTACACCATGTTAATACAGAGTTTGAAGTTCACTGTTTACCGGCTCGTCTCCTTCTTAGTGCCCATGCGCAGAACTTAACACTGGCGACGAGGATGGGATGTGGAGACGTCAGAGCTGACTGAACAATGAAGAATGATAACAGAGCACGTGGATGAAACGCACCAACGGCGGAACCATGTCCGGCGGCATCACACCACCCACTCCATTCGACCCGGCACAAGAAGACTGGGACTCATATATGGATCGTTTCCAGATGTTTCTGGAGACCAACAATTTGAAGGATGCCACTACCGGAAAGAAATGGGCAGTATTCCTAACTCATTGCGGCCCAACCGTATTTAAAATGGCCAAGGCACTAGCGAAATTGGCAGAAGTAAAGTCTTTGGACTGGGACGTCCTCGAACCCCTGCTGAGGGCCCACTATGCACCGACCGTGCCAACGCTCGTTAGAAGGCATGAATTTTACCAGAGAGATCAGTGGAAGGGCGAAAGCGTTGTTGATTTCATAGCAGATCTCCGGAATCTGGGAGGCCTATGCGGGTTTGCCGACCTCGAAGAAGCCCTGAGAGACCGAATAATTCTGGGATTAGATGCTCTGGGCACGCAGAGTAAGCTGATGGCGAAAGGCGACATTAGCTTTACAGATGCCATCGCTGAAGCTACTGCAGCAGAAGCAACCAGGAAGTCGGCTGCCCGAATGCGCCGCACCCACGCCCCGCTTCACCAACTCACCTGTGAAGTTTCACCCCACTCAGAAGAACAGGCTACAACAGCCCACCACGAGGACCTCGAATCATCATCAGAAAGCGATGAAGAAGAGGTCCACTGGCTTCGGTCCGAACGAGACCAATGCCAGAGATCGCAGTACCAATGCGCTGGTTGTGGGGCAAGCCACCCCCAATCAGAATGCAAATTCCTCGATGCACTCTGCCATGTGTGCGGGAAAAGAGGCCATATCGCATGGGTCTGTAGAAGCAAGCTAGGACCCAGCCAGCCCTCGAGGGGGGCTAACTATTGCCAAACGACAGGAAGCCGTCCTGTAAAGCGAGAACCCTTGAACCACCAATGGAACAACCACTCCTACAGAAACAAACCCCTAAACCATTCAATGAAGCGAGAAGAGGCTCACCAAACGATCACGATCGGTCACGCGTCATCTCTTGATGCCAAGAAGATCCGAGTGAAAGTGGCCATCGAAAACCAGCCCTGCCTGATGGAAGTCGATTCAGGATTGTCTCTCTCGATGGTTTCAGTTGTTGGATCCAGCCAAGTCCATGTCTCGTTTAAGAATCGCACAGCATTCCTACCCCTGACTGTAATCGACAGGGATCGGCCTAGTTTGTTAGGCGTCCAATGGTTCGCGCCACTTGGAATTGAAGTAGCCGGCATCCACCAAACCTGCAGCAACAACTGGGAAGAGGATCTCGTCCACGAATTCCAGGACATCTTTGCAGAAAAACTAGGCGAGTACAAGGGGACCCCGATATCATTTAAACTCAATCCTGAAATAGCTCCCATCCGCCTTAAGCCTTGTCGAGTTCCATTTGCCCTTAAACCAAAGATTAACGAGCAGCTTGATAAATTAATAGCTCAGGGTGTGTTAGAACCAACTGATCACTCTCCCTGGGAAACCCCAATCGTGACACCCATCAAGCCGGATGGATTGATAAGAATTTGTGGGGACTACCAAGCCACCCTAAACAACGCCCTTCAACAAAATGCTTACCCGGTACCGGTGGTGCAACACCTCCTCCATTCCCTGGGGGGCGGAAAAGTCTTCGCTAAACTAGACTTAGCCCAGGCATACCAACAACTGCCTGTAGACCAAAAAACGGCAGAGGCCCAAATGATCGTTACGCACCGAGGTGCGTTTAAATGTAACCGACTCCAGTTTGGAGTGAGTGTAGCCCTGGGAATCTTTCAAAGTTTGATGGAAAGACTATTACAGAGGATAAAAGGCGTTGTCCCATATTTTGATGACATGTTAATTGCTGTCCCGACTCGAGAAATACTAAGGGATCACCTGAGGTTGGTTCTCCAGAGATTTAAAGTCTCAGGTCTCAAAGTTAAAAAAAACAAGTGTCAACTATGTACGGATCCTGTAGAATTTTTAGGATATTTAATTGATAGTCAAGGCATTCACCCCACTGATAGCAAGCTCAGGGCAATCAAAAACACCCCAAAACCCCATAATAAGGCCAACCTCCAGGCTTTTCTAGGCCTCATCAATTTTTATAATGTTTTCCTGCCTCACAAAGCAACTGTAGCCGAACCGCTACATCGTTTGTTGGACAAAAAAGCATCCTGGGTATGGGGACACAGAGAGGAGCAGGCGTTTTGACAAGTGAAAAATTTATTGACTTCTGATGCTGTTTTGATGCAGTATAATGAGACTTTGTCTTTAACGATCACGTGTGATGCATCACCATTCGGAGTGGGCGCCATTTTGAGCCACGTTTTGCCAAATGGTAGTGAAGCCCCTGTTGCCTATTTTTCAAAGACGCTATCAAAAGCAGAACGCAATTACAGTCAAATCGATAAAGAGGCCCTTGCTATTGTGTTCGCTGTTAAGAGATTTCATGAATATGTATATGGTTGAGCTTTTACTATAGTGACTGACCACAAACCTTTGCTGGGAATAATAGTGGGAGATAGCCCAACCCCTTATATATTATCTCCCAGAATGACTTGCTGGTCAGAATTCTTGGCTGCCTATAATTATAAGTTGCAACACCGCCTGGGGAAGGCTATTCCCCACGCCGACGCATTGAGCTGTGCACCACTTCCGGAAACCGTTGACGACACTGCTCCGATCGTCACAACACTGCAGATCGAGACACTTCGAACACTGCCACTAACAGCCCGAGATATCGCGATTGAAACAAAACGTGACCCCATTTTAGCACAAGTCCTCAGCTGGGTCAAGCGCGGTTGGCCATTGGACCAGATACCTGACAACTACGTTCCATTCAAAAATCGACAAACGGAACTGTTTTCCCAGAAGGGCTGCATTATCTGGGGAGATAGAGTCGTTGTCCCAGAACGGTTACGATGAGCAATACTAAGAACCTTGCACGATGGCCACCCTGGCATCATGCGCATGAAAGCCGGGTATCGACAAGCAGATCGGAGCCTGGGTAAAAGCTTGTCACAAATGCCAGGAAGTTAGCAATGCCCCTCCAAAAGCAACCTCGACAGAATGGGAAACACCGAGGGGACCATGGTCCCGTATTCATCAGGACTTTGCAGGACCTACCAAAGGACACACATTTTTATTAACGGTGGATGCCTACTCGAACTGGCTTGAAATCCATGAGATGAGAAATACAACAACCGAATCAGTCATCAGGAAACTAGACAGATTATTTGCAACACACGGACTACCAGACGTTCTGGTATCCGACAAGGGGCCCCAATTTACCGTGCTGTCTTTGAACAGTACCAGGCGGACCGCGGTATTCGCCATGTGCTGACTTCACCAGCTCATCCTGTGGCCAATGGAAGGACCGAGAGCATGGTACAATTCGTCAAAAAAACCTTGCAAAAAATGGACTATGGCGATATTGAAGACAAGATTAACCGGATACTCCTTTTGCAGCATATCACTCCGCACAGCGTCACCAACAAAACTCCGGCCGAGTTGTTGATGGGGCGGAAGCTCTGCTCCCACCTCGACCGTCTACACCCATCATATGAACCTGAAAAACCACACGGATTCAGCGGGAAATGCCGTAACTTCCAGGTAGGCGACTTTGTTTTCGCTAGAAGTTTTTCGGGAGATCCGTTGTGGGTCGAGGCAACTGTAATCCAAGTAACTGGCCCCAGATCATACCGCATGAAATGTCGCGATGATAGAATATGGAAGCGCCATATTGATCAGCTGTGTTCAAGGCTGCAGTCGGGGATCTCTGAGTCCCCTGACTTCCAAACTGAGGGGGGAGGAGACGCCGAGGAAGCTGAATTTGAAACGGCAGAAAGTATAAGCGGAAGAAATGACTGTTCAGAGGCAACACGTGAAGAAGGATTGGGAATGGGGGTAAGCTCGCCTCAAGGAGATGCCGAGAACATTAGCAGCAATGAAAATTTGGATACAGAACTGGAGGCACCCTGTTCACTGGATAACGTCCTACCCCAACAAGACTGTAGCCAAATACCGGGAGGACAACGTAAATCAAATAGACAATCAAAACAACCTGCCTACCTCAAAGACTACGTGACCACACCCCTTAAACGGAACCCGGAGGGAAGGGGTGTTGTGAATTAATAAAAGTGCTTGAATAAAGATTATTGAGAGCTTGGAGTAAAGTGCAGGGTTCCTCTCGATGGTTTCCTGGAAGACCCTCAAGCAGCTCATTCCTACTGTCCGGTGGCAAGACCTCAGATTCCAAAGACTCATACTCAAAAACTATCAAGGAAATTGAATTCCGGTCGTCGGATCCAGCCGAGTCCGGGTATCGTTTAAGAACCGTACAAGTCTAAAATGGTATAGTGTTGTGTATGTATATGAGTAATAAAGTGTGAGCTTGGAGTAAGTGCAAATGTCAGGCTGCGCTCCTTCTAGATCCCAAGAAAGAAATACTCAGACTCCATGGTGTAGAGCAAAGTTATCCTTTTACTGGGAAATAAAGTGGTAGCTACAAAGCAATTCCGAAACTGAGAAATTGGCGGGTAGAATGCACATACAAAGAAATAGGTTTGCTCCCACCCCCCAAAGTTCAAATGATTCTTCCAATTAAAACTTTTGAAACAGCTTATGTGGTCATCTCCAGATGATGATGAGACGTCTTGTCAAATGACCTTGACATTTTTGATAAAAGTTCGCAGTTGCGCACAAGAGGAAAAAGATAGCCAAGAAACGGAAAGTTAAAGACAAGAATCCCCCCTCCCCTTGCTAGCCCAGCAAGGAATGCAAATACCTCCAGCTTTCTTCCCATATAAAATCCCCCCTCCCACCGTTGCCATGACAGCCGAGAGAAATAATGAAACAATAGCAGAAAGGTAGAAGGGGAAAGTATCTTGAGGCTGACATTCGGACCCCCTAGAAGAAGGACATAAGTCCCTGAAAGAAAAACAAAATAGTTACATGTTAACATTAATGTACATTTCTATGGTTTATCAGGATATTTGGCATGAAATTTCTTTAACAGTTCAGGAGCCCTAAGGTCCTTTTCATTTACCCACTCAGAATGGGACGGAGGAAAATGTTTCCAAGCTACAAGGTATTGGGTACGCCCCCTCCATTTTCTAGAGTCCAGAATTTCTTTAATTTCGAAATGTTGTTCCCCCTCAATTAATATTGGCACAGGGGAATCAGATTGGATCGGTCTCAAGGCACAGGTACGTTCTGGTTTCAACAAACTAACATGGAAAACAGGATGAATATGACGAAGAGTCTTTGGTAAAGTCAGTTGAACAGTTACAGGATTTATAATCCTCTCAATGGGGAAAGGTCCTACATACTTAGGACCCAACTTCTTTGATTTTTGGGTAGTTTGTAAATACTTGGTCGAAAGGAATACTTTATCGCCCACTTGATATGACATCTGTGGAGCTCGCTTTCTGTCAGCAAATTTCTTATGAGATTGGTGCGCCTCATCCAAAGCTTTGCGGACAACTGGCCAATTAAGTTGAAGCTGAGATATCCAATCACTCAATGATTGGACAGTTGGGTTTTCACCAGGCAGTTCAGGTATGGGTACAAAATCTTGCCCCGTTGCTATTTTGAAAGGGGTGAACCCCGTACTACTGTGAACAGAGTTATTATACGCCACCTCCGCAAAAGGTAACAGTTCCATCCAGTTGTCTTGTTGAAAATTTATGTAGCATCGGAGGTATTGCTCTAGTACCCCGTTAGTCCTCTCGCAGGCTCCATTAGTTTGGGGATGGTGGGCGGAGCTTAAGCTTTGGGTGGAGCCTATTAACTTCAGAAATTCCCTCCAGAAATTCGAGGTAAATTGGACTCCTCGATCAGAAACTACACGTTCAGGTACACCATGCAATCGGTAAACATGAAGGATGAAGAGTCTGGCTAAGGTTTTTGCCGAAGGGATCTTTGAGCAAGGAATGAAATTAGCTTGTTTGGAAAACAAGTCAGTCACCACCCAAATGACCGTGTGTCCACTGCTTTCAGGTAGATCTACTATAAAATCCATGGAAATTTCCTTCCAAGGGGCAGTTGGTCTGGCCACATTCTGTAACAGTCCTGGTGGCTTACCCGGCGGTCTTTTTGCTGAGGCGCAAATCGGACAACTCGCCACATAAGTCTCAATGTCCTTTTTCAAGGAAGGCCACCAAAACTGTCATTTCACCAAATGTAAAGTCTTCACAAAACCAAAATGACCAGCCACTTTGGAATCATGGGTTTGTTGCAATACATGGCTTCTCAGGGTTTGTGGTACATACAATTTCGCCCCCATCCAGGCTAGGTCATCTCGAATGGTGCAGTTATTCGCATTTGCCAGAAACCACTCATCTGTCTTCAAAGCCTCCTTAAACTGTTCCATCAGATCAGTAGGTAGATCCCTCTCCTGGTTTCTCTTCTGTGCGCGGGTAACTACAGGGGCAGCCAGTTGCGTAGTGGATACGATTGGCCTTATCACTTCTTTTCGGATACTGTTGTATTGAGGCATTCTAGACAAAGCATCTGCCATAAAATTTTTTTCCCCTGGGATATATTTCAAGGAGAAGTTGAATCGCTTGAAGAACTGAGCCCACCTAACTTGTTTAGGGGATAGTTTCCGAGGGGTCTTTAAAGCTTCTAAATTTTTATGGTCGGTCCACACTTCAAATGGGTGTTTCGCTCCTTCCAGAAAATGCCTCCAAGCTAATAAAGCCCAACGGACTGCAAATGCTTCCTTCTCCCAAACGGCCCATCTCCTTTCAGTGTCAGTGAATTTACGAGAAGTGTAAGCGCATGGTTGTAGTGTCCCCTTCTCGTTCAATTGGAGTAAGACCGCCCCCACTGCTACATCGCTTGCATCAGCTTGGATCACGAAAGGGGCGTCCATGTCAGGGTGTTTCAGTATTGGTTCTGCAGCAAAAATTCTCTTAAGTTTTTCAAATGCAGCTTGGCACTCCATAGTCCAATTCAATGGTTGACTGGGCTTTGGTTTCAATTCCCCTTTTGTTTTTAGGAGGTTGGTGATGGGCATAGCTATTTTTGCAAAAGACGGGATGAATTGGCGGTAAAAATTTGCAAATCCCAGAAAACTTTGAAGTTGTTTACGAGTTTTCAGTGGGGCCCAGTCCAAACGGCTCGCACCTTTTCTGGGTCCATTTCAATGCCTTCGGGGGAGATACGATATCCCAAGTAGTCGATTTTTTCTTGATAGAACTCACATTTGGATAGTTTGGCGTACAGTTTGGCGGCCCTCAACTTATGCAACACAGAGCGTACCAACTTCACGTGGTCGTTTCTTGTCTCCGTGTAGATAAGAATATCATCAAGGTATACCAGAACCCCTTTGTATAAATGTTCGTGAAGCACTTGATTGATCAATTGCATGAAAACAGCAGGCGCCCCCTGTAAGCCGAAGGGGAGAACATTGAACTGGAAACAACCCATTGGGCAGTTGAACGCAGTCTTCAACTCGTCTCCCTCCTTTATCCGGATTCGGTAGTATGCCTCCCTCAAGTCCAGCTTTGTGAAAATCTTCCCCTTTGCCAGGTGGGCTAACATGTCCTTCATCAGAGGGAGGGGGTACATGTTCTCTACAGACACTGCGTTCAGGTTTCTATAGTCCACTACCAGATGTTTGGAGCCATCTTTCTTCTTGCGGAACATCACAGGGGCCGCCACTCGAGGTCTGGCGGGCGTGATGAAACCCCGTTTCAAGTTCTTGTCGATAAACGCCCTCAATTCCTCCAACTCCCCCGGTGTCATCGGATACATCTTCGGTTTCGGGAACGTCACCCCCGGCAGGAATTCAATGCTACAATTGGTCGACCGATGTGGGGGGAGCTTGTCGGAAGCCTCTTCACTAAACACCTCTCTTAAGTCCCAATACTCCTTCGGGATTTTCTCCTCTCCTTCCACGTGTTCGGCACCCGTAGAAGCTATCTCGGCGGGTGCCTGGGACTTCGGATGGGATTCCTCCTCCCCTTCCGGATAGGGTTGCTCCTCCCCTTCCAGTGGCCGATCGGTGCGGATGCGTATCCACCCCTCTCTCCAGTTTACATGGGGATTCCACTTCCCAAGCCATGGTAGTCCCAATATTAGAGGCTGTTCCATCCCAGGGGCCACAATAAAACACAGGGTCTCATGATGGTTTCCCATGGTCATCTCTAGGGGTTCGGTTACAAAACGTGCGGGGCAACCTCCCGCCACCGACCCATCCAGTTGGCAAAAGGATATGGGCGTTTTTAAAGTTCTCAGTCCAATGCCCATCCCCTTAACCACTTTCATGTTAATTACACACCTCGTGCACCCCGAGTCCAGTAAGGCCATCATCACTCCCTCAGTCCCCGAGGTGGGCCGCCTTAACTTTATTGGGATGGTCATGGGCCCTTGATTAGGACTTACCGGGACGTCATCTTCTGAATCTGTCTCGTTCTCGTCGAGTGGGGTTGGAGGTCCCAGCTCCTCTCCCGCCGAAAGGGCGACCTCTACAACCTCTCCTGTCTTCAGCCCGGTCTCGCGGGGTTTGGTTGAGGGGTTTTTTGGCTTTCTCCCGGGTCCCGCGTTTTCGGTGGGTTCACCTTTACTCGACAATCCACCATCCGGTGGCCCTCCTTTCCACAACGGAAACATGCCGTGGTCTTTGCTCCTGCCGCCATCCCTCTCGGTTGGGGCCCTGAGGTCTCTCGGAGACGGGGGGGGAGCGGTTTTCTCCAGGTGGGGCCTCCTCTGCGTCTGTTTCTGGCTAGATCAATGTCCACCTCTTCCGCCAGCAAGTACCATGACTGTAACTCACGTGGATCCCTTCTGGAGATGCACGTGTGGTATACATCTTCATTTAAGCCATCTTTGTAGGCTTCCACCAGGGCCCCCTGGGACCAACCTCGGATGTGGTATGCCAGCTGCCTGAATTCTTGGGTGTAGTTTGCCACCGATCTCCCCCCTTGGACTAGGGTCTTCATTCTGATTCTGGCCTTTCTCTCTGCCAGAGGGTCCTCAAACCTTCTCCTCAGTGCAGTCATGAAAGCATCGAGGGTTTGCAGTTGGGGGGAGTTATCATTGTACAAAGTCACCACCCAATCTGCTGCCATCCCTTCCAGGGTTCTGGTAACGCATCTCACTTTGGCTGCTTCAGAGGTGAATTCCCACTCAAATTCTGCCATATAACTCCCCACTTGTACCAGGAAAAATCCCAAATCTCTGGGATTTCCTCCAAACTTTACATCTAGGGGGGGCAGGTGGCGTCTTCCAGGAGCCACTCCTATTGCTGGGGCTCCCCGGGCGGCAGCGGGCGGCTGCGCTGGCGGAAGGTGGGCAAGGGGGGTTGAGGTAGCTTGGCTCCCCCGGGCTGATCTCGCTCCCTCTTCCCCCTCATACCTTTGAGTTGTGCCGGGCTTCTCAGGAACATCCATAGAGAATTTCTCGGCTTGATCCAGCTTGCCTTCCATCTCCTCCCCCTCCTGCCATAGCCGTCCCCTCACACCTTTTTGTCTTACAGTGATCCTGGGAGGAGGGGGGTCTTCAGGGTCTCTCCAACCAACCCCCAACGACCATCTGGGCATCTCGGCTGGGGTTTCTTCCAGAGTCAATTCGGCCAGCAGGTCAGCCACCGACGCCTCCGGTAGCGGCATGGGCTGCCCCCCCGCAGCTCCCTGATCTTCTTCATCGCCGGTTGGAGACGACATGGGATGAAACCCCCTCGGAAGAAAAGTTGCTGTTTTCTCCGGGTGGGTTGATGTGGGAGTTTCAGAATAATGTCAGGCTGCGCTCCTTCTAGATCCCAAGAAAGAAATACTCAGACTCCATGGTGTAGAGCAAAGTTATCCTTTTACTGGGAAATAAAGTGGTAGCTACAAAGCAATTCCGAAACTGAGAAATTGGCGGGTAGAATGCATATACAAAGAAATAGGTTTGCTCCCACCCCCCAAAGTTCAAATGATTCTTCCAATTAAAACTTTTGAAACAGCTCATGTGTCCAGATGATGATGAGACGTCTTGTCAAATGACCTTGACATTTTTGATAAAAGTTCGCAGTTGCGCACAAGAGGAAAAAGATAGCCAAGAAACGGAAAGTTAAAGACAAGAATCCCTCCTCCCCTTGCTAGCCCAGCAAGGAATGCAAACACCTCCAGCTTTCTTCCCATATAAAATCCCCCCTCCCACCGTTGCCATGACAGCCGAGATAAATAATGAAACAATAGCAGAAAGGTAGAAGGGGAAAGTATCTTGAGGCTGACAGCAAGGTTCTGGCCCTGCACTTCTGATTGGCTGTTAAGCAGCCGGACCGGATTGGCCCATTCCAGGGAATCCGATTGGCCCTTAACAGAGAGTTCCTATTGGTTATAAAAGCTAGCGTTCCTAGCTTGTTATTGGTTAAAACGTTACAAGGGTTGCCTATATAAGGCGGGGTTTACTGCTGTTATACTGAGAAGTCACGATGTAAATAAAGAGCTGAAGTTCACCGTTCAGAGGCTTGTCTCCATTCCTTCTCACCCATGCTCAATACATGACACTGGCGATGAGGGTGGGATGTGGAGATGTCTGAACCAGCGGAACTAAGAAGAAACACCGAGCACATGACAGGCAGCGCCAACAATGGAACCATGTCTGGCGGCATCGTACCACCCGCTCCGTTCGATCCAACGCAAGAGGACTGGGAGTCCTACATGGATCGCTTCCAAATGTTCCGAGAGACGAACAACTTAAAGGACGCCACACCAGGAAAAAAAAGGGCAGTGTTCCTAACGCATTGCGGTCCAACCGTATTTAAGATGGCTAAAACACTAGCCAAACCCCGAGAAGTGAACGCCTTGGATTGGGACGATCTCGAACCCATCCTGAGAAGCCACTACGCTCCAACCGTGCCTACGCTCGTGAGACGCCACAAGTTTTATCAGAGAAGACAGCAAAAGCGTGGCCGACTTCGTAGCAGACCTCCGAAATTTGGGAGGCCTCTGCAGATTCACTGATTTAGACGAGGCACTAAGAGATCGAATAGTTCTGGGACCAGATGCACCAGGGCTGCAAAGCAAGCTGATGGCAAAAGGCGACATCAGCCTTGCCGATGCCATCGCCGATGCTGCTGCAGCAGAAGCAACCAGGAAGTCGGCTGCACAACTACGCCGAAACCGCGCTCCGGTACCACCACCGACCAGCGACATCTCACCCAACTCAGAAGAGCAGTTTTCAACGACCCACCACGAAGACCTCTCTTCATCGTCAGACAACGACGAAGAAGGGGTCCACCGGTTGTGGTCCGACCAGGACCATCGTCCGAAGCCCTTACGCCCTTGCGCTGGCTGTGGAGCCGACCATGCCAGGTCCGAATGCAAATTCCGCAACGCACTCTGCCACGAGTGCGGAAAACAAGGCCACATCGGACGGGTCTGCCGCAGCTTGCCAGGACCCAGCCAGGCCTCAAAAGGGGCTAACTACCGCCAATCGACAGGAAACCGTCCTGTGAGGCGGGCGCCAGTAAACCACTCCTACAGAAATCAAGCTTTGCAGAGAGAAGAGGCTCACCATACTATCACTATCGGTCACGCCTCAACCTTGGACACTAAGAAAATCCGAGTCACGGAAGCCATCGAAAACCAGCCTTGCCACATGGAGGTCGACTCGGGATCGTCCCTCTCGATGGTGTCGTGGAAGACACTCAAGCAATTCATCTCCACAATTCAGCGCCAAGACCTCCGTTTCCAACGCCTCATCCTCAAGGACTACCAGGGGAATCGAATCCCCGTCGTCGGGTCCTGCCGAGTCTGAGTCTCCTTCAAGAAACACACAGCGTACTTACCTTTAACGGTCATCGATAGAGATAGGCCTAGCCTACTGTGCCTCCAATGGTTCGCGCCACTCAGCATTGAAGTGGCCGGCGTAAACCGAGTTGGTGGCTGTGATTGGGAGGAAGACCTTATCTCTGAGTTCAGGGACGTCTTCGCGGACAGCTTAGGTGAGTACAAGGGGACCCCGATCTCATTCAGCCTAGATCCAAAAAAAGCTCCCATTTGTTTGAAGCCCTGTCGAGTTCTGTTCGCCTTAAAACCGAAAATTGACGAACAACTCAACAAACTGATAGCTCAGGGGGTGTTGAAGCCCATCGATCACTCCCCTTGGGAAACCCCTATTGTTACACCCATCAAGCCAGACGGGTCAATCCGAATTTGTGGGGACTACCAGGCTACCTTGAACCACGCCCTGCAGCAGAACGCATATCCAGTTCCGGTGGTGCAGCACCTCCTCCATTCCCTGGGGGGTGGGAAAGTTTTTGCTAAATTGGATTTAGCTCAAGCATATCAGCAATTACCAGTAGATGAAAAAACAGCACAGGCCCAAACTATTGTGACGCACCGCGGTTCCTTTAAATGTACCCGGCTGCAATTCGGAGTTAGTGTAGCCCCGGGGATCTTCCAGAGCCTTATGGAAAGGTTATTGCAAGGAATTAAGGGCGTGGTCCCCTATTTTGACAATGTATTAATTGCAGCCCCTACAAAAAAATTTTTATAGGACTGGTTAAAATTAGTCCTAAAAAAATTCCAAAAAGCTGGTCTTAAGGTTAAAAAAAACAAAAAGCCGGTCTCAAGGTTAAAAAAAACAAATGTAAATTGTGTACTGACAGTGTTGAGTTTCTGGGGTACCTGATTGATAGCCAGGGAATTCACCCTACTGAAAGTAAATTAAAGGCGATCAAAAACGCTCCCAGGCCACGAAACAAGGCCGATCTCCAGGCGTTCCTAGGCCTCATCAATTTCTATAATGTATTTTTGCCGCACAAAGCAACCGTCGCTGAACCATTACACTGATTGTTAGATAAAAAAGCAATGTGGTTATGGGGTTACCAGGAAGAACAGGCATTCCGAAATGTTAAAAAACTGCTCACTTCTGACTCTGTACTCATGCAGTTTAACGAGACTTTGCCATTAGTTATAACCTGCGATGCATTGCCTTTTGGGGTGGGCGCCATTTTGAGCCACGTGCTGCCTAATGGGAACGAAGCCCCTGTTGCATATTTTTCAAAGACTCTTTCGAAAACAGAGTGAAACTATGGACAAATTGATAAAGAAGCCCTCGCAATCGTCTCAGCTGTGAAAAGATTCCACGAATACGTGTATGGGAGGGTTTTTACCATTGTGACTGACCACAAACCATTGCTAGGGATAATAGCTGGGGATAAGCTGACTCCCTACATATTATCCCCTAGGATGACCCGATGGTCAGAATTCTTAGCTGCTTATAACTATCGGTTGCAATATCACCTGGGGAAAGCCATTCCCCACGCCGATGCATTGAGCCGAGCACCGCTTCCAGAGACTCTCGACGATCCAGCACCAATGGTAACCACATTGCAAATTGAGGCACTCAACTCGCCGCCACTGACTGCTCGAGACATCGCGAGAGAAACCAAGCGTGACCACACCCTAGCACGAGTCCTAGGCTGGGTAGAACGCGGATGGCCATTGGACCAAGTATCAGATGACTTCACACCGTTCAAGTCTAGGCAGACTGAACTCTTCTCCCAGAAGGGCTGTATCATCTGGGGCGATAGAGTCGTTATTCCAGAGCGGCTCCGAAAAGCATTGCTGAGAACCCTGCACGAGGGCCACCTCGGCATCGTGCGAATGAAAGCACTTGCACGAAGCTACGCATGGTGGCCAGGCATTGACAAGCAAATCGAACAGTGGGTTAAAGCTTGCCCCCGGTGCCAAGAAGTCAGCAACGCCCCACCAAAGGCCATGCCTACTGAATGGGAGACACCACGTGGACCCTGGTCCCGAATTCACCTGGATTTCGCGGGGCCAACCAAGGGCCACACCTTCCTGCTTACAGTCGATGCCTACTCAAATTGGCTCGAAATTCATCGTATGATGACTACGACCTCCGAGGCGGTCATCAAGGTTTTAAACAGACCCTTTTCAACCCACGGATTACCAGACGTCCTGGTGTCCAATAGCGGGCCACAGTTTACTGCACTAGTGTTCGAGCAGTACCTCGCTGACTGTGGCATCAGCCATGTGCTCACCTCGCCTGTGCATCCTGCAACAATGGCCGAGCAGAACGCATGGTCCAATTTGTGAAGAGAACCTTGCAAAAAGTAGACTACGATAACATTGACGACAAGGTCAATCAAATCCTCTTCTTGCAACACATCACCCCACATAGCGTCACCGGAAGAACTTCCGCCGAACTGCTGATGGGATGAAGGCTCCGCTCCCACCTCGACTGGTTGCACCCTGCTTATGAACCGGAGAAACCACAAGGATCCAGCGGCTGCTGTCGCACCTTCCAGGTAGGAGACCTCGTGTATGCAAAAAACCTATTGGGCGACCCGTTGTGGGTGGAAGCGACAGTAGTACGTGTAACCGGCCCCAGATCCTACCTTGTGCAATGCCTTGACAATAAACTTTGGAAACGGCATATCGACCAATTATGGTCATGACTTGCAGCAGCCAGTCCGCAACTCCCCTACGACCAAACTGAAGGGGGGGGAGGTACGGAAGATGTGGAAATCCTAGAGAATCTGCTCAAAGGAAACAACGATTTAAATGTAACTCAAGAAGCGGAGCCGGAGGGAGAAACGTTTGTGCCTCAGGGAATTGCGGAAAATGTGGGCAATGACGTGGAAGTGAACTCTGAACCAGAGGCAGCCCCACCACCAAGTGGCGATCTACCTCAGCTGGATTGCAACTAGCCAATAAAAAGGAAATCTAAGAGCCTGAAAAGACAACCGTCCTATTTAAAGGACTATGCCTTGAACTAAGGAACCAGGGGGAAGGGGTGTTGTGTATGTATATGAGTAATAAAGTGTGAGCTTGGAGTAAGTGCAGGGTTCTGGCCCTGCACTTCTGATTGGCTGTTAAGCGGCCGGACCGGATTGGCCCGTTCCGGGGAATCCGATTGGCCCTTAACAGAGATTTCCTATTGGTTATAAAAGCTAGCGTTCCTAGCTTGTTATTGGTTAAAACGTTACAAGGGTTGCCTATATAAGGCGGGGTTTACTGCTGTTATACTGAGAAGTCACGATGTAAATAAAGAGCTGAAGTTCACCGTTCAGAGGCTTGTCTCCATTCCTTCTCACCCATGCTCAATACTTGACATATAGGGTCTCCAATTTGAGAAGGGGGTTGGACTAGAAGACCTCCAAGGTCCCTTCCAACTCTGTTATTCTGTTAAATGTCCCCAGCTGAACTTAGATGGAAATTTACAACATAAAATAAGTTAGAAATATCATTGCTGTTTAACAATCTAAAAACATTGCCTAGAGAGTAAAATAGGATAGTTGGGCTAGAGAAAGATTTACTCTTGACAGAAGACATAGTACTGCATTTGGAAGAGCATATTAGTGAATTAAAAGCATATGATCTTGGAAATGTTCCTGGGAAGCGACAAAATTTCAGAAAATAGATTATATTCCTTTTTCTGGTGGCTGGTGGTCCTATCTCGGCCATCTTAGAGTTAAGAAGGAGTCCATGATATAAGAATAGAATAGAATAGAATAGAATAGAATAGAATAGAATAGAATAGAATAGAATAGAATAACAGAGTTGGAAGGGACCTTGGAGGTCTTCTAGTCCAACCCCCTGTCTTGGCAGGAAATCATACATCACTTCAGACAAATGGTTTTCCAACATCTTTTTAAAAACGTAAGATGCCAAAGCCATAAATTCAATCTGTTTTTTTTTGATAGCAGACCTCCAAAACTTGACAGAAAGTTGTAAAAAAAGAATGATTGAGATTATCAGGCAAAGACCTCAAAATTTTGGAATATGACTTTACCTATATCAATCTACCACATGAATGTATACATTGATAAAAATGCTTGATACAAGAATATTTTATTATTTGGGAAAGAAGATAAGGTTGTTTCAGGTTATCCAAGGATGACTATCTGTAAAACAGGAGAATGATTAAACAGATAATTAGTTTAGGGGGAAAAAACATAATAAGGAACTGATGTAGAAACCACTTCAGTTCTTCGTGCCTCTGATTGATTGTGTATATAATTATTTTCCTAAGCCCTGATAGAGAAAAGTGTTCATGATTTGATTAGATCAATGTTATGCTTGGTGATATCCTGTTTTAACCGGCTTTTGTAAATTGTATTAGTAAAAAGAGAGAAAGATATTCTGAGAGCCAAAGAATGACTGAAATATAAATACTGGGTCTGCATCTTTGGCTCTGAAAGAAAGATGTCCCACCAACATTTGATGGTGCACTTAAAAGCCTAAACCCAGAAATCTCTCAGTCTCTTTCCTCTTTCTCCCTTCCTCCCTTCATCTATTGATCAGCTATCTATCAGCTATCAATTTATCTCTATCATCTATCATTATCTCTTTCTCTCTCTCTCTCTCTCTCTCTGTGTATGTATGTAAGTATGTATGGTATTCAGTTTTGTTCTGGTATTTTCCCACATCATTATAGTTGTGCTTTTAAAGCTGTAGCAACGTTTCGGCAGAATCTCATCTGCCATCATCAGGCTTCTGTATAGTGTTCGATTGTGAGTCAGACTTTCACAGCCATTTCTGTTTTAAATTTGGTGCTAGCCTACTGCTGTGCCAGAATGGTTTTTTCTTCATCCTGATTGGCTGGAGTCTTGGTCTGTGTTTATTGTCTTGGAGTTTGCTGTGTTCTGCTTGATTGGTGTTTCTAATATCTTCTGTCTGTTTTGTGGCTTTTTTTGTCTTGATTGGCTGGCAACATTGTGTTTCCTGTATTGGAGGCTTTTAGTGCAGCTTGCCTTTGAGTAAACGAACGGCTATCATTTATTAGGAAGCTAGGTTTCATCTGGGTGCCTGGTTGGGGTGTGTTTGAGCTGGAGGTATCGGGGGGGGGGGGTGTCTGTTTGTGCCCAGGTGTTTGCTTGGCTTGTGGTGTGGAGATTTTTTTGTTTGTGAGTGCAGGCTTCCAAATGATTGACAGTCTGGTGGAATCATCTCTTCTATTCATGCTTTCAGGTCTTTTTTCAATCTCTGGCTTCTCTGATAATTCTGTGGCTGGGGTTTTCTATAGTGGCTAGGGTTGTGGTGCCATTGAAGTTGATGCTATGACCTGTGGCTTCCATGTGTTGGACTAGTGAGGAAGTGTGTTCCAGCTTTTTTTTTACTGCATTTTTGTGTTCATCCAGGTGGGTACTTATTCTTCTATTGGTCTGTCCAATGTATGTGGCAGGGCATGAGCCAGCTCTATCCAAAGATGTCTCCGTGGTCATGTGGCCATCATGACTAAACACCGAAGGCACACAGAACACTGTTACCTTCCCACCAAAGTGGTCCCTATTTTTATACTTGCATTTTTTTGCATGCTTTTGAACTGCAAGTTGGCAGAAGCTGGGACAAGTAACGGGAACTCACTCCATTACACGGTGCTAGGGATTCGAACCGCCGAGCTGCGAACCTTTCTGATCAACACATTCAGCGTCTTAGCCACTGAGCCACCGCATCCTTAGTGGCCTTACTAAGGCTTTATAGAGTGATATTAGTACCTCCCTTATCTTGATTGTATCTCTCTGTTCATGCAATTTAGGATTGTATTGGCTGTGAGATGTGAATTGTAGTGCTAAAAGATGCTTTTAAATGGACAAAGAGATCCAGAATGGAGATTGGATATTTTAATTCAGACTTTTTTTTTTTTTTTGGCTTTCCTGTTTCCTACTTTCTCTAGACATGCTCCGTCGTCCATCAAAATCAATGGGGTTCCTGTCCTCTTAACTTTAACCAGAAGGAAGGCCTAGCTACAGATGCAAAATTTCCTGCAAGACACCCTGGTGTGGACCAATCATCTTAATAAGCTACAGGTGGCGAGTATCCTCCCCAACTCTCCTGCCCTGAAAAAACAACTTCTCTGCCAAGAAATATAAATTAAAGTTGGGATATAGGAACTTTCCCATCTTCCAGCCGACTACCTCCTTTTAAAGTTGGCACAAGTTTGGGAATTAATAAAATTCCAGGAAACAAATGTTTAAAGTGGAAAGGGAAACTCCCCAAAGATTTAAAGTCAACAAGACTTTAGAAAATGAGAGGGGAACAGGACTGGCCGTAGCAGAGTCCAGAATGCCTTATGGGGTGTAACTGGATACTTTGCTTTTAAGATGACGGTGTGAGAGTTCAGTGGTGGAAATATCTTCCAACGCATTTAATGCTTCCCTTCCCCTCTTTAAATCACAACAAATGTTTACTGCAACAGGCTTAATCAGAGTACAAAGTTGTGTGTGTGTGTGTGTGTGTGTGTGTGTGTGTGTGTGTGAAAGAGAGAGAGAGAGAGATATGGAAATAACATTAATTTGGCTTTAAATTATTATCCTTGCCCTCTTTGTAAAATCCAGAACTCAGTTTTCATATTATTGCCACTTCCTTGCCAGACTATAATTTTTACTTACTTACACATGTTATTTATTTAGTTTGGCTGTCCATTCATAAGATCTAGGAATCGCTAAAAAAATTAAAAACAATCAAATAATTGCAAATAATACAGAGCCAGTTTGGTCTAGTGGTGAAGGCAAGGGCCTAGAAACCAGGAGACAATGAGTTCTAGTTCCACCTAAGGCATGAAAGTCAGCTGTGTTATGTTTGGAGCATGGGCGAGAAAGAATGGAGACAAGCCTCTGAACGGTGAACTTCAGCTCTTTATTTACATAGTGATTTCTGGCCTCTATAATAGTTTTAACCCGCCTTATATAGGCAAACCCCAGTAACTATTAACCAATAACCAATGAGGAGCGCTAGCTCTCATAACCAATAGGAACTCTCTGTTAAGGGTCAATCGGATTCCCCGGAGCGGGCCAATCCGATCTGGCCGTTTAACAACCAATCAGAAGTGCAGGGCCAGAACCCTGCACTTTGCTCCAAGCTCACGCTTTATTAAAACTTTGTACATTCACAACAAGCTGGATGACTTAGGGTCAATCACCAGGAGACTGCGCGTTCTAGTCCCACTTTAGGCATAAAAGCCAACTGGGCAGTGGTTGGGATTCTTTTTTTTTTTTACTACCGGTTCTGTGAGTGTGACTTGATGGGCGTGGCAGGGGAAAGGATACTGTAAAATCTCCAGTCAGAGGTGGTATTTACCGGTTCTCCGAACTACTCAAAATTTCTGCTACCGGTTCTCCAGAACTGGTCAGAACCTGCTGAATACCACCTCTGCAGCTGGGTGACTTTGAGCCAAACATCTGAAGATTGTGAATTCTAGTCCTGTCTTAACCTTGAAAACCAGTTGGGAGACTTTGAGCTAATCATCAGGAGACTGTGAGTTCTAGTCCAATTTTAAGCATAAAAGCCAGCTGGGTGATTTAGGCCCAATCATCCGGAATGTGTGAGTTCTATTCCCATCTTAGCTATGAAAGCCAGAGAGATGACTTTGGGCTAGTCACTTTCACCCCAACCACGTCACAGGGTTGCTGTTCTGAGGAAAATAGGAACAGGAGGAGGGAGTATTAAATACTTCACATAAGTTTTTTAGAAGTGACATAGCTTTTATTTGTAGTTCTTACTTCCGTGTTAGCACAGCTGTTGCAGAATCTGACAGTCCTGCTAGAGATACTTCAAAACTTCCTCCCAGAGGGGAGGAACAGAAACAGACCATGAAGTGGATGCATGGGGTCTCTAACAATCCTTTGAGCTCTAAGAGCCCAGCACTTATAAGCAGCATCCTGAATAACAGGAAGCAAGCTTCCTATAATCTTCTCCACTGTCCTCACCACTCTCTGTAGGGACTTTCTATCTCAAGCACTGCTGCCACCAAACCAAACAGGGATGCATTTGTTAAAATGCTCTCAATCGTGGCTCTGTAAAAAGTGGCCAGGGCGGAAGGAGAAAGAAATGTGCCCACTTCATCCAACGCAGGAAATGCAGATGCCGGTTTGCATGCTGCACAAGAATCCTTCCCAACAGTTTCCCTGTGTGGTACACGCAGTGTGTATCAGAAATCAGGAGAGTAGGGAAGAAAAATACAGATCGTCCTCAACTTACCA
The DNA here is from genome assembly GCA_033807585.1 of Hydrophis major. Lineage (NCBI taxonomy): Eukaryota > Metazoa > Chordata > Lepidosauria > Squamata > Elapidae > Hydrophis > Hydrophis major. The sequence goes on from CM066329.1 coordinate 370,779,980, forward strand.
CAGTTCCTTTCATGACCATTTGAAGTTATGACAGCCCTGAAAAAAGTAAGTTTTGATCGTTTTTCACGCTGATGACTGTTGGAGCCTCCCTATTGTTACATGATCAAAATTCAGGCGCTTGGGCAACTGACTCATGATGGTTGCAGTGTCCCGAGGGGTCATGTGATCCCCGTGTGCGACCTCTTGATAAGTAAAGTCAATGGGGAAGCCAGATTCACTTAACAACTGTGTTACTCTTCTAATGGGCAGTGATCCACTTAACAACTGTAGAAAGAAAGGTCATAAAATGGAGCAACACTCCCTTAACCAATGTCTCACTTAGCAACATCAATTTGGAGCTCGATTGAGATCGTAAGTTGAGGGCTGCCTGTAATGCATTCTCTTCCACAGTATAGATCAGGGGTCTGCAACCTTAAACACTCTTAAGAGCCATTTGGAGCCATTTCCCACAGAAAACACTGGAAGCCTCAAAACCTGCATGGGCGTGGCCAACTCAACATCACTCCCACCCGGTCACATGACCTCCTGCCACACCTACCCAGGTTTTGTGGCTCCCAGTATTTTCTGTGGGAAATGGGCCTCTCTCTCTTTCTCCTTCCCCCTCCCTCTCCTTTCTGTTTTTTTTTTTTGGGTGTGTTTTTCAGGCCAAGCAAGGAGTGACTGGGAGGGGAGGGTGAAGGGTGAGGCCAGCTAGTGGTGGGATCACCCAACAGGGAGCCACAGTAGAGGGCTCCAAAGAGCTGCATGCAGCTCCAGAGCCGCAGATTGCTGACACCCGGAATAGTTAGTCCTCGACTGACGACTACAATGGAGCCCCAAATTTATGTTGCTGAGTTAGTGGTTAAGTGAGTTTTTCCCTGTTTTGCAAACTTTCTGACATGGTGGTTAAGTGAATCGCTCAGTTAGTAATCCAGTTATTAATTGAATCTGGCTTCCCCGTTGACTTCGCTTGTCAGAAGGATCACGTAACCCCGAGACACTGAAACTGTCATAAATGTGAGTCAGTTGTCAAGCACCCAAATGTAAATCATGTGATCATGGAGATGCTGAAATGGTCATAAATGTGAAAAACAACCATAAGTGCCGTTTTTTTGATTGTAAATTTAGTCACTAAACATCATATTTACTTAACGACCCCATAATCCTTTGCAAGGTGGAGTCTGGGCAACTGAATGGAGTCAGCAGAGTGTTTAATGGCCGGATGCCTTTCCTGTCACCAATGCGGAGTTTAGTTCAGCAGATATATATTCTCAGTGTGCCCAGAGAGAAATATTTGCCTCTACCTAGGATTGAACTCATAGCCTCCTGATTGTGAGGCAAGAGCTCCACCTCTAGGCCACTGCACCACTTCAAATTTAGTCACTCAATGAACTTTTTAAAGTTGAGGAAGATAGATAACAGATCTTTTGGGGTCCAGGGTAGGTGGATGTCTAAATGAGTAGCTCTCTAAACATGACAAGAATGATAAAAAGCGCCCACATATGACTCTTGAACCAAACATCAATAACAACTTTCTATTCACCCAATAGGCAAAAATAATTTGCTTCAGTTTGGTAGCAGCTGGTGTTCCCTTCATCCCTAAGAAGTCAGGTCTCCCGTTGAATAAAACCAGGGTCTGCAGATGTGAGCTTAATTCAACAGGCTTTCCTCTAATCGTGGAAGGATTATGAGCCGTGATCTGTTCAAATTTGATAAACAGTTTCCATTAGCTACCATGGGCCATAGGAAAAAAGAAAAAGACTTTTTTTTTTAAAAAAAGGCAGAAATTCTTTTTGCAGCGTTGCTAAATTTCTTCTGCAAAATGCTTTGTGTTCTCTCCATCATCTTGATGACTTTTTCCATTCTGCAGAAGGGACAGGGGATCAAAAACAGCAGGATTGTGGATGGGAGGCCATGATCGAAGTGCCACCCATGCATGATGGACAGGGAAAAGGGGTGGACCTACAGTTGTGTAATGGGAGAAGAATAGATCAGATATTTCAGATATATTTCTCAGCATAGGGTGGATGTTTTATGTTTAATGTCAGTTTGAATGATCTCTTTGTCATTCGTTATTGTTATATGTCAGTGGTGGGATTCTACCGGTTTGGACTGGTTCTATAGAACTGGTTTTTATGATTCTGCGCAGTTCAGAGAACCAGCGAATTGTGCCCCTGGCTGTTCTGACCCAAACCTGGTTCCAAGAGAGCAAACACAAGACAAAGCTAGCAGCACAACCTTCTAATGTTTCATTTATGAATCCTGTTTCTTCACAGAGAAAAGGCTGCTTCCAACTAATTAGCTCCAATAAGAAAGAGCCTGACCAAGTTTTTGCAAGGCTGCCAAGAACAACAGATAATGTTCCTAAGTAATAAATCAAAGAGTCTCCAAACACCAACTCAGACATTCCTAATGTCCACCAGGCTCGAGTATCAAACTTCTTTGCCTTCTGCAAAGAGCTGCAGGTTCTCAGCTGGCTTTTATCTCTTTGAAGGAGGGGCCATTGCCTTGCAGCCTTACTCCCAAGTCACCTGTGCTGCAGCAGCTGCTCTTTCCTTCGAGCAGCCCTGCATGCACACGCACTTGGCACAGGCTCCTCGGGGGACTCTTCATCACTGCTGCCAGCCTCCACAATCTCCAAAGGCAGCATTCCACTCCCTGATGGTCCTGGCCCCACCCCTGCCTCACACACAGGCCCTTCATCTGAATCCTCACCCTCCAAGACCTCAGCCATGGGGTTGTCCTTGTATTGTGGTTCTCTGGCAGTAGAGAACTGCCAGAGAACCACAATACAAGGACAACCCCATGGGCCAGATCTAATTACCCCATGGGCTGATTACCAGCTGTTTGCAAGGAAGCAAATTGCCAACTATCTGCAAGGAATATAAATCCTTCCATTCCCTACTATGCTGTCAGAGCTGAAGAAGCTTCTTGGTTGAGAAGCAAAATGTCTTCAAAAGAAAATCCAAGACCTGGAGGACTGAGAATCTCTACAGACTTCTGGTGCTTTGGAAAATAAATTGACCCTCCTCTTCTTTGTGACAGCCTGTCCAACACTGGAATGTCGCTATCATGTCCCTCCTAGTCCTTCTTTGCTCTAGACTGGGAAAATATTCTCACACTTTTTTCACATGCATTTTTAATTGCTGTAAGGCTGCTTTGAGTGTTGCAAGGTTAGAAAAACAGCCCTTAGGAGTGACTTTTAAATGAAATGTAGAACCAAAATCCTTTGGGCAACAAATATTATGAGGCAGGGTGTCAAGGTAGAGATAATTCAGTCTGTTGGCTCTTTTCAGCAACAGTGACTTTAATAAGGCTGCTGTTGAGAAACATTCAAGGCTTAACTAACTCACAGATACCACCGTGATTCTATTTTGAGCATGTCGTACAAGAGCCATGGGGGAAGAAAAGAAAAAAAAAAGAAAGAAGAAGAAGTAGGCAGTGTGTTTAATGTTTTATTATTTTTTTTAAAGGCATACCATTAGAGAAAGACCTCTGCAAATTGGGGGCGGGGGGGAATAAAATAAAATTCAGGGCAGGATCATCTCACAAAATCGAAAAGATGAAGAGAGCGATTTCTAAAAATGGCTGGTGTTTTTTTTTAAAAAAAGAAAAGCTAAAATATGTACCTAGATGTTAAAAGAAGCAATTAAGGAGGAAAGAGACAAGGAGAGTCAACAAGTAATTTTGAAGGGTGCTAACAGGGTGGAATTATTCAACAGTGATCGATGGGGGAACTGTGTTGCGGCTGTGATTAAATTAAAAGAAGGGAAATTTATGCACATGAATACCTGCTGAAGGCAGGATACAACAATCCAGTTGTCAAATAGCTCAAAAAGGAGATAGCAGAAGGAAGAAGGAGAGAAAATGAAGGTGCTTCAAGCTGGGAGATTGCTATCATATCACCCCTAGTCCTTCTTTTTAATCACACTAGACATACCTAGTTCCTTCAATCATTCATCGTATGGTTCAGCCTTTGGATTCCTTGATTGCTTTTCTCTGCGCTCTTTGTAGGATCTCACCTTAGGTTTCTAGATTGGACCTCTCCTTGACAGGTTTCCATCCATGACTTCTTATCCTGCTTTCAGGTGCTTTGGCGAATAGGTTGACCCATTCTTCTGTGTCAGCTTTGGAAGCCATATTGAGATCTGATGCTCCCATGCTGCCACCACTGAGCCTGGGAATGTGGGAGGGGGGGAATTCATTGGAGTATATCTAGTTAGACATAATACAATTCTTTTTCTGATTCAAGGTCATGTTGTGTTTCCCATAAGTGAGAGGAAGTCTTAAATTGGGACGGATGGTGATTGGGCCATGTGATGGATGATGGGTGCAGGGGATGGATTTTGTAGTTTTGACTTATTGCAAGGAAGTCCGGAACTTTCAGATTTGGGATTCCACAGTTGTGCCAGTAAAATAGAACCTTTGAGAAATGTCTGTCTTGGAGTTATTGGTTGGAATGGAGGCTTGCTGGAATGCTGACATTCCGTGCAGTAGACCCTCAAGAAATGGAAGACTGCTATCATATCACCTGTGATCTTCATTGCACTAGACATACCCAGTTCTTGCAATGTTCACCATATCCTTTTAGATAGTCATCCTTAGGTAGTTAACTTTACACCTTAATATATTGTACACCCCAGAAAATGGGCAAATAAGGCCAGATGTTGGTGGGACTTTGTATTGTAGAATTGGGTTTGTACTGACACACTGAGGAGACCAACTCTGATGATGATTTTATGAATGCTGATCCTCTCCAAAGATGATGACTGGAGGCTAAAATATAGGAGGAACAGTTGCAGGAATTGGGTTGCCTATTTTAATGAAAAGAAGGACAAGGGCTGACATGAGAACAGGATGTGATATTTAAGGGGCTGCCACAAAAAAAAGAGGGGGTCAACCTATTCTCCAAAGCAGCAGAAGGCAGGACAAGAAGCAAAGGGTGGAAAGTAACCAAGGAGAGAAGCAACCTAGAGGAGGAGAAATTTCCAGACAGTGAGAACAATTTATCAGTGGAATAACTTGCCTCCAGGAGCTGTGAATACTCCAATACTGAAAGATTGTAAGAAGAGATTGGACAACCATTTGTCTGAAATTATATAGGGTTTTCTGTCTGAACAGGGGGTTGGACTAGAAGACCTCCAAGGTCCCTTCCAACTCTTCTCTTCTCTTCTCTCCCCTTCCCTTCCCTTCCCTTCTCATTTCTTCTCTTTCCTTCTCTTCTCTTCTCTACTCTTCTCTTCTCTTCTCTTCTCTTCTCTTCTCTTTCCTTCCCTTCCCTTCTCTCTTCTCTTCCCTTCCCTCCTCTCCTCTCTTCTCTTTTCTTCTCTTCTCTTGTGTTCTTTTGTCTTGTCTTCTCTTGTCTTGTCTTCTCTTCTCTTGTCTTCTCTTCTCTTCTCTTCTCTTCTCTTCTCTTCTCTTCTCTTCTCTTCCCTTCTCATTTCTTCCCTTCCCTTCCCTTCCCTTCCCTTCCCTTCCCTTCCCTTCCCTTCCCTTCCCTTCCCTTCCCTTCTCTTCTCTTCTCTTCTCTTCTCTTCTCTTCTCTTCTCTTCTCTTCTCTTCTCTTCTCTTCTCTTCTCTTCTCTCCCCTCCCCTCCCCTCCTATCCATTCCTCTTTTTAGTTTGCTCTCAAATGTTTCCTTAACTATGAATGTTACCACAGTAAGGCAAGGTTGCAATTTTCTGTGACCCAATTTCCTTACCAGATTCCCCGCCTCCCTAACTTCCTTTTAGAAACAAAATAATTTACTTCTAATTGTTTTGCACTGATATACCTAGTCCTTCACTGGTTAGAATATTTTTCTGCCTTCCCTATAGGCTGTGTGCTTGCCAGATGGATGCATTGTTTTTAATTAGAGGGATTAAAGATATATATTATGCTTGGGTTTTAGGAGCTGATGTTGTTTATTATTGTTCACTTAATTCTTATTCCTCCCAGTATTCACTCAGTTTCCAATTAGAATTTGTGCAGGCAATTCACCCCAGCCATTATTTTCAAGAAAGCATCAAAATATCCACAGTTTAAATTTATTCCCTAAGCACTCACCCCATGATTGCATATTATTAGTTATGTACATTTTAATTTGCAAATGTTAGTCTCCTTCTTTAAACCTGTGAGTGGACTTCTCAGAAATTCCATTTTTGATGTCATGTAGAGTTTTGGAAGAGCACATATTTTACACATGACTAAACTCAGGGAAATGTAAATTTCTCAGGGATTCTGGGAATTGAAGTCCAACCAGCTGAAAGTTGCTAAATTTAAAAAAAAATATACTCATGTTGCAGGTTTGCTCATGTAACACTTCTGATGCATGAGCTGCACACACTTCACATTTTTTTCCCAGGTGCAATTCATAGACCAGAGCATAACGAAGTTGGAAGGGATGTACATGTATTTGTACATTTATTTATATGTACGTGTATTTATGTCCTTATGTCCTCATTATCAAGCAGAAGACTCTAGCATTTCAGCCACTTGTCTAGAATGGTATAGGCGGAGTCTCTTGCTTGAACAGGGGTTGGACTAGAAGACCTCCAAGGTCCCTTCCAACTCTGCTATTCCTTGGTCTGGCAGGATTTCATTGGCATCTGAATCAAGTCGTGAATAACTAACACTTTAGACTCAAGATTCAGAAGGTCCTTGACAGAATTGAATACTGGGCCCTGCCCAACAAAAGGCAATTCAGTGTGAGAAAAGTAAGTTCCTACACATAAGTAAAAAAAGCCAAACGCACAGATATAGAATAGGTGCTACCTGTCTGAATAGCAGCAACTTGAGAAGGATCTTGGAGTTCTAGTGCAGGGGTTGCCAACCTTTTGGACCTTAGGGACCACCAAACTTTTAATTTTAAATTCCGCAGACCAGAGACCGTAGGAAAATCTCCAAAAAAAGTCTGCAGGAAAATTCCCCACCCCTTTTTCCTACTGATCCATTATTCTTTATTTGGGATCGCAGGATACCGTCTCCAGCTCCATTCTCAGGGGGAGAGAGAGAGAGAGAGAGAGAGAGATTTGGCTTCATGTATGGAAAACAGCAAAAGTCAGCAAAAGTCTTTCTTTCTCTCCCTCAAAATCTGCCAGAAATGAGCCTTTGTGAGTCTTGTCATGTCGGTGCAGCCTCTTGGAGCAAGATGCCTTGCAGGGTCCCAAAGACTCATTTCTGGTGGTGTTTGGGGGAGAGAAAGAAAGACTTTTGCTGCTTTCCTTGCGTGCAGCCAAAAGTAGAAGAAGAAAAAAACAGAAAGAAGCAGCCCAGTTGCCAAGCGAGGTATGTGGGGTAGGGGGGCAAGTCCCCTCCCCTGCCCTTTCTCCCCTTCCCTCACTACCTCATGTTGTTTGCAATGCAAGAGACGCAAGCCTTGTGTTCCTGCGCAGCCTGGATTAATTGCTTTGATGGGTGCTTTGGGGATGACATTTCTCTGTGGACCACCAAAATTTGCTCGTGGACCACCAGTGGTCCCCGGCCCACTGGTTGGCGACCACTGTTCTAGTGGACAATCACTTGAATACAGTGATGGGATTCAAATAATTTAACAACCAGTTCTAATGTCCGGTTCAGTAGGCGCGTCTGGGTGGTCATGTGACTGGATGGGTGTGGTCAACTTGACCATACTCATGTTGAGGGATGCCTTGCCTTGCCCAGCTTTTCCTGACTGTGGGGATGCTGTAACCGTCATAAGTGTGACAAACGGTCATGAGTCACTTTTTTTCAATGCCATCGTAACTTTGAATGGTCACTAAATGAACTGTTATGTCAAGGATTACCTGTACAAAAATACAAAAAAGCTTCTTTGCTTGCAAAAAGCTGCCTTAAATACCAATCAGTAGATTAGAAATGGAGGAATACACACTGAAGATCAATGACAGTCACAGCCATCATGGAAACCTAAACCATTCCGTCTGAATACCTTCCTTTTCTTTTTAAAAAGAGGTCTTTTTAAAAATAATTGATTAAATTGTTAAAATATTGGACACTGTGTGATCTTCCTGACATTCCTTTTTGTCATACGTGTTATAATATATAATATATATTTTATATACATTATATATACATTTATACATTTCTACAATTTGTTTTTATCCATAATTACACATTCTACAGGACTTTATTCTAAGTCCTTCCTTTCTTTTCCCACTCCTGATAAAATTTGTTCCATATTTTGTAGTATTCTGTCTCTTCCTTATTTTTTAATTCCAGAGTCAATCTATCCATTTCAGCACATGTCAACATCTTCTTTATCACCTCATCTTAGTTAGGAATTTCTCTCTCTTTCCATTTGTCATTCTTGATGCCATGATTATGTGTCTTATTAGGTAAATCTCTTCTTTGCTATAGTTTTCTGTCATAATGCCAAGTAAAAATAATTCCAGTTTATAATCTATTTTCTGTCCAGTATCTCCTCTAACCACATTTGGGTTTTATGCCAAAATTCCTGGGTTTTCTTACAGGATCTCTATGTTCCTTGTTCTTGGGCACATTTCCAACAAATTGGTGACAGATTTTTATACATTTTTCCAGTCTTTCTGGGGGTGGGTGGGGGAGGTGCCACCTCTAAAACACCTTATATCAATTTTTCTTATATGCTGTGTCCAATGTTATCTTTTTATTTCACTCCCACAATGCCTGCCAATTATCCAAATCTATATTATGTCCAAAACTTTTGGCCCATACCACCATCGTTTCCTTTATCTGTTTCTCCTCCATCTTATAGTCCAATAGAAATTTATACTTTTTTCTTATCAATTTATCGTCTGTCCGCAATAAAAATTGCATCTAGTGTTGTGGTTTTTCTACTCATCCTCCATTCTTTCATATCTTCCCCACATCTTGTTTGAAGAGCTCTTGTCTGGACTTCAATTCTCTTTGAATACCTTCCTTTTCATCGACAATACCTGCAAACCAGAGTTACAAAATCAGGCAGGGTGCCAGAGCACCTTGAGGAATTAAAATAGTTAAAATGCAGTGATAACTATCAGCAGCCAACTCTTGCTCATAAAGTGAAACCTATTGGCAGAAAAGTCATTTAAGCTCTCCAGAAATGGGTGGGCATATTTGGGCTACAAAATGCCAAGCTAAAGACAAATTAACAAAGTATATAGGGGACCCAGGTTCAAGTCTTTGCCCTCCCAAGCTTGCCAGGATCACAATAAAATTAGTACATGCTACAGATATCTAAATAAACTTCAAGCTTGTGCTGGAAGAAATATCCATCTGGTTCAGTTCCAAGCTGGGAGAAAGACACTGGAAACATGGAGGCTGATTGGAAAGATGGTTTAGTGATGAAGCAGAACCACATAGAGTTGAGGGTGAGGGGTTATTTTTTTAATACCTTCTCTTGGGCATTTGAGCTTCTTGTTCCTATGCAAGAACATGTATTAATTGGCTGTTGTCAGACTCCCATGAGCTTCCAGTGATGAAGCTCCCACCACTTCTAAAGGCAAAACTGTTCCATTGGTTGATTGTTCTCTAGTCTTCTCTTCGCTACACTAGCCAAGCCCAGTTCCTGCAACTGTTCATCATATGTTTTAGCCTCCAGTCCCCTAATCATCCTGGTTGCTCTTCTCTGCACTCTTTCTAGAGTCTCAACATTTTTTTTATAATATGGTGACCAAAACTGGATGCAGTACTCTGGGTGTGGTCTTACTAAGGCTTTATAGAGTGGTATTAGTACCTCGCTTGATCTTGATTGCATCCCTCTGTTAATGCAAATTAGGATTGCATTGGCTTTTTTAGCTGCCGCCACACACTACTGGCTCCTATTTAACTGGTTGTCCAATAAGACTCCAAGGTCCCAAGATCTCTCTCCTATCAGCGAAGTGTGAGTTTGTAACAATGAAGAAGGTTTTAGTCTCTGTGAAGATGAAGAATTATCTTTGCACTGAGTGTGTTTAAATGAGAATTAAAGGAGTGGGGAAACAGGAAAGTTGCGAGATACTTCCTGGATGGTATTTAAAGAAAGAATGGAAAAGAGATGATATACATTTTTACACGACTTAAGGGCTTTGCTTCCTGGTTGTTTATATCCTCTGCTGGCAGACAGTTTCATGCATGATTTATGGATGCATAATAAAGATATTGCAAGCCAGGGACTGATTTTGGATTTCCCCAGCAACACGGAAGAAATATATATGTATATATATAAACTTCTTTGAAGGAATTGACAGCATGCATTCAGCTGAACTGAGCAGACAAACATATCACAAGGTAAATAGCTCATTGTCAGAATACCCTTTATTTCATTATTTTATTTTATTTTATTTTATTTTATTTTATTTTATTTTATTATTATTATTTTTATTTTATTTTATTTTATTTTATTTTATTTTATTTTATTTTATTTTATTTTATTTTATTTTATTTTATTTTATTTTATTTTATTTTATTTTATTTTATTTTATTTTATTATTTATTTTTATTTTATTTTATTTATTTATTTATTTATTGTCCTTGCACCTTGTACAATGAAATCAAACACCATTTTCAGTGTACATCATGACCATGAAAATAAACACAAACATACATCCTTCACACTCCACACATTGAAATCCTACGACTTACGAGCCAGCAGTGTGTGTTGCAGCTGCCAAAAAACCCCAATGCAATCCTAGGTTGCACCAACAGAGAGATAGCATCAAGATTATGTGAAGTGATATGTGAGGCCACACTTGGAATACTGCATCCAGTTCTGGTCACCAAGATACAAAAAAGAGGTTCAGTTTTGAGAAAGAGAATTGAGAAGAGCAACAAAGATGATGATGGAGTCTAAAGCAGGGGTCTTCAAACTTGACAGCTTTAAGACTTGTGGACTTCAACTCCCAGAATTCCTCCTACACTCATGTTAGTTCAGGAATTCTGGGAGTTGAAATCCACAAATCTTAAACTTGCCAAGTTTGAAGACCCTTGGGCTAAAGCATATGATGAATGATTGAGAGAGCAAAGTATGTTTAGTCTAAGGAAGAGAGGAACAAGAGGTGACACGATAGCAATCTTCCCGTACTTGAGAGGTTTTCACAAAGAAGAGGGGATTGACCTGTTTTTCAAAGCACCTGAGTGTAGGACAAGAAGCAACAGGTGGAATATAATTCAAGATAGACCCAACCTAGAACTAAGGACAAAACTTCCTGACAGTGAGAATAATTTATCAGTTTGCCTCCTGAAATTGTGAGTGTTCCATCACTAAGGCTTTCAAGAAGAGATTGGTCAGTCATTTATCTGGAATGAAACAGGGTCTCCTATTTCAGCAAGACGTTGTACAGAAGAACTCCAAGATCCCTTCTAACTCTGTTATTCTATATTCTGCATTCTTCTCTTCTTCTACTCTGCAAATTCCACTCCTTTCTAGCACTAATGGTGTTACCTAGTTGGGTAATGAAACATCTGCAACAAACAACCAAGCTCAGAGAGCACCAAGGACCCTTCTGTCTTCTTCTTCTTCTTCTTCTTCTTCTTCTTCTTCTTCTTCTTCTTCTTCTTCTTCTTCTTCTTCTTCTTCTTCTTCTTCTTCTTCTTCTTCTTCTTCTTCTTCTTCTTCTTCTTCTTCTTCTTCTTCTTCTTCTTCTTCTTCTTCTTCTTCTTCTTCTTCTTCTTCTTCTTCTTCTTCTTCTTCTTCTTCTTCTTCTTCTTCTTCTTCTTCTTCTTCTTCTTCTTCTTCTTCTTCTTCTTCTTCTTCTCCTCCTCCTCCTCCTCCTCCTCCTCCTCCTCCTTCCCCTTCCTCCTCCTCCTCCTTCTTCCCCTTCCCCTTCCTCCTCCTCCTCCTCTCCTCCTCCTCCTCTCCTCCTCCTCCTCCTTTTCTGTTATGTCCACGTGGAAGGAAGCCAGGAGTCAGTGACTTTGTATCAAGCTCTTTTATTTAGTCAGGAACTGAACTGGGGCTAAAGGAAAACTTTGCGGCTTTTTATTTCCAAGCCGTGGCAGCCGCGGCCAATAGCACCGCTTTGAATGTCCCGCGATTTGAATCGACCAATCGCGGGAGATCCTCAGCGAGCCAATCGGCGCGGCTCGCCTAGCCAATCCGATCGCCCCGCGCTTTGGCCAATCAAAGCGCGGGGATCTCAAGAATTCAAATGAGGGGACAGAACACCCCTCCCCTCTTGGTTCAGTCCTACGTAGCGTAGTCCCGTAGGTAGGCAGGGCTCCGTCTTTGCCTACTGGACCTGCGCAGGTCAGTCGTAGGTTGGATCCCGGCCGGTTCGGTCGGGGTCTCTGTTTCTCCGGACTCCGTTGTGGGAATCGCCTGGTCTGTCTGGCCGGGCCACTCTCCGCAGCTCCCTCCTGGGCTACCCGGGTTGGTTGAGCTGTGGGTTTCGCCGCTCCTGCTCGGTCTTCCCGGGTTGGTTGAGCTGGCCTGGCTGTCTCTTCCTGGCGAGGTTTTATGCTGGCTGCTTGCAGGTGAGTATGGCTGGTTTCTTTTTTCTGGGTTTTGGTTCCCTGGGTATCCCCTCTTCTCTTGGTTTGTGTTGAAGGGGTTGGTTTTGCTTGGTTGCGTGTCGGTGGTGTCTTGTGTGGTGGTCCTCAATCTTAATTGATCGATGTGGTGTTTCCACGCTTGTCCGTCAGTTGTTTGTAGCCGGTACGAGTGTGGGCCTGTTAGCTGTGTTATGATTGCTGGTACCCATAATGGGTCTCCGTTTAGGTTCTTCACGTAGACAGCGTCGCCTGGTGCGAAGGTTCGGTGTTTGCTGGTGGAGTCTGGGGGTTTCTCTGGGTTGTAAGTGGGGTGTAATCTATCGAGTGGGGACCTTATTTTCCTCCCCATTAGCAGTTCTGCTGGGTTTTTATTTGTTGTGGTGTTCGGGGTTATGTGCTGTATGAAAAGTAATTTATTTATTTTGTCCTGGATCTCCCCGTGGTCTATTTTCTGGATGGTTTTTTGTGTGAATTGAACCATCCGTTCCGCCCTACCATTCGCCGCCGGATGCGCCGGGGCTGTCAGTGCGTGTCGTATGCCCCTTTCCGCTAGGAATTTTTCGAATTCTAGCGAGGTGAATTGGGGCCCGTTGTCGGAGACGAGGACGTCCGGGAGGCCGTGTGTTGCAAAAAGTTTGCAGAGTTCTTTGGTCACGGTCTCCGTGGTGGTTGTTCTCATGTTGCTTACCTCCAGCCAGTTGGAGTAAGCGTCAATGGTTATTAAGAAAGTGTGTCCTTTTGTGGGCCCGGCGAAATCTATGTGGATCCTAGACCACGGTCCCCTGGGGGTTTCCCACTCTAGGATGGGTGCTGTGGGTGGGCTTGGTCTAGTTTCCTGGCATCGTTGACACCTTGCTACCCAGGCCTCGATCTGTTTGTCCATCCCTGGCCACCAAGCGTAACTTCTGGCCAGGGCTTTTGTCCTAACGATGCCCGGGTGCCCCTCGTGTAACAGTTCCAAAACCTTCCCTTGTAGTTTTTCCGGGATGACCACCCTATCCCCCCATAGTATACACCCTTTTAGTAACGAGAGTTCCGTTTGCTGGTTCTGGAATGTCCTGACGGACTCATCGTTGTCCTTTTCCGGTCACCCTTTCTCTACCCAATGCAAAACCCGCGCCAGACGTTTGTCTTTATTAGTTTCTCGGGCAATGTCTGACGCGGTTATGGGTAGGTTGGGTAGAGTCTCTATGCTGAGGGTGGTCATTGTGGGTGCTGGGTCAGTGTCTGGTTCAGGTAACGGTGAGTGGCTTAAGGCATCCTCATGGGAGATAGTCTTACCAGGTCGGTGTGTGAGTCCGTAGTTGTAGGCTGCCAGGAATTCGGACCACCTTGTCATTCGGGGAGACAGAATGTTCAGGGTGGCCCTGTTCCCTGCAAGGATTCCCAGCAGCGGTTTGTGGTCAGTGATGATGGTAAACGTCCGGCCGTAGAGGTACTCGTGAAACCTTTTTACTGCGGCAACGATAGCCAAAGCCTCTTTGTCCAGCTGGCTGTAGTTCCGCTCCAGTTTGGTGAGGGTCCTTGAAAAAAACGCGATGGGTGCTTCCTTTCCATCGGGGAGAGTGTGGCTGAGGACAGCGCCGATGCTGAAGGGTGATGCGTCGCATGTGATGGCTAGTGGTAGGGTCTCATTGTACTGGATGAGGACGGCATCTGAGATGAGTAGGTCCTTGGTTTTCCTGAAGGCGGCTTCCTCACGTTTCCCCCAAGTCCAGGTAGCCGCCTTGTCTAAAAGCCTATGCAAAGGCTCCGCCGTGGTCGCCTTTTGGGGCAGGAAGACATTATAAAAGTTAAGTAGCCCCAGAAACGCCTGCAGTTCTGTTTTTGACTTGGGTGTGGGGGCTTCCTTGATGGCTTTAATTTTCTTGTTGGTGGGGTGAATGCTGTCGGTCTAGGAGGTATCCTAGGAATTCGACCCGCTTTGTGTACAGCTGGCATTTTTCCCTCTTCACTTTAAGCCCGGTTTCTTTGAACCTCGTTAGCACCTCCCTTAGGCGAGTCTCTAGTTCGGCCTGGTTGGTTGCCGATACTAGTACATTGTCGAAATATGGGACCACCCCCTTGATGCCCTGTAAGAGTCTTTCCATGAGGCTCTGGAAAATTCCAGGTGCCACGCTGACTCCAAATTGGAGGCGGTTGCATCTAAAGGCTCCCCAGTGGGTGACTATGGTTTGCGCCTCTGCAGTTTCCTCGTCGACCGGCAGTTGCTGGTATGCTTGGGCCAGGTCGAGTTTCGCAAAACTTTGCCCCCTCCCAGTGAGTGTAGGAGATGCTGCACTATTGGGACGGGGTAAGCGCTTTGCTGCAAGGTGCCATTTAGGGTGGCCTTATAGTCCCCGCAGATTCTCACTGACCCATCAGGCTTAATTGGGGTGACTATGGGGGTCTCCCACCGGGCGTGGTCTATGGGTTGTAAGACCCGTTGCTTGACGAGCTTGTCAATTTGCTCGTCGATTTTCAGTTTGAGTGCGAAAGGTACCCGCCTTGGTTTTAGGCATTTCAGGGGAATGTTTGGGTCTAGGCTGAAGGATATAGGGGGCCCTCGGTACTTGCCTAGGGTGCCGTTGAACACTTCTTGGAAGTCCTGGGCCAGTTGCTGCTCCCAGTTGGCTTCGGCGATGTGGTCGATGCCCATGACTGCGATGCCTAGTGGTGCGAACCATTGAAGTCCCAGTAGGCTAGGTCAGTCTCGATTGACGATGGTCAGGGGAAGTCTTTCGGTGTGCCCCTTGTTTGTCACTGTGAATTTTCCTGTTCCGACTACAGGGATGCGGTTTCCCTGGTAGTCTTTGAGGATTAGTCTCTGGTTTTCTAGTTCCCTCCTCTGGATTGTAGACACCAAGCGTTTAATTTCTTGCCATGCTACCATCGAGAGGTAGGACCCGGAGTCCACCTCCATCTTACAGGGTTCGCCTTCGATGCTTACCTCCACGTAGACCTTTCTGGCGTCTGTGGTAGTTGTGTGGCCGATGGTGACCGTCTGATGTGTCTCTTCTCTCCACCGGCTCTCGCCCCCTCGTTGGGCTCATCTGTTCCATTCCCAACGGTTGTCTGCTGGGCAGTCTCTGGTTCTGGGGGGTGGGCTCTCTCATTTCCGCTTGCTCGGGTCCCATCGTCTGGGGCTGTGGGTTTTCTTGAGGCGGCAGACGTGGGCTATGTGGCCTTTCTTGTCGCAGTGCTTGCAAATGAAGAACCGGCATTCGGATCTGGGGTGGTCGCCTCCGCAACTGGCACACGCGGTCCTCAACTTACAACTCCGCCGGCTGCTCTGGTCACGGCCTGCCTGGAGACGGTGGATGTCTTCCTCCTCGTCTGATGTGCCTGAGGTGGAGTGGAGTTCGCCCTGGTGGGTGGTAGTTTCAGGTTGGGCCTCGGTCGACCTTGCAGGGTTGTTGTTTGCAGTGCGGTCCCTGGCGTTCAGTCTCCGCATGCGGTCTGCTGATTGTCGGGTTGCTTCGGCTGCTGCGGCTTCAGAGATGGCATCGGCGAGAGCGATGTTGCCCTTAGCCATCAACCGACTTTGCAGAACAGGGTCCCAAAGGCCGAGCACGATTCGGTCCCGCAGGGCCTCATTCATATTGGAGAATTCGCATAGTCTTCCTAGGCGCCGCAGTTCTGCAACGAAATCACTGAAACTCTTGCCCGACCGCTGGTCCCGCCGATAAAATTCGTGTCGTCGGATGAGAATAGGTACGGCTGGAGCGTAGTGTTTCTGGAGTAATGGCTCGAGGTCCGCCCAATACATCGCGGTAACATCGGCGGGCTTGGCTAGCGCTTTTGCCATCTTAAACACTGCGGGCCCGCAGTGCGTTAGAAAGATGGCTCTTTTCTTCGGTCTCGTGGCATCCTTCAGATTGTTGCATTCGAGGAACATGTGGAATCAGTCCGTATAAGATTCCCAGTCCTCGCTGGCGGGGTTGAAGGGGGTTGGTGGCGTGATGCTGGTTGTCTCGTCGGTTGGCTGGCTTCCGTTGGACACGTGCTTCGGTTCAGGATAAGGATCCCACCCTCGTCGCCAGTGTTATGTCCACTTGGAAGGAAGCCAGGAGTCGGTGACTTTGTATCAAGCTCTTTTATTTAGTCAGGAACCGAACTGGGGCTAAAGGAAAACTTTGCGGCTTTTTATTTCTAAGCTGCAGCGGCCGCGGCCAATGGCACCACTTTGAATGTCCCGCGATTCGAATCGACCAATCACGGGAGATCCTCAGCAAGCCAATCGGCGTGGCTCACCCAGCCAATCCGATCGCCCCATGCTTTGGCCAATCAAAGTGCGGGGATCTCAAGAATTCAAATGAGGGGACAGAACATCTTCCTTCTTCCCCTTCCCCTTCCTCCTCCTCCTCCTCCTCCTTCTTCTTGTCATTGTCTCACAGTTAAAAAAAGATAACAAAACAAGACCAAAGCCAACATCTGCATTTTTCTTCAACCAGAGACAGCAGAGTCAGCAAGGGGTTAATCCATTTGAAAATGATGAACTCTGCCAAGCCATCTTCCAATCTTTTCCCGCTGATGGCAATTAACTGAAGTCTGCAAGCCATTCCAGAAATCTGGAACTTGGCAGTTCCACTGCTGGAGACGTGGGGAGTTTTGCTCCACAAAGCCCAAAGTCTTGAGGGAAATACTTGGTATGGTGCCCAGGAAATGACAAACAGAAAAAGGTCACACATATATCCCAAAAAGACATACTGCTCGGCAAATGTAATTGCTGTTGTGCGGTTCCTTCTCCTTCTCCCCAGCCCTGACAGTTCCTGTCCTTTCTCCCTTGCAGTTCACCTCTCTGCAAGGGCTTGAAGACTTTCTCACATTTAGCAGATGTGGCAAACAACAGTAAAAACAACAGGCCTTAAAATTTATTTATACACAGGCGCATAGGCACGCAAACACAGAGGCACCACAAATCACTTGGCTCACCCCTCATCCCTACAGGAAAGAATTTCACACTTGGATAATATACTTAGGACATTAGCAAAGGATAATTCGTGGCTGCCACAGTTTTGGCTTGTAAATTGGTCAAGCTTTCTGTCTCTCTTGCTCGCTTCACCTTTTAAATCATGTGGCATGTCCCTGCAAGACATAAAAAATAAAAATGCTTATGGAGAGAGAGAGAAAGAGAGAGGGAGGAAGTGGGAGGGAGGGAGGGAGGGAGAGAGAGAGAGAGAGAGAGGCATCATCACCATTATCCTCTCCTTCCTCTCTCCTTCCTCCTCTTCTTTCTCAAGGTTCTGCGTCTAGAGAGGGCTTATCTCAGTAAGGTTTCAACAGTCTAAAATGAAATGGGGTTCAAGTGGAGCTCTCCAAATCTCCGGGTGAAATTTTAGGAGGTGTTGACAGCCAAAAAGAAGGAGCAGGAGAGGAGGAGGAAGAGGAGAAAGAGAAGGAGGAAGAGGAGGAGGAAGAGGAAGAAAAGGAAGAGGAGGGGAGGAGGGGGAGATGAAGAGGAGGAAGGAGAGGAGGAAGAGGAGGGAGAGGAGCGAGAGGAAGGAGGAGGAAGAAGAGGAGGAAAAGGATGAGGAAGAGGAGGAAGATGAGGAGGGGAGAGGAGGGAGTGGAAGGAGAGGAGGAAGAGGAAGAGGAGGAAGAGGAGGTGATGAAGGGGAGGAAGGAGAGGAGGAGGAAGAGGAGAAAGAGAAGGAGGAGGAAGAGGAGGAGGAAGAGGAAGAGAAGGAAGAGGAGGGGAGGAGGGGGAGATGAAGAGGAGGAGGAGGAGGAAGAGGAGGGAGAGGAAGGAGGAGGAGGAAGAAGAGGAGGAAAAGGATGAGGAAGAGGAGGAAGATGAGGAGGGGAGAGGAGGGAGTGGAAGGAGAGGAGGAAGATGAGGAGGAGGAGAAAGAGATTGGGAGCCAAGGGATCAAGAGCAGTGGTGGGTGTCATGGATTCAGGCATGGGAAGAATGAATGGAGACAGTCTTAGTTGGTGAACTTTCAACTCTTTATTGTATAGTGACTTCTAACTTGTATAACAACAACTCTGCTTTATATAGGCAATGCTAATGTGAAATAACCAACAGGAGCTTGTGAAACGCTAGCTCCAGTACCAATAAGAGTCCTTCGTTAAGGGCCAATCAGATTCTCAGAACCCGACCAATCCGATCTAGCCACTCAACACCCAATCAGAAGTGCAGGGCCAGAACCCTGCACTTTACCCCAAGCTTGCCTTTATTCCACTATTTACATACATAACACCCCTTCCCCCTGGCTTCACAATTAGTTTGTGACTATGTAGTCCTTTAAATAGGACGGTTGTCTCTTGGGTCTGTCAGATTTTCTTTGGACTGGCTGCATGCAGTCCCGTTGAGGTAGGATGTTGTTTTGTAGTGGCTCAGCTTCTTGTTCTGGTGTGATTTCCCTTGGAGCGTATGATTCTTCTTCCTGCTCCATTTCCTGGGTTTCACTTGATTCATCGCTTTCCTGGAACAGGTTTCCTGGCATATCGTCATCTTCTCTTCCTTCCCCCCCCTCCGTTTGGTCGTTGGGAAGTTGTTGGCTAGCAGTTATAAGTCGTGACCGTAATTGGTCAATATGTCTTTTCCATAGTCTCTCATCAATACATTTTACAATATAGGATCTGGGCCCAGTCTCGCGTATTACCGTTGCTTCAAACCAAACTGGGTCGCCCGATAAATTTCTTGCATAAACGGGGTCGCCTACCTTGAAGGTACGGTAGCGTCCGCTGGATCCTGGAGGTTTTTCTGGCTCGTAAGCAGGGTGCAGTCGGTTGAGGCAGGAACGGAGTTTTTGCCCCATGAGAAGTTCAGCGGGAGTTCTGCCGGTTTCGCTGTGCGGAGTGATGTGTTGTAAAAGTAGAATGCGGTTTATTTTTTCGTCAAGATTATCATAGTCCAGCTTTTGTAAAGTCTTTTTTACAAATTGTACCATGCGTTCCACTCGGCCGTTGGTAGCAGGATGCACCGGCGAGGTGAGCACATGGCGGATACCGTTGTCAGCAAGGTACTGTTCAAACATTAGCGCTGTAAACTGTGGTCTGTTATCAGACACCAGGACGTCCGGCAATCCATGAGTTGCAAAGAATCTATTGAGGACTTTAATGACTGCCTCGGAGGTTGTATTGGCCATTCGATGAATTTCTAACCAATTAGAGTATGCATCGACAGTCAACAGCAATGTCTGTCCTTTGATCAGCCCTGCGAAATCCAGGTGGATTCTGGACCAGGGTCCACGTGGCATCTCCCATTCGGTCGGTGCAGCTTTTGGTGGTGCGTTGCTGGTTTGTTGGCACTTGGTGCAGGCCTTGACCCATTGCTCGATGTGTCGGTCCATGCCTGGCCACCAAGCATAGCTCCGTGCGAGTGCCTTCATTCGCATGATCCCGGGATGTCCATCGTGCAAGATTTGTAACAGCGTCTTTTGGAGTCGTTCTGGGACGACGACTCTATTGCCCCAGATAACGCAGCCTTTTTGAGAAAAAAGTTCAGTCTGTCTTGTTTTAAATGGTGCGAAGTCATCTGGGATCTGATCCAATGGCCATCCACGCTCTACCCAGCCTAGGACTCGTGCTAGGGTGTGGTCTAGTCTGGTCTCCCTCGCGATATCTTGAGCGGTCATAGGAGGCGAGTTGAGCGTTTCGATTTGTAACGCCGATACTGTTGGTGCCGGATCGTCGAGGGTCTCTGGTAGTGGTGCTCTGCTGAGTGTGTCGGCATGGGGAATGGCTTTCCCTGGTCGATGTAACAATCGATAATTATAAGCAGCTAGAAACTCTGACCATCGAGTCATTCTTGGGGACAATATATAGGGAGTTGGTTTGTCCCCAGCGATTATCCCCAATAAAGGTTTGTGGTCGGTTACAATTGTAAATGTCCTTCCATATACATACTCATGGAATTTTTTTTACGGCTGACACAATTGCAAGAGCCTCCTTGTCTATTTGTCCATAGTTACGTTCTGCCTGGGATAGAGTCTTCGAAAAGTATGCAACGGGAGCCTCATTTCCATTAGGTAGCACATGGCTCAAAATAGCGCCCACTCCAAACGGTGAGGCATCACAAGTTATAACCAAGGGTAATGTTTCATTATATTGCATAAGTACAGAATCAGATGTAAGTAAATTTTTTACATTTCTAAACGCTTTTTCTTCTCGGTAACCCCAAACCCACAATGCTTTCTTATCTAATAACCGGTGTAATGGTTCAGCCACAGTCGCCTTATACAGTAAAAACACATTGTAGAAATTGATAAGGCCTAAAAATGCTTGAAGATCAGTTTTGTTACGAGGTCTGGGAGCATTTCTAATCGCCCTTAATTTACTCTCAGTTGGGTGAATACCCTGCCTATCAATGCGATAACCTAGAAATTCAACACTGTCGGTATACAGATGACATTTATCCCTTTTTACTTTCAATCCCGCTTCTTGGAATTTTTTAAGCACACATTTTAAACGATTCTGCAGAATTTTTTTACTAGGAGCTGCAATCAATACGTCATCAAAATACGGAACCACGCCCTTGATTCCCTGTAACAATCGTTCCATTAAACTTTGGAATATTCCCGGGGCCACACTCACCCCGAACTGCAATCGGGTACATTTAAAAGCACCTCTGTGCATTACTATCGTTTGGGCTTGGGCTGTTTTATCGTCCACGGGCAATTGTTGATAGGCTTGAGCTAAATCTAGCTTAGCGAAAACCTTTCCACCTCCCAGGGAATGAAGGAGGTGCTGCACCACCGGCACTGGATACGCGTTCTGTTGGAGGGCGTGGTTTAGAGTGGCCCGGTAGTCCCCACAGATTCGGATTGTCCCATCTGGTTTAATGGGGGTTACAATAGGAGTTTCCCATGGGGAATGATCAATAGGTTGCAGTACCCCTTGTTTAATTAGTTTGTCAAGTTGTTCATCTATCTTGGCCTTAAGGGTGAACGGAACTCGATGGGGCTTTAAACGGATCGGGGCGACCTTAGGGTCGAGGCTGAACGAGATTGGGGTCCCCTTATACTCGCCCAGACGATCTGCGAAGACATCGCTGAATTCAGACATAAGATCCTCCTCCCACTCGCAATCACCGACTCGGTTCACGCCGGCTAGTTCGATGCCGAGTGGCGCAAACCATTGGAGGCCCAACAAACTAGGCCTGTCCCTATCGATGATCGTTAGAGGTAAGTATGCCGTATGCTTTTTAAACGAGACGCGGACTCGACAAGACCCGACCACAGGGATCCAATTCCCTTGGTAATCTTTAAGGATAAGGCGTTGCATTCGAAGGTCTTGGCGTTGGATGGTAGGAATGAGCTGCTTTAATGTCTTCCACGACACCATCGAGAGGGACGATCCCGAATTGACCTCCATGTGGCAGGGTTGGTTCTCTATGGCTACTGTAACTCGAATCTTCTTAGCGTCCAGGGCCGAGGCCTGACCTATAGTGATAGTATGGTGAGCCTCTTCTTTCTGCAACGCTCGATATCTGTAGGAGTGGTTTGCTGGGTCTCGCCTTACAGGACAGTTTCCTGCCGATTGGCGAAAGTTGGTTCCCTTTGAGGCCGGGCTTGGTCCCAGTAAACTGCGACAGACTCGACCGATGTGGCCTCGTTTCCCGCACTCGTGGCAGAGTGTGTCGCGGAATTTGCAGTCTGCCCTGGGATGGTTTGCCCCGCAGCCAGCGCAAGGGCGTGAGGTTTTAGGACGAGGGTCCCGGTTGGAACGCAGTCGATGGACCCCTTCTTCGTCACTGTCTGCCGACGAAGAGAGGTCCTCGTAGTGCGTTGTTGCCAACTGCCCTTCTGAGCTGGGTGAGATGTCGCCTGTCGGTGGGTTTGTGGGGTTTCGGCTTCGCCGTAGCTGCGCCGCTGACTTTTTTGTTGCCTCAGCAGCGGTGGCTTCGGCGATGGCATCAACAAGGCCGATGTCGCCCTTCGCCATCAGCTTGCTCTTCACGTTTAGTGCATCTAATCCCAGAATTAGGCGGTCTCTCAATGCTTCATCTAAGTCTGCGAACCCGCAGAGGCCTCCCAAGTGCCGGAGGTCTGCCACGAAGTCAGCCACACTCTCTCCTTTTCGTTGGCTTCGTTGATAGAACTCGTGGCGCGTCTCACGAGTATGGGTACGTTTGGCGCGTAATGGTCTCTCAGGAGAGGTTCGAGGTCATCCCAGCTTATTGCTTTCACTTCTCGAGGCTTCGCGAGGGCTTTAGCCATTTTAAAGACAGCCGGGCCGCAGTACGTCAGGAACAGCGCCCGCTTCTTGGCTGGTGTGGCGTCCTTCAGGTTGTTCGTTTCGAGGAACATCTGAAAGCGATCCATGTAGGATTCCCAATCCTCTTGGGATGGATCGTACGGAGCGGGTGGAACGATGCCGCCGGACATGGCTTCCGTTGGTGGCGTCGTTTTTTACACGTGCTCTGTTTTTTCTTCCAAGTTCCTTAAGATCAGATGTCTCCAAATCCCACCCTCGTCGCCAGTGTCATGGATTCAGGCATGGGTAGAATGAATGGAGACAATCTTAGTTGGTGAACTTTCAACTCTTTATTGCATAGTGACTTCTAACTTCTATAACAACAACTCTGCTTTATATAGGCAATGCTAATGTGAAATAACCAACAGGAGCTTGTGAAACGCTAGCTCCAGTACCAATAAGAGTCCTTCGTTAAGGGCCAATCAGATTCTCAGAACCCGACCAATCCGATCTAGCCGCTCAACACCCAATCAGAAGTGCAGGGCCAGAACCCTGCACTTTACCCCAAGCTTGCCTTTATTCAACTATTTACATACATAACAGTGGGATTCAACTTTTTTTTACTACCGGTTCTGTGGGCGTGGCTTGGTGGACGTGGCAGGGGAAGGAGACTGTAAAATCTCCAGTCAGGGGTGGCATTTTCCAGTCCTCCAAACTACTCAAAATTTTCACTACTGGTTCTCCAGAACTGGTCAGAACTTGCTGAAGACCACCTCCGATCAAGAGGGAAGAATAAATGAGCTCCTTGGCATTTGCAGAAGAATATACAATTCCTATTGTTTGGATTGTCATTTTTGTGCCAAGCAGTTAAAAGCCAAGGTTGGATCATGGTGCGTTCTCTCCCTGCCAATCACAAATGGATTGGCAGATTAGCAGGCAAGGTTGAAATTGCAACAGCAGGGCAGCTAGAGGGACCAAGCAGGTACACAGACTGTACATGACCCAAAACTGCTTCTCAACAAGCTCAGCCAACATGTAGGAACCTTCATTGGATGCTTCATCCCTTCATCCCTGGAAGATATAATGGGGATATCTCATATCAATTGGCGATGGTGACTGGTAATCTACTAAGGGTTTTTGGTGAAAGCCTCAAAGTAAGCAAGCATTTTGGAGGTCTTTTTTCAAAATAAAAAGATCCATTTTGAAGTGTTTCTTGAAACCAGCCAAGTGCAATGCAATACATTTATAGAGCCACTCATCTTCTAACCAACTAAGCTATCTTGTAGCTTAGAACTTTGCCTGACTTGTGTTTTGCAGATAATTGGGGAAATTCTCTGAAGTTTATCCATACCTCTTTCCTGTGTCCACTAGCTGGAGAATATTGTGACAGCAGTAAAAAGGACTTCAAAATAGAAAGTTGCTTTGGAAAGCAGCCAAAATTTAATCAAATTTTTCGCCTGCATTGTTTTGGGGAAAAAATGAATCCGTGTGAATTGATTATCCTTTTGAAAAATAAAAGGCACCTAACACAATCCGACTATTTACCTATTCAGTTTTTTCATTCATCCATCAATTTATATGTCACCTTTTCTCCCTTGGCAATGTACCTCAAACCTGTGTTTAAAAACTTTTTTTTTTTAAAAAAATAGACCAAACGATAGCATAAAATTAATTCTAGCATGGTTGACCCAAATATAATAAAACAATGAAATTGAAGGAGCCAATGGAACAGCTGCAAAAACAGGAGAAATGAAAACACAGACATAAAATTAATCAGAATGCTGCATTGCAGCACAGATAGATAATTTAAATCAAAAGGATTAGAAATTACAGCTTTCTGCTTCAGTAGCTGGGCTTAGTGGCTATGCTCACCCAGCATGCTTATTAACTGAATCAATCCATTTTCTGGATTCACATAATAGAGTGAACGGCAACCTAGCGAAACAGTATGTTTGGACAAGATAGGATATTTTCAAGCAAAGCAATGAGAGAAGAATGAGAACCAACCATCTCTTCTATCAAGTTCGGCGCTCCTGGAATTGGTGATAATCAACATTTTCCTGAAGACTGCAGACTTCAAAATCGGTGTTAATCTTTGGCGTTCTTGAATGAAATCCAGAGCAATTGAGGGTAGGACAAGAAGCAGTGGTGTTGTGGCCCACCAGCGGCCAGCGAAGCTGGCAGCAGATTCAGACAATGAGGAGGTTGGGGAGGAACATGGACCAGTCCTGGAGTCTGCGGAAGGCTCTGACAAGGGCTCTGTGTTGGAGGCAGAGATGGGGCCAGGGCCATCTGACAGTTATCAGCTGCCTTCGGCGTTGGACGTCAGTGAGGGAGAAGAGCAGCTGGAGCCTGTTCCCAGTGTGTGTGTGCACAGAGCTGCCAGAAGAAGGGAACAGCTAAGGAACAAGGGTTGACTTGGGAGTAAAGCCACAGGTAGACGGTGAATGGCCCCTCCCACAGGGAATAAAAGAGGAGCAAAATGGGAGTAGGGTTTTTGCAGGAGACAATTAGTTCATTTGGGTGAAGATCGTTTCCTGCATTCTTGCCAATTATTGTCGGCTGCAGTATGGCACCTGAAAGATATCGACCTGGAAACTCTCCAAGCCTGATAAAGGTCTGTAACTGACTTGAAAGACTGTTGGCTGGGACTTTGCTGGAGAGGAATTTCACTGTAAACTAAATAAAAGGGGTTTATCGGGATGAGGTGTCGGCTTCGTGCTGTTGAGGAAACCTAGGTCAGAAAAGGTAAAAGCTCAGCAGAGGGAGATCTGACCTGGAAATAAGGAGTTTCTTGACAATGGGAACTGTTAGTCGGTGGAATAACTGGTCTCCTGGTGTTGTGAAGCTCCATCTCTGCAGGATTTTAAAAAAAGATTGGACAACCATTTAATCAGGATGGAATAAGGACACCTGTTTTGGGCAGGTGTCCTTATTCCACTAACAATATATAGTCATCAAATACAATATATAGTCATGGTGGCGCAGTGGTTAGAATGAAGTATTGCAGGCTAATTCTGCTGATTGCCAGCTGCCTACAGTTTGGCAGTTGAATTCTCACCGGCTCAAGGTTGACTCTGCCTTCCCCCCTTCCGCGGACAGTAAAGTGAGGACCCAGATTGTTGAGGGCAATAGGCTGATTTTGTAAACCATTTAGAGAGGGCTGTAAAGTGGTATATAAGTCTAAGTGCTACTGACACTTAGTTATAAGTCACTATCTAAGAACGTAGTGGTGTAGTGGTTAGAATGCAGTATTACAGGCTAATTCTGCACATTGCCAGCAGTTTAACTCACCAGCTCAAGGTTGACTCAGCCTTTCATCCTTCTAAGGTGGGGAAAATGAGTAGCCAGATTGTTGGGGGCAATTGGTTGACTCTGTAAACCACTTAGAGAGGGCTGTTAAGCATTGTGAAATGGTATATAAATCTAAGCGCTATTGCTAATTCTGCTGACTGCCAGCAGTTCAATTCTCACCAGTTCAAGGTTGACTCAGCCTTCCATCTTTCTGAGGTCGGTAAAATGAGGACCCAGATGGTTGGGGGCAATAGGCTGACTCTGTAAACCATTTAGAGAGGGCTGTTAAGCACTGTGAAGTGGTATATAAGTTGAAGTGCTATTGCTACTGCTATTGTTATATAAGTAGATATAGAGAGATTGATTGATGTCATTTGATATTATTTAACTTATTTTTACCTTAGAATTTTACTTCTATATCTTAGTTTGAGAGAAATAACATTCTGTTTCCTAGTTTTAGAGACCAGGTCACCTAAGAAATACTAGTGACAAAAATATTCTGTGGTATTCCTTCAGCTAATATTTGATATCTGGTTTTCCTTTCTTTTTTAAACTGGGCAACAGTTACTTAATTGTTTCTTTCAATGTTCAGTGTCTTTGACCAAAATAAACTGTAATTTGTCCCGACTACTTCAGATATGAGGTCTAGTTTAGATCACACTTAAATAATGACTTGGACAAAGGAAAGAGGTTTAGAGAAGATCATTAAGAACAATTAGCGTGATCAGTGAAAAAACATGGAAGGACCTAGAAATATTTACCATTAGAGAAGTGGTGGCTGAGTGATAGATCTTAGGTTACCAAACTTCAAAAAGAAAAAAAAAACTTGGAAGAAAATTTGGAAGGAAACTAAAAACTGTTTTCCATAATTGTATCCATGAGAATCAACTCTGCTGTTGTGTTATCCTCTTTTTGATGGATTGGAATCAGTTCAGAAAGCTATATATTTGAGGGGCTGACATAAGGAAAAGGAATCAAGCTTTTCTCCAAAGTCCCTGAGGGCAGGACAAGAAGTTATGGATGGAAATGAATCAAGGAGAGAAGCAACCTAGAACTAAGGATAAATTTCCTGACTATGAGAACAATTAATCAGTGGAACGGCTTGTCTTCAAAAGTTGTAGGTACTCCACTTTTTATTTGAAAAATAAGAAAAAGAACTACAAATGTATATATGTATATAAATGTATATATCTTTTGAAAATTTCTAAATAAAAAATATTTTGACAGAAATGTATATCAAAGACGACCACCATGTTCACTATTTTTTAATTTTTATACTCAATTAATTTTTTTTTTTAAAGTTGTAGGTACTCCAACTCTGGAGGTTTTAAAGAAAGTATTGGACAACCATTTTCCTAACATGGTGTACGGTCTCCTGGTTGAGCAGTGGGCTGGACTAGAAGACTGGCTTTGCTCTATTTTCCCAATGTGCTGCCACCGCTGCGTTTGAGGCGCTGGCCCTGCAGGCACGCCGGGAAAGTAGAGCAAAGCCAGTCTGACTTTGCTCTACTTTTCAAATGCGCCACCACTGCCACGTTCGAGGCACCGGCACTGGAGAGGTGCAACAGTCAGATAGATAGCAGATAATCAGAATTGGAAGGGACCTTGTAGGTCATCTAGTCCAACCCCCCATCTAAGCGGGAGACCCTACATCATTTCTGACAAATGGCAGTCCAATCTCTTCTTTTTTTAAAAAAACAACAACAAGTTTTATTAATTTTACAAAGAACACAAACAAAACTAAAAGATCTTTTCTGAAGGTTGTCTGATCCCGGGTTGAAACTCTTCGCACAGACACAAATTCAAACATCATATTCACTTTATATATCCTTCCATATCTTATTATCATTTTCTTTTTTATATTATATATATATACCATTTTTATCAATTTTATATAAACAATGCACAAGGTATAACAGCTTATAAGTTCTTTTCTAAGAAAAAATAATAAAAGAAGAAAACCAATAGAACATAACAATCCCAAATTATAGTATCAATACTTTGTCTATTTAACTTCATATCTTATCCCAACTTCTCCTTTTCATCCAAATTATTTCTTATTAATTAAAAAAATATACAACATCCAAAAAAAAAAACATAACAAAACCTTTATATATCCTTTCATATCTTATTACCATTTTCAATAATATTCTTTGTCTGTTCTATTTCCAACTATCCATTCATCTTTTTTCTTTTATTATACTTCTCCTATACACCAATTGGAGTAACGTCTATAACTCATTACCCTAACTTAAAAGTACTTCATATAACAATTTTTCTTGGGATTCTGTTTAAAAGATTCTAAAATTACACAATGAATTTTATACTCTAAATACACATATAAAAAACACAATCTTATGTACCCTCCAGAATCCTTCTTTTATCCTAAATTAAATTCACCCATTATCTCTGAATAAACTTTTTTCCTTTATATCTTGCTTCCCCCCATTGAGGCTTCTCCTCCCCCCCTTTCTCTCTTGCTTATTCTTCTCCTTGCCCTTTTTATCCCTTTGTCTTTCCTCCTCCCTTTTCTTACTCCTTTTCCTTTGCTTTCTAACCTTGCCTCCACCTTTCCGCTCATTTTTCTCTTCTTTGGTTGTCTTTATAATTCTTAAAATCCCCTTTTTCTTATCCTTTTTCTCCTCCTCCCCGGAAAGAACCCATTGTTCATCAAAGATGGCTTCTTCTTCCTCTTCTTCTTTGTCCCAGTCCTTCTGCTGCGTAGTCAACTTTTCATAAGTACATAACGCCATTTCTAAGAATTGAAACAAAGTGCCCAAAGTATCTTCCTTTTTATATTTTTGATATTCAGTCTTTAGTTCATCCACAAGCGATGCCATTATGAAAAGAGAAACTTTTCCCAAAACAACCACAAGTATTTTTAATCAAAAATAATTCAAAAAAAGTTCCAAAAATTAATACTTTTCTTCCTTCTTCTCTTTCTCTTTCTGGGGTTAATGTTTAATCAAAGAGGTCCAATTACCATATATCTTTCTTTGGGATTCTAGGCAATCTCCTCCTTTTTCAGCTTCTGCTCCAATTTTTTTTCCTCTCCCTTCCCACTTGCAATATCAATTTTAAATAATCAGAAATCCATACCTCCAACAAGGGTTTTCCAATTTCTTAAGTTTTTCAATGTCCAAAAATCCTTTTGTCCCTTAGCTTCAACTCTCAAAACAATTCACTTTCAATGTCCAATATGTCCAAACATTTCTGCTGTTTCCATGGGGTGGGAGAGTGAAGAAAAAAAAAGTTCCCTTTAACAGCTTCTCTGCCGCTTTCGATCTTCTTAGGGATACAATGTATCCTCCAGCAACTCAAACAGCTCAGTTCCAACCAATTTGAACGATGTTACTTGACCCGGCTCAGGCAGCACTTTCACTCTTCTTACTTCCTCCAGCGCAATCTTACCCGGTTACTGGCTTCTTCGTGGCGGCCATTGCTGACCGCCGCTCCACCGCCTTGGGAAAAAGGGGTTTTTCCGGAGGAGGAGGGGGTCTGCGACACCCCCAACCCCCTGTCCAACTTCCCTCTCTCTTCAGCTGTCCCTACAGGGCAGCCATATCCCCCTGACCCATCTGGATCGGGGGTACCTCGGCGGCTAGCACAGCAGGAATCGCGAGCTGTCGCGAATTCCTGCTGCCCCGAAGCCACGCGAAACCGGAAACCCTGGCAGTCCAATCTCTTCTTGAAAGTCTCAAGTGATGGTGCTCCCACAACTTCCGTGGGCAACTTCTGTTCCATGGGTTGATGGTTCTCACTCTCAGAAAGTTTCTCCTTATTTCCAGGTTGAATCTCTCCTTGTTTAGTTTCCATCCATTATTCCTTGTCTGGCCTACAGGTGCTTTAGAAAATAGCTTGAATCCTTCCTCTCTGGGGCAGCCCCTCAAATATGGAAAGACTGCTATCATGTCTCCCCTGGTCCTTCTCTTCACTAGACTAGCCATGCCCGGTTCCTGTAACAGTTCTTCATATGTTTTAGTCTCCAGTCCCCTAATCATCCTGGTTGTTCTTCTCTGCACTCTTTCTAGAGCCTCAACATCTTTTTATAGTGTGATGACCAAAACTGGATACAATATTCTAGGTGTAGTCTTACTAATGCTTTATAGAGTGGTATCAGTACCTTACTTGATCTCGATTTTATCCCTCTGTTTATGCAACTTAGGATTGCATTGGCTTTTTTGGCTGCCGTCACACACTGCTGGCTCCTATTTAGCTGGTTGTCCACTAAGACTCCAAGATCCCGCTCACAGTTACTGCTATTGAGCCTGGTTTCACCCAGTCTATATGTGTCCTTTGGGTTTTTCTTGCCTAAGTGTAGGACTTTTCTCTGCAATGAATTTAATTTGGTTCGTCAATGTGGTAAGCCTGTGGGGCCGGCGCCTCAAACCCTTGCCTCTTAGCACCCCCTGCTGGCCCCTTTGCCTCTTAGTGCCCCCCCTAAGGCATCCCACTGCCCCCTAGGGGGCAGTACTGCCCACTTTGAGAACCACTGAATTAGATGATCTCCAAGGTCCCTTCCAACTCTGTTAGTACTATTGCAGTAAAGACTTTCTAAATATTTCAGAAGACATATTGGTTATGCAACTATGCCCATGCACATTAATGCAAGCATGCAGATACACAGAAGCCCTGAAAGGATGTGTACATAAATAAAATACAAATGGTAGAAACGCAACATCCAAGGCCCGGTAATATATGTAATCAGGAAAATGAATGGAATAAGAAGCAGGATTTTAGTGAAAAGAAACACACAATACATTTCAATTGTGTTCGCTTTGGTGGATGAGCTGAATAAATATTCTTTTTCTGTATATTCCCTCTTGGAACACAGCCAAATCTTTTTGTCAAAAGAAGATTGTGATTAGTAATAGTCAGTGGCATGGGAGAGCACAGGCCCAGCATACACAATAACACACAACATGCACAACTCGTTTCCTGAATGAATTCATTTTCTGGGATGGCAGCACATGCTGTGCTACAAATTAACTCAGTAGTTTGGGAGCTGCACAACTCACCAAGCCATAAAAGAAGCATAAAACAACCCATGGTTGAACTTTGAGCAGGGGGTTGGACTAGAAGACCTCCAAGGTCCCTTTCCTTTATGGATAGAGTTGGAATGGACAGATAATAGATAATCGGAATTGGAAGGGACCTTATAGATCATCTAGCCCAAGCAGGAGACCTTACACCATTTCTGACAAATGGCAGTCCAATCTCTTCTTGAAAATCTCAAGTGATGGCGCTCCCACAACTTCCAAGGGCAACTTCTGTTCCATGGGTTGATTGTTCTCCCTGTCAGAAAATTTCTCCTTATTTCTAGGTTAGATTTCTCCTTGTTTAGTTTCCATCCATTATTCCTTGTCTGGCCTACAGGAGCTTTAGAAAATAGCTTGACCCCCCTCCTCTCTGCGGCAACCCCTCAAATATTGGAAGGCTGCTCTCCTGTCTCCCCTGGTCCTTCTCTTCACTGGACTATCCATGCCCAGTTCCTGTAACCGTTCTTCATATGTTTTAGTCTTCAGTGCCTTAATCCTCCTGGTTGCTCTTCTCTGTACTCTTTCTAGAGTCTCAACCTCTTTTTTTATAGTGTGGTGACCAAAACTTGGAGGGACCTTGGAGGTCTTCTAGTCCAACCCCCTGCCTAGGCAGGAAACCCTACACAACTTCAGACAAATATTTATCCAACCTCTTTTTAAAATATTTCAGTGTTGGAGCATTTACAACTTCTGGAGGGAAGTCGTTCCACTGATGAATTGTTCTAACTGTCAGGAAATGTCTCCTTAGTTCTAGATTGCTTCTCTCCTTGATTAGTTTGCATCTGTTGCTTCTTGTCCTGCCCTCAGGCGCTTTGGAGAATAGGTTGACCCCCCTCTTCTTTGGGGCAGCCCCTTTCAACTCTTATCTTCTGTCCTTCATGAAAAGAGATGAAGAATGGTTGCAGGAATTGGTTTGGCTAGTCTAAAGAAAAGAAGAATTAGGGGTGGGGGTGTGACATGATAGCAGTATTCCAGGAGTTGAGGGGCTGCCAGAAAGAAGAGGGGGTCAATTTATTTTCTAAAACACTAGAAGACAGAACAGGAAGCAATGGATGGAAACTAACCAAGGTAAGAAGTAAGCTGGAATTCAGGAGAAACTTCCTAAGAGTGAGGACAATTAAACTTGCTTCCAAAAGTTGTGGATGCTCCATCAATGGAAGTTTTTAAGAAGAGATTCGACAACTTCTTTTCTGCAATGGAATAGGGCAATGTTGGCTAACCTTTCTGGGTTCCTGTGCTCATGTGCCAGCACCCATAAGGCAATGTGCCCTCCCACATCCCCTATGCATGCATGTGCAATCCCCCCGCCAATCCCCCACTGCCCTCTTACCTGCACTGCACCTCATAGCTGATTTTTGGCTGGTTCGAGGCTTTTTTTGGACCTCCCAAAAGCTTGAGGAAGGTTTCTGCAGGCTTCTGCAAGGTTTGCAGGCCAAAAACTGTCCCCGTTTTGTCATTTCCTGTTTTTCCGAAAATACTGGAAGTGACAAAACAGGGCTAGTTTTCGGCCTGCAAAGCTTGCAGAAGCCTGCAGAAGCCTTCCTCAAGCCTTTAGGAGACTGAAAAAAGGACTCAAACCAGCTGAAAATCAGATGTGAGGCACGCACATGAGCAGTGAGGTAAATTTGCCTGCAGCTTGTGTGCCACCACAAATGGCTCTGCGTGCTACCTGTGGCATGCATGCCATAGGTTTGCCATCACAGGAATAGGGTCCTCTGCTTGAGCAGGGGGCTAAAAGACCTCCAAGTTTTCTTCCAAACTTTGTTATTCTGTTATTCACCATGAAATATCAAAAAATGATTAAAAAAAAAAAAGAATATAACATGTAGGTTTGGCACCCTCATGATAGAAACAGGAATACGTTGCACTTTTAAATTTAAATTTATATTATTTGTTGCAAAAGGAGCTGGAGTGGCATGGTGATTAGAGTGCAATATTGCAGGCTAATTATGCCGACTGCCAACAGTTCGATCCTGACCAGCTCAAGGTTGACTCAGCTTTCCATCCTCCTGAGGTGGGTAAAATGAGAAGCCAAATTGTTGAGGGCAAGAGGCTGACACTGGGAAACTGTTTAGAGAGGGCTGTAAAGCAATGTGAAGCGGTATATAAGTGCTGTTGCTATTTAATAGCAAGGCAAGGCATGTGTGATTTGGAGATCCACTTCTATCTTTTCTGCCTGCTAATTGTCTGGATGTCAATTAATGCATTAATACATTCTGTGAAAACAAGTGTAACTATTTTCAAACACAGGTTGGGGTTAGCTGATATAAATGAATCGTTCGTCAGCTTGCACAGACACACACACACGCCGGGTGTCTACAACTGATTAGTCGCCTAATAAATTCTTTAATTACATTGAATAAATAATGGGTCCTGACTTACTGAAATGGTAATTCTTCTAAATTAATTATTAACTGCCCGCAAAAAATGAGGTTATTGCAAGAACGAGAGAAGGCAATCCCTGCTTTTAATCAAGTATGATTACGATTAAAGCCACAAAGTCCCCATTTGCATTTTATTCAGTGGACGAGACTTTAAGTCCATCCCAACAACAATTGTGGCACACTTTTAATGTTGAAATGCATTTGTGACTCTGCTGGGTTCCCACTTCTAGCGCTGACAACAAACACTTCACAGGTAGTGTTGTGTATGCATAAGTGCAGGGTTCCCAGACCACGAAACAAGACCGATCTCCAGGCGTTCCTAGGCCTCATCAATTTTTATAATGTATTTTTGCCCCACAAAGCAACGGTCGCTGAACCGTGACACTGGTTGTTAGATAAAAAAGCAAATTGGCTATGGGGTTACCGTGAAGAACAGGCGTTCCGAAATGTTAAAAAACTGCTCACTTCTGACTCTGTACTCATGCAGTATAACGAGACTTTGCCGTTAGTTATAACATGTGATGCATTGCCTTTCGGGGTAGGCGCCATTTTGAGCCACGTACTGCCTAATGGGAACGAAGCCCTTGTTGCATATTTTTCAAAGACTCTTTCAAGAACTGAGCAAAACTATGGACAAATCGATAAAGAAGCCCTCGCAATTGTCTCAGCTGTGAAAAGATTCCATGAATATGTGTATGGCCGGGCTTTTACTATTGTGACTGACCACAAACCATTATTGGGGATAACAGCCGGAGATAAGCTGACTCCCTACATATTATCCCCTAGGATGACCCGATGGTCAGAATTCTTAGCTGCTTATAACCATCGGCTGCAATACTGCCCAGGGAAAGCCATTCCCCACGCCGACGCATTGAGCCGAGCACCGCTTCCAGAGACTCTCGACGATCCGGCACCAACGGTAACCACGTTGCAAATTGAGGCACTCAACTCGCCGCCACTAACTGCCCGAGATATCGTGAGAGAAACCAAACGCGACCACACCCTAGCACGAGTCCTAAGCTGAGTAGAACGCGGATGGCCATTGGACCAGTTATCAGATGACTTCACACCATTCAAGACTTGACAAACCGAGCTCTTCTCCCAGAAAGGCTGTGTCATCTGGGGCGATAGAGTCGTTATCCCAGAACTACTCCAGAAAGCGCTGCTGAGAACCTTGCATGATGGCCACCCCGGCATCGTGCAAATGAAAACCCTTGCGCGAAGCTACGCATGGTGGCCGGGCATTGACAAGCAAATCGAACAGTGGGTCAAAGCTTGTCCCAAATGCCAAGAAGTCAGCAACGCCCCACCAAAAGCCATGCCTACTGAATGGGAGACACCACGTGGACCCTGGTCCTGAATTCACTTGGACTTCGCGGGGCCAATCAAAGGCCACACCTTCCTGCTTACCGTCGACGCCTACTCGAATTGGCTCAAGATCCATCGCATGACAACTATGACCTCCGAGGCGGTTATCAAAACCTTAGACAAACTCTTTGCAACCCATGGATTACCAGATGTCCTGGTATCCGATAACGGCCCTCAATTTACCGCACTAGCGTTCGAGCAGTACCTCGCTGACTGCGGCATTCGCCATGCGCTCACCTCGCCTGCGCACCCTGCGACCAATGGCAAAGCAGAACTCATGGTCCAATTTGTGAAGAAAACCTTGCAGAAGGTAGACTACGACAACATTGACAACAAGGTCAATTGAATCCTCTTCTTGCAACACATCACCCCACATAGCGTCACCAACAAAACTCCCGCCGAACTGCTAATGGGATGAAAGCTCTGCTCCCACCTCGACCGGTTGCACCCAGCTTATGAACCGGAGAAACCACTAGGATCCAGCGGCCGCTGTTGTACCTTCCATGTAGGAGACTTGGTATATGCTAAAAACCTATCGGGCGACCCGTTGTGGGTGGAAGCGACAGTAGTACATGTAACCGGCCCCAGATCCTACCTTGTACAATGCCTTGACGATAAACTTTGGAAACGTCATATCGATCAATTATGATCGCGGCTTCCAGCGGCCAGTCCGCAACTCCCCTATGACCAAACTGAGTGGGGGGGGGGGAGGTACGGAAGAAGATGAATTCCTAGAGAACCCGTTCAAAGGAAACGATGGCTTGATAGAAACTCAGGAAGCGGAGCCGGAGGGAGAAACGGTTGCACCTCAGGGAATTGCAGAGAATGTGGGCAACGACGTAGAAGTGAACTCTGAACCAGAAACAGCCCCACTGCCAAACAACGATCTACCTCAGTGTGATTGCAGCCAGCTGATACAACGGAAATCAAAGAGACTAATAAGACAACCGTCCTACCTAACGGACAATGTAACTGTGCCCTGCAAATAAGAAGCCAGGGGGAAGGGGTGTTGTGTATGCATAACGATTTAATAAAGTGTGAGCTTGAAGTAAGTGCAGGGTTCTGGCCCTGCACTTCTGATTGGCTGTTAAGTGGTCGGACCGGATTGCCCGTTCCAGGGAATCCGATTGGCCCTTAACAGAGAGTTCCTATTGGTTATAAGAGCTAGCGCTCCTAGCTCGTTATTGGTTAAAAGTTACAGGGTTTGCCTATATAAGGTGGGTTTAACTGCTATAGAAGCAGAAGTCACAATGTAAATAAAGAGCTGAAGTTCACCGTTCAGAGGCTTGTCTCCATTCTTTCTCGCTCAAAACATAACAGGTAGTCCTTGACTTACAACATCTCCTGCAGAGTGGCCCAAAGTCACCCAACCGGCTTCCACAACTAGAACTCACAGTCTTCTGGTTTGTAGCCTAGTGCTTAATCCTAAACCAAATGGGGAACTTGGGAATATTGTAGAGCTTCTGAAGTGGCTGTATTGATTGTTATATGGATGGATATAACTACTCTGATTATGAATTTTGCTATATAATTTGCTGTACAGCCAGAAAAAATGAAGTGCAGTGGAGTAAGAAGAAGTCTTGAGACATAAATGTTTAAAATTGATATCAGCCTTTCGAGTTCAAACCAGATCAAGGAGGAGGCAGAGAAGGATTCTGGGGTTGCATTCAGGTATAATAACAGAAATTTGAAAGCCCG
Source organism: Hydrophis major (assembly GCA_033807585.1). Lineage (NCBI taxonomy): Eukaryota > Metazoa > Chordata > Lepidosauria > Squamata > Elapidae > Hydrophis > Hydrophis major. The sequence continues at coordinate 370,816,273 of CM066329.1, forward strand.
TCCAAGTTTCTCATTATCGCCTCTTATGCTAAAGAAAATCAAGATAGGATTACCTAGAGTTTCTTTCTCATGCTCCTTTCTAGCTCTGGACTGTCATCTTTTCTTCCTCTTCCTTGAATCCCTCCCCCCAAATCACCTCCAAATTCCTTTACAGAACCGTGTTTTAAAGGCTGGAATTGAGCATCGTTTGAAATGGACATCTCGGGCATTTGTCTCTTTACCTGGAGGGAGGTTGCCGGTCTTGTGAATATGTACAAAACACTCGATGTCGTTCCCGATGCTGCACTGCTCAAGGGCTTTGCGGATCTCTTCGTAGTTCTGTCATAGGGGAGAGAACGTTGCTTTTAGTGGCAGGAAAATGGCATGCCCCGAATCGTTCCTTTGTTCCCAAATCAAAATGCCAAAGCCACTCAACTGGCTTTTATGCCTAAGCAGAGACCAGAACTTTACACTCTTCTGGTGATTGGCCCAAGATCACCCGGCTGGCTTTTATACCTAAGGTGGGACAAGAACTCACTGTCTCCTGGTGATTGGCCCCAAGTCACCCAGCCAACTTTCTGGTGAAACTAGAATTCACAGTCACCTGGTGATTGACCCAACATCACCCAGCTAGCTTTCATACCAAAGGTGGGACTAGAACTCACTGTCTCCTGGTGATTGGCCCAAGATCATCCACCTGGCTTTTGCGCCTAAGGGAGGACCAGCCTTACTCATAGTCTCCTAGTTTTTATAGGCTTTTATACATAAGACGGGACTAGAACTCATTGTCTCCTGGTGATTGGCCCAAGGCCACCCAGCTAGCTTTTGTGCCTAAGGTGCGACTAGAACTCACAGTCTCCTGATGATTGGCTCAAAGTCACCCAGCTAGCTTTCATACCTATGGTGAAACTGGAACTCACACTCTCCTGGTGACCGATCCAATGTCACTCAGCTGGCTTTTACACCTTAGGTGGGACCAGCCTTACTCATACTCTCCTAGTTTCTAACCTGATGCCTTAACCATTACCCCGAAATTTCTTTCACGACAAAGGAGGAGAATGTTTTTAATAATGCTTGATTCCTGCTGAGACCTCCCAAAGTTAAACATCTTGGCTCACCTCCCAGGAATAAAGATGGCTGGGCCGAGCTCTTTGCCATTCTTGTTGTGTGAACCTGTCAAGCAACAACTCCCAAAAAAGAAGCAATGCAACAGCCTGAATTTTGTAGGCAGGAGATTTCTGCATAAATCTGCGAGCCCCCTCAGCAGACAAACCTTAAACCTGCTTTTCAGTTCGTTGGTCTAAAACCAGCGTTTTGCAAACGTAGCCAGTTTAAGGTGTGTGAACTTCAATTCCCAGAAGTCCCCCACCCACCAACCCAGCCAGCATGCTGGGAGTTGAAGCCCACAAATCTTCAAGTGGACAAGTCTGAAGAAAATGCTTAATGGTGCAAGCAGAAATGCCAAAAAGCAAAAATTGAAGGTTCCCTCCTGTTCCCTTCTGTATGTCTTTCATCCCACACATGTGCGACCCCTACAGATCCTGTTGTTTCCAAATTCCAACAAATTTCATTCTACTAATTTCTTTTTCCCCCCAGTTCCCACACTAGATGCACTCCATTCTCCCTCCCCAGCTCAAAAATGGCAAAAAAGGAAAAAAAAAATTAAAATGTGTCTTCTTTGGGAAAGAGAGTGTTGGAAGAAATATCCTTCTGGATCTAGTTCCAAGGAGGGAAAAAGACCACGAGAAACATGGAGGCTGTTTAGAAAGATGGTGGACAGGACCTCATGGCTTGGAGCTCCAAAGTGAAAAGGACGATCACATACTTCAAGGTGAAGGAAACGAAGGAGCCAAGATGCTGAGAGACCCTTAGTTTTATACCCTCTGTTTGGCCCCACCTTAGTGTTTCCTGTTCCTGTGTAAGAAATGCATCCCATTAGCCCAGGGGTGATGGTCTTAGCTAACTTTGTAGGCTTTGTCTGGACCAGGGGCTGCCAACCTTTTGGACCTCAGGGACCACCGAATTCATAATTTTAAATCCCGCAGACCACTAATATGAATTTTGACTGACAGTGGCGTGCTGACGTTTTCCCAGAGTCTCTGCAAAAAGCAGCAGATACCCTGGGAAAATCCCCCCAACCAGGAAAATTCCCCACTCCGTTTTCCTACCAATTGGCCATTCTTTATTTGGGATTGCAGGATAACGTCTCCAGCTCCATTCTCAGGGGAAGAGAGAGACTTTTGGCTTCCTGCAAGGAAAGCAGCAGAAGCAGCAGAAGTCTTTCTTTCTCTCCCCCAAACTCCGCCAGAAATGAATCTTTGATGGTGCAGCCTCTTAGAGCAGGAGGCCTTGCAGGGTCTCAAAGACTCATTTCTGGCAGAATTTGGGGGAGAGAAAGAAAGACTTTTGCTGTTTTCCTTGCATGCAGCCAAAAGCAGAAGAAGAAAGAAGCGGAAAGAAGCAGCCCAGTGGCCAGGCCAGATGCATGGGGCACGTGGGGCAAGTTGCCCCCCTCTGCCCTTTCCCCCCTCCCCTCACTATCTTGTGTTGTTTGCAATGCAAGTGATGCAACCCTTGTGTTCCCGTGGGCCATGTGGATGGTGCAGCCTTGAGTTCCCATGCAGCTTGGATTAATTGTTTTGGGGGTGACATTTCTCTGCAGACCACCAAAAAATTTTCGTGGACCACCAGTGGTCCCCAGCCCACTGGTTGGTGACCACTGATCTGGACTACATGGCTTCACCTGAGTGCTGGCTGATGCAATCTTCCCAGGCCATGTGGTGAGATGGGCAGAGGGCTTTGTTATGTAGAATACTTTGGCCCAGGCCTTAATGGCCCACCCATTAACAAAGGTGAGGGTGAGTTCTGCTTTTGAGATGAGCTCCTGCTTCTGAGTTTCTACTTCTTTTTTTAGGGGAAATATTCTGCCTTTTTAGCATATCCTAAAATATTTCATTTTCCTAGGAGAGGGGTGGGTGCTAACTTCTTATAAGAGAAAGCAGATTATAAAGGATGTCTCTTTTCATGGAGAATTCTACCTTTTCTTTCCCCCCTTGCAAAATCTATTTCCAACCCAACCCAGCTGTTTCAAGGTCTTGAAATGCAAATAGTGCAAACCTGAACATGATTCAACCAATTTTCTGTAAGGCAAATAAAGTTAATTGGCTCACTGTCTCATCATCTTAAAACCCCTTTAGGCATAATCACTGGTGTTACATTTCTCTGAAGTCCTTTTTTTTTTTTTTAAAGTAATATATTTGTTGACTACTTTATAGCTAATATAACATGTGGCAAGCAAATAAATGACCCCACTGCGATTTCTTTCCTGCTTAAAGTGATTACTCTATTAATATATATATATATATATATTGTCTCTTATATATATAAGAGATATTGGCATGAAATGTGGAGATTGAAAAGACTGTTGGTAATAAAATGCTTGCTTTGCAATGCCTGCAATTTAAGGCTGAGCATTTTCAGGCCTGCAAAACATTTGGTCCGAATTTGGGGAAGAGTCTTTGTTAAACAAAATCTTTCTATAAATGAGCCCGTGAGGAATCTTTCTTTCTTTCTTTCTTTCTTTCTTTCTTTCTTTCTTTCTTTCTTTCTTTCTTTCTTTCTTTCTTTCTTTCTTTCTTTCTTTCTTTCTTCTTCCTTCCTTCCTTCCTTCCTTCCTTCCTTCCTTCCTTCCTTCCTTCCTTCCTCCCCCTTCCCTCCTCCTCCTCCTTCTCCCTCTTCTTCTTTCTTTCCTTTTCTTTCTCTTCCTTCCTTCCTTGCTCCTTCCCTTCCCCTCATCTTCTTTCTCTTCCTTCCTTTCTCCCCCTCCTGACCCTCCTCCTCCTCTTCCTTTCTTTTTTCCTTCCTTCCTTCCCTCTTCCCTCCTCCTTCTCCCTCTTCTTTCTTTCTTTCTTTCTTTCTTTCTTTCTTTCTTTCTTTCTTTCTTTCTTTCTTTCCTTCCTTCCTTCCTTCCTTCTCTTCCTTCCTTCCTTCCTTGCTCCTTCCCTTCCTACTTCCTCCTCTTCTTTCTTTCTTTCTTTCTTTCTTTCTTTCTTTCTTTCTTTCTTTCTTTCTTTCTTTCTTTCCTTCCTTCCTTCCTTCCTTCCTTCCTTCCTTCCTTCCTTCCTTCCTTCTCTTCCTTCCTTCCTTGCTTCTTTCTTTCTTTCTTTCTTTCTTTCTTTCTTTCTTTCTTTCTTTCTTTCTTTCTTTCTTTCTTTCTTTCTATCTTTCTTTCTTTCTTTCTTTCTTTCTTTCTTTCTTTCTTTCTTTCTTTCTTTCTTTCTCAAGATGCATCAGTTGTAAACCTTAAGTGCACAACACAACAGGTTTATTTTTTTTTACTTATGACCAGCAACACATTAACAGTTAATTTGGGATTTTTCTCCTTTTCCTCCTTTTTGCATATGTCAAAATAGGTGGTTGATTCCCCCCCCCCCCAAAAAAAAACTCTGTTTGTAGGAAATATAGATGTAGGTTGGCATTCCATTAAAAAATAATAATGAATGTTTGTTGCAGTGTTGCCTGATAGGTCTGGAGCTTTTTTGCCAACAAAATTCCCTAGTGTTTTCATTTTCATGAATACATGCATTTTTCTAATATTTTTCCCCTCCAGTATACTTTTGTCCACGGATTTTTTTTTTATTTAAAAATCAAATGATAAATAAGCTTGCTTTATACGTTGGCTTGAAAATGCGGAGTGAGATAATGTCTAGTCCAGATGTTGTCTTCAGTTTCTTTCTTTCCCTGTTGTTTCTTTCATCACCCTTCTCTCTCTCTCTCTCTCTTTTTATTTAACCACAAAGTCTCAGTTGAGTAGGATAGAATAGTTTCAAAACATCTTTTGACACTGTGCAGAAGGCAACCATCTGGAAGTAAGTTTGGATTTTCCTGGCCAGCATGATATATCTGTTCTCATAATGTCATGACACAAGAACATCTAAACAATTCTTGAGTAGCTTTTACTATGAACCCTGACTTCTATTAAGGTTTTATTTATTTATTTATTTATTTCTCAGAAGCTTACAACAGAACAGAAACAAGAATAAACATAAGTTTAAATACAAGAAATAGGGACAAATAAATGGGGACAATAGGACAGGGACGGTAGGCACGATTGTGTGCTTATGCACGCCCCTTACAGACCTCTTAGGAATGGGGTGAGGTCAATAGAGGTTAGTTTGAGGGTAAAGGAGTGGAATTTGAGCAGGTGACAACAGAATCAGGTAGTGGGTTCCAGACATTGACCACTCTGTTGCTGAAATCGTACTTCCTGCAATCGAGTTTGGAGCAGTTTACATTTAGTTTATATCTGTTGTGTGCTCTTGTGTGGTTGTTGTTAAAGCTGAAATATTCATTAACTGGTAAGACATTGTAACCTATGATTTTACGTACTATGTTTAAGTCCAATCTTAACGTTCTCACCTCATCCAGATCATGATTGTCCCAAAGGTGTTTTTTCAAGAGGCAACTGGACAGAGAGGACCTGTGATGACCTGGAGTGTACCACAAATGTAACAAAAACCAAAATGTAAATAAATGTTTTTTAATGCCTTCAACTTGGCTTCACTGTTCAATTGTTCACAGTTGGAGATTAAACTCTTTCCAAAATAACATTCCAAATGAAAGAAATACAGTCCAAACTCAAATAGCAGATAATGAAGCAATTAAAAAAAAACAAAAACAAACCGCACTGAAGAAAGTTCCACGACAGACCAGGATAATTAATTACAAACCTCAAGAAGATAACCAGGTACAGTCCATTGGAAGAACGCCAACCAAGATAAACCTCATCTAGGAATAAAACACTCTTTGTTTCCAGCATTTGCTAGCACGCAGGTCCAAACTCTTATGCAGTTCTCACACCTGCATCCCATGAAGAGGATCAAGGCCCTCTCCTCCTGAGTAGAACATATCTTTCCTTTGTCCTCTCCTCACTGCGTGCCCTCGGATGGATTGGGGATGGGCCTGGGTTCTCCTCTGCCTGCTCAGCCAGCCTCTGCCCTTCCCCAGCCTCCTACACGACCTCCAGAGCCACCCTTCCACTCCCTGTTGGCTGTTCCTCCTCTCCCTCAGAGTCAGTCTCCACCAGGGGTATGACATGACCGCTGGATTGAAAGAGGGGTCAAAGAGGCCATCTGTGCCAAAATTGAACAGCCCTTTCTCAACAGAGGGAGAGGGATATGACACCACCTATCTCCAATCAACAACACAGTCCTTTCAGCGGCTCCAAGAAGGCTCCATGCACCCATTTGCATCACTCAGGTGACCCTGAGGACACAGATAATCTTCCAAGTGGCCTCAAGGACTCTATAAAAAGGATACAAACAACCAGCTGTCTGCAAGGACTATAAACCCTTCCATTCCCCACCATCCAGCCAGAGCTGAAGAAGCTTCTTGGATGAGATGCAAAATGTCTTCAAAGAAAAACCACAAAGTCCACTTGCTTCTTGAAAAAGCAGCTTTGGGAGATGAGAACTGATGGTGCAGTGGTTAGAATGTAGTATTGCAGGTTAACTTTGCTGATTGCCAGCAGTTTGATCTTGACCAGCTTAAGGTTGATTTAGCCTTCTATCCTTCCAAGGTTGATAAAATGAGGACCCAGATTGTTGGGGGCAATAAGCTGACTGTGTAAACTGCTTAGGGAGGGCTGTAAAAGCACTGTGAAGTGGTATATAAGTCTAAGTGCTGTTGCTCTCTCTCTTTCATCTATCTATCTATCTATCTATCTATCTATCTATCTATCTATCTATCTATCTATCTATCTATCTATCTATCTATCTCTATCTACCTACCTACCTATCATCCATTTATTGACTCATGCATCACCTGTCTTTCTCTTTCTATCATCTATTTATCATCAATCTATCTATCTATCATCATCTATCATCTGTACAGCATCTCTCTCTCTCATCTCTCATTTCTCATCTATCATTTATCTCTCATCTCTCTCTCATCTATCAATTTGTCTATAATTATCATCTGTCATTGGTATAGCATCTCTCCCTTCCTCTCTCTCATCTCTCATCTATTGTCTATCATTTGTCTATCACGCTCTCTCATCTATCAGTCTGTCTGTCCATAACCATGATGGCGAATGTATGGCATGCGTGCCAGAAGTGGTACACAGAGCCATATCTCCAGGCATGCCAGTCTTTGCCTGTTGCTCTTCTGGGTTCCAATGAGCACATGCGTGCTGGTCAGCTGGTCTTCACTCATGGGGGAGAGCCAGAAGCTGGAAGAGCAACTCCCTGGCATGCATGCATGTGGCAGTCAGCTGGTCTTCATGCATACATGCGCGCTAGAAACCGGAAGACCAGGTGGCTGGTGCGCATGCCCACGCTGGGAAACTGAGCTTCTGGTTTCGAGTTGCTCTTCCGATTTCCGGTGTCCACTTCCGTTTTGGCACTCAGCGCCGAAAAGGTTCACCACCACTGGTCTATAACTATCATCTATCTATCATCTTATGGTGAGCCATGGTGGCACAGTAGTTAGACTGCAGTCTTGGAGACTGATTCTGCTCACTGGCAGCAATTTGACCCTGACCAGCTCAAGATTGACTCAGCCTCATAATCAAACTCTTGGAGTGAGCAGTGAGCTAGCCTGCAGCGAGTTAGTCTACCTATCAGTTGCAAACATACCATGAGGTGTGATGACCTGGGGCTTGGCACAAAGGCAACACAGTCAGTAGGAGTCCCTTTATTAGCTCCAACTTTGCCCCCAATATCCTGGTTACCTTCTGGCTGGAGAAAAACTCCCCCAGGAACAGCCTTTGGCTGCAGAGAATCAAGTCCAAAACATGGTCAACAAAAACTGTAACGATAAGTCCAATCAAGGCAAGATGAGGTAATTTAGTCCGGCAGGGCAAGAGAAGAAATTCCAGATTTGAAGGAACGGCCGTAATTCAACCTGGTTGGGAGGATGGCAGGAACACAGATAACCAAAGTCAACCCAAGATAGACTCACGTTTGTTCCCAGCAGATGCTGCACTCAGCATGTACCTCTTTTAAACTCTCATTCCCAGGTGTGGCTAATGAAGGGAATCAGGACCCTTTCCTCCCCTGTAAACCATGCAACGCACGTTGCTCTCTTCTCCATTCCTCCCTCCATGCCTAGGATGAAGAGGGAGTGGGCCTGCATCTTCCTTTGAACTCCCTCCCTTGTTTTATCTCTCCTCTGCTCTGCCCAGCTGGACTTGGCCCTTCCCCAGTTTCCTCCACAGCCAACAGAGGCACAGTCCCACTCCCTGTCAGCTGTTCATCTTCCTCCTTGGATTCACACTCTGACAGGGGCATAACAATGAGGTGGGTTGGGCTAAGTAGATGCAACAAAGATCTCACAAGATCTTATTTATAGAATGATTACCTTCCCTTTCCCACAGTCAATTATAATCTGAATTAACTTTGGGGTTGGCAAAATCCTTTTCTTTGTGTGGAAGAAGTATCAAGAGGCCGTTGATTGATTGGCTTATTGGCTAATGATCCGCAGTCGATAAGCAGTAATTAGCCTCAGGCCTAACCTACAGCATTATTGCAAAGGTCACATTTAATTCTCAGTAGCTGCCGTAACTCAATGGATCAAAACTGGAGGCCTTTATGACTGCAAAGGGTATTTAGTATATTAGTATTTATTTATTTGTCAAGCATGTATTAGATAACAGATATAATTAGAACATAATTATGATTACATGAAATGGGTACAAATAAAAGGGAACATTAAGACAGGGACGGTAGGCACGAGTGGTGGGATTCCTTTTTTTTTTACTACTGGTTCTGTGCGCATGGCTTGGTGGGCGTGCTGTGGTTTGGTGGGTGTGGCTTGATGGGCGTGGCAGGGGAAGGATACTGTAAAATCCCCATTTCCTCCCCACTAACCTGCTTTCCAGCTCCGTTCTCCTGTGCAGGGCAACAAAAGAAGACCCAGCCAATCAGCTGGGACTCGGGAGGTGGAGAATAGATGGGGGCAGGGCCAGTCAGAGGTGGGATTTGCCGGTTCTCTGAACTACTCAAAGTTTCCGCTATCGGTTCTCCAGAACTGGACAGAACCTGCTGAATACCACCTCTGGTAGGCACATTAGTGCACTTATGCATGCCGCTTAGGAATGGGGTGAGGTCAACAGTAGACAGTCTAAGATTAAAGTTTTGGGGGTTTGGGGAAGAAACCCACAGTGTCAGGTAGTGCATTCCAGGCATTGATAACTCTGTTGCTGAAGTTGTATTTCCTGCAATTGATTTTGGAGCAGTTTACTTTAAGTTTGTATCTATTATGTGCTCATGCATTGTTGTGGTTGAAGTTGAAGTAGTCATTGACAGGTAGGACATCGTAGCAGATAATGTTATGTACTACGCTTAGGTCAGACCAAAGGCAGCATAGTTCTAAGTTATCTTAGCCCAAAATTTCAAATCTAGTAGTGTAAGGTATTCTGTTGCTAGTAGAGGAGTGGAGGACTCTTCTTGTGAAATATCACTGGACTCTCTCAATTGTTTTAATGTCCGATATGCAATGTGAGTTCCAGACAGATGAGTTGTATTCGAGAATTAGTCTGGCAAATGTTTGTATGCTCTAGTTAGCAGTACAATGTTACCAGAGAAGAAGCTACATCAGATTAGGTTAACAACTCTTAATGCTTTTTTGGCAATGTTGTTACAGCGAGCTCTGGCACTTAGATCATTTTTGGAGAGCCTTCTGAAGATGGGCAAAAAAAAAATAGATAAAAAAATAGCTTATTATGGCATTTAGACAAACCAACATGAAAGGGAACGGTTGAGAACTACAGATGTTGATTGCATCTTCCAAATATTTTTTAATTCCATGTTTTTCTTCACCATGACTTCCTTAAGAGCAGAGTGTCAGGATTCCGGCAGTTACTCCCATTTAAATCAAGAGTCTCGAGCCAAACTTCCAAAACTTCAAAAGAATTTATTGGGAGTTAATATGTCTGGCATTGCCTGGATGTAGTCAACTCTGAGACACATCATTCGTTGTCACCCTTGACCCTGGTTTTCCCCCCACCCCTTGGGTGTATCATAATTCATATTCTCCAATGGGACACATCCATAGACTAATCAATCATGTTCTCCAGTTAGAATTTTGCACGGCAGAAACTTCGGTCACCTAGTTACCATCTTTGAAAACATTTATGGAATGCAATTTTACTTTTGAAAGCTAGACCAAACCAAGTCCAAAAAAACCCCGCTAGAGAATTCCTGACAGCCTGGCACTCTGACAAACAGTCCATCAATAGATACATAGATATAAACAATGTCAACAAACTATTTGAAAGAGACATTTAACAAGCCAGAAGGGGAACAAAAAAAAAAGACTCAAACACCTCCCTACTATCAATCAACACCCAGATAAGCAACAATTAACATCAAGATTAACGCCAGGCCAACAATTAAGAAGTAAACAATAACCTATTCAAGGAAGGACCAAACATGCTAACATCAACCTTATTTTGTGAAGCTTCTTCTTCAGCAACATTGAATTGTTAATTAGGGCATACAAAACCTTTGCCAGACCAATTCTCAAATACAGCTCGTCCGCCTGGAACCCGCACTGTATATCGGACATTAACACAATTGAGCGGGTTCAGAGGTATTTCTCGGGAAGATTACTCTACTCCTCTACTCACAGTAGAATTCCCTTTGCCTCCAGGCTCAAAATTTCGGGCCTGGACAATCTGGAACTGTGCTGCCTGTGGTCCGATCTAAACATAGTATACAAAATTGTCTGTTACAACATCTTACCTGTCAATGACTTCTTCAGCTTCAATCACAATAATACATGGGCAAAGAACTGATACAAACCAAGGTAAATCACTCCAAACTTGATGGCAGAAAATATGACTTTAGCCACAACAGAGTTGTCAATGCCTGGAATGCCCTACCAGATTCCATTGTTACAGCCTCAACCCCTCACAGCTTCAACCTCAAACTGTCTACCATGGACCTCACCCCATTCCTAAGAGGTCCTTAAAGGGGGCGTGCATAAGCGCACCAGTGTGCCTACCGTCCCTGTCTTACTGTCCCCATTTATCTGTATTTACTCCCTTTGTTCATGTTTATGTTCGTACTTGTTATCTTGCACATGTTCGACAAACAAACAAATAAAATTAATTAATTAATTAAACAGCCCAGCCTAAAGAACCAAGACCTTTTCTGCCAATATTGACAGAGCAAAGCCAGTAGAATATAAATTGAGATCAAACACCTCCCTCTTCCAGCACCGATGATGTTACCTAGTTTGGTGAGGAAACGTCTGCAAGAAAGCAATTCAAGCTCAGAGAGCACCAAGGACTCCTCAGTCCAATGTTGTTAAAAATTTGGACATGATGACAATGGAAGGATTTGGTTCTTAAAGCTTTTAAACTCATTCAAGTTTAATTTAAGGCATTAAAGCTTGATTTCCTAACTGAGTTGCTCAGCTGAGAACACCTGTTGACAAACTACCTCCGTATTCCGAAGAACCAGCTGGCACCAGATCCTTGGAGAAAAAAAAAATCTGTCTCCTTCCTCTTGACATTTAGATTCTGCCAACACATGTCCACTGAAACCCAATGACTCATTCTGCTTCTCTTAAAAAACCATCCAGATGAAACAAGGGAATCAAAGGATGGGGGGGAAAAACCCTCCAATATTTGGGGGATACGGAATTAAAAAGAGCTTTGGGCAAAAGCCATCAGCGGAGACAACCAGAACAGTGGGTGAGAGAAAGAGAGGTGAAGAAAATTCTTGGAACAGCACAAGTAGTGGTTTGTGTAAATATGTCCTCTCTCTCTCTCCCTCTCCCCCTTTTTCTCCCTCCCTCTCTCTTCTTCGTTCTTCTCTCTTTCTCACTCCCACTCCCTCTCTTTTCCTCTATCTCTTCCTCCCCCCTCCCTCCCACTCCCTCCCTCTCTTTCTCTCTCTCCCTCTCCCACTCTTTCTCTCTCCCTCCCTCTCCTTTCCTTTTTCCCTCTCTTTCTCCCTCTCCCTCTCCTTCTCTTTCCCTCTCCTTCTCTTTCTCCCTCCCTCCCTCCTTCTCCCTCTCCTTTTTCCATCTCTTTCTCCCTCTCCCTCTCCTTCTCTTTCCCTTTCCTTCTCTTTCTCCCTCCCTCCTTCTCCTTCTCCCTCTCCTTTCCTTTTTCCTTCTCTTTCTCCCTCTCCCTCTTCTTCTCTTTTCCTCTCCTTCTCTTTCTCTCTCCCTCCCTCTCCCTCTCCTTTCCTCTTTTTCCCTCTCTTTCTCCCTCTCCCTCTCCTTCTCTTTCCCTCTCCCACTCTTTCTCTCTCCCTCCTCTCCCTCTCCTTTTTCCCTCTCTTTTTCCCTCTCCCTCTCCTTCTCTTTCCCTTTCCTTCTCTTTCTCCCTCCCTCCTTCTCCTTCTCCCTCTCCTTTCCTTTTTCCTTCTCTTTCTCCCTCTCCCTCTCCCTCTTCTTCTCTTTTCCTCTCCTTCTCTTTCTCTCTCCCTCCCTCTCCCTCTCCTTTCCTTTTTCCCTCTCTTTCTCCCTCTCCCTCTCCTTCTCTTTCCCTCTCCCACTCTTTCTCTCTCCCTCCCTCTCCCTCTCCTTTCCTTTTTCCCTCTCTTTCTCCCTCTCCCTCTCCTTCTCTTTCCCTCTCCCACTCTTTCTCTCTCCCTCCTTCTCCCTCTCCTTTCCTCTTTTTCCCTCTCTTTCTCCCTCTCCCTCTCCTTCTCTTTCCCTCTCCCTCTCTTTCTCCCTCTCCCTCTCCTTCTCTTTCCCTCTCCTTCTCTTTCCCTCTCCCACTCTTTCTCTCTCCCTCCTTCTCCCTCTCCTTTTTCCCTCTCTTTTTCCCTCTCCCTCTCCTTCTCTTTCCCTTTCCTTCTCTTTCTCCCTCCCTCCTTCTCCTTCTCCCTCTCCTTTCCTTTTTCCTTCTCTTTCTCCCTCTCCCTCTTCTTCTCTTTTCCTCTCCTTCTCTTTCTCTCTCCCTCCCTCTCCCTCTCCTTTCCTCTTTTTCCCTCTCTTTCTCCCTCTCCCTCTCCTTCTCTTTCCCTCTCCCACTCTTTCTCTCTCCCTCCTCTCCCTCTCCTTTTTCCCTCTCTTTTTCCCTCTCCCTCTCCTTCTCTTTCCCTTTCCTTCTCTTTCTTCCCTCCCTCCTTCTCCTTCTCCCTCTCCTTTCCTTTTTCCTTCTCTTTCTCCCTCTCCCTCTCCCTCTTCTTCTCTTTTCCTCTCCTTCTCTTTCTCTCTCCCTCCCTCTCCCTCTCCTTTCCTTTTTCCCTCTCTTTCTCCCTCTCCCTCTCCTTCTCTTTCCCTCTCCCACTCTTTCTCCCTCCCTCCCTCTCCCTCTCCTTTCCTTTTTCCCTCTCTTTCTCCCTCTCCCTCTCCTTCTCTTTCCCTCTCCCACTCTTTCTCTCTCCTCCTTCTCCCTCTCCTTTCCTCTTTTTCCCTCTCTTTCTCCCTCTCCCTCTCCTTCTCTTTCCCTCTCCCTCTCTTTCTCCCTCTCCCTCTCCTTCTCTTTCCTCTCCTTCTCTTTCCCTCTCCCACTCTTTCTCTCTCCCTCCTTCTCCCTCTCCTTTCCTCTTTTTCCCTCTCTTTCTCCCTCTCCCTCTCCTTCTCTTCCCTCTCCTTCTCTTTCTCTCTCCCTCTCCCTCTCCTTTCCTTTTCCCTCTCTTTCTCCCTCTCCCTCTTCTTCTCTTTCCCTTTCCTTCTCTTTCTCCCTCCCTCCCTCTCCCTCTCCTTTCCTCTTTTTCCTCTCTTTCTCCCTCTCCCTCTCCTTCTCTTTCCCTCTCCTTCTCTTTTCCTCTCCTTCTCTTTCTCTCTCCTCTCCCTCCCTCTCCCTCTCCTTTCCTTTTTCCCTCTCTTTCTCCCTCTCCCTCTCCTTCTCTTTCCCTTTCCTTCTCTTTCTCCCTCCCTCCCTCTCCCTCTCCTTTCCTCTTTTTCCCTCTCTTTCTCCCTCTCTCCCTCTCCTTCTCTTTCCCTCTCCTTCTCTTTCTCTCTCCCTCTCCCTCCCTCTCCCTCTCCTTTCCTTTTTCCCTCTCTTTCTCCCTCTCCCACTTCTTCTCTTTCCTTTCCTTCTCTTTCTCCCTCCCTCCCTCTCCTCTCCTTTCCTCTTTCTCCCTCTCTTTCTCCCTCTCCCTCTCCTTCTCTTTCCCTCTCCTTCTCTTTCTCTCTCCCTCTCCCTCCCTCTCCCTCTCCTTGTCCTTTTTCCCTCTCTTTCTCCCTCTCCCTCTCCTTCTCTTTACCTCTCCTTCTCTTTCTCTCTCCCTCTCCCTCCCTCTCCCTCTCCTTTCCTTTTTCCCTCTCTTTCTCCCTCTCCCTCTTCTTCTTTCCCTTTCCTTCTCTTTCTCCCTCCCTCCCTCTCCCTCTCCTTTCCTCTTTTTCCTCTCTTTCTCCCTCTCCCTCTCCTTCTCTTTCCCTCTCCTTCTCTTTCCCTCTCCTTCTCTTTCTCTCTCCCTCTCCCTCCCTCTCCTCTCCTTTCCTTTTTCCCTCTCTTTCTCCCTCTCCCTCTCCTTCTCTTTCCCTTTCCTTCTCTTTCTCCTTCCCTCCCTCTCCTCTCCTTCCTCTTTTTCCTCTCTTTCTCCCTCTCCCTCTCCTTCTCTTCCCTCTCTTTCTCTTCCCCTCTCTTCTCTTCCTCTCTCCCTCTCCCTCCCTCTCCCTCTCCTTTCCTTTTTCCCTCTCTTTCTCCCTCTCCCACTTCTTCTCTTTCCCTTTCCTTCTCTTTCTCCCTCCCTCCCTCTCCCTCTCCTTTCCTCTTTCTCCCTCTCTTTCTCCCTCTCCCTCTCCTTCTCTTTCCCTCTCCTTCTCTTTCTCTCTCCCTCTCCCTCCCTCTCCTCTCCTTTCCTTTTTCCCTCTCTTTCTCCCTCTCCCTCTCCTTCTCTTTACCTCTCCTTCTCTTTCTCTCTCCCTCTCCCTCCCTCTCCCTCTCCTTTCCTTTTTCCCTCTCTTTCTCCCTCTCCCTCTTCTTCTCTTTCCCTTTCCTTCTCTTTCTCCCTCCCTCCCTCTCCCTCTCCTTTCCTCTTTTTCCTCTCTTTCTCCCTCTCCCTCTCCTTCTCTTTCCCTCTCCTTCTCTTTCCCTCTCCTTCTCTTTCTCTCTCCCTCTCCCTCCCTCTCCCTCTCCTTTCCTTTTTCCCTCTCTTTCTCCCTCTCCCTCTCCTTCTCTTTCCCTTTCCTTCTCTTTCTCCTTCCCTCCCTCTCCCTCTCCTTTCCTCTTTTCCTCTCTTTCTCCCTCTCCCTCTCCTTCTCTTCCCTCTCTTTCTCTTCCCCTCTCTTCTCTTCCTCTCTCCCTCTCCCTCCCTCTCCCTCTCCTTTCCTTTTTCCCTCTCTTTCTCCCTCTCCCTCTCCTTCTCTTTCCCTTTCCTTCTCTTTCTCCTCCTCCCTCTCCCTCTCCTTTCCTCTTTCTCCCTCTCTTTCTCCCTCTCCCTCTCCCTCTCTTTCCCTTTCCTTCTCTTTCTCCCTCCCTCCTTCTCCCTCTCCTTTCCTCTTTTCCCTCTCTTTCTCCCTCTCCCTCTCCTTCTCTTTCTCCTTCCCTCCTTCTCCCTCTCCTTTCCTCTTTTTCCCTCTCTTTCTCCCTCTCCTCTCCTTCTCTTTCCCTTTCCTTCTCTTTCTCCCTCCCTCTCCTCTCCTTTCCTCTTTCTCCTCTCTTTCTCCTCTCCCTCTCCTTCTCTTTCCCTTTCCTTCTCTTTCTCCTCCCTCCTTCTCCCTCTCCTTTCCTCTTTTTTCCCTCTCTTTCTCCCTCTCCCTCTCCTTCTCTTTCCCTCTCCTTCTCTTTCTCCTTCCCTCCTCTCCCTCTCCTTTCCTTTTTCCCTCTCTTTCTCCCTCTCCCTCTCCTTCTCTTTCCCTTTCCTTCTCTTTCTCCCTCCCTCCCTCTCCCTCTTCCTCTTTTTCCCTCTCTTTCTCCCTCTCCTCTCCTTCTCTTTCCCCTCTCCTCTCTTTCTCTCTCCCACTCCTCTCCTTTCCTGTTTCCTCTCTTCTCCTCTCCCTCTTTCTTCTCTTTCCCTTTCTTCTCTTTCTCCCTCCCTCCCTCTCCCTCTCCTTTCTCTTTTTCCTCTCTTCTCCACTCTCCTCTCCTTCTCTTTCCCTCTCCTTCTCTTTTCCTCTCTTCTCTTCTCTCTCCTCTCCCTCCCTCTCCCTCTCCTTTCCTTTTTCCCTCTTTCTCCCTCTCCCTCCGTCTCTTCCCTTCTTCTCTTTCTCCCTCCCTCACTCCCTCTCCTTTCCTCTTTTCCCTCTCTT
Organism: Hydrophis major; assembly: GCA_033807585.1. NCBI lineage: Eukaryota > Metazoa > Chordata > Lepidosauria > Squamata > Elapidae > Hydrophis > Hydrophis major. The sequence continues at coordinate 370,832,410 of CM066329.1, forward strand.
CTCCCTCTCCCCTCTCCTTCTCTTTCCTCTCCTTCTCTTTCTCTCTCCCTCTCCCTCCCTCTCCCTCTTCCTTTCCCTCTTTTCCCACTCTTCCTCCCTCTCCACTTCTTCTCTTTCCTTTCCTTCTCTTCTCCCTCCCTCCCTCGTCCCTCTCCTTTCTCTTTCTCCCTCTCTTCTCCTCTCCCTCTCTTCTCTTTCCTCTCCTTCTCTTCTCTCTCCCTCTCCCTCCCTCTCCTCTCCTTTCCTTTTTCCCTCTCTTTCTCCCTCTCCCTCTCCTTCTCTTTACCTCTCCTTCTCTTTCTCTCTCCCTCTCCCTCCCTCTCCCCTCTCCTTTCCTTTTTCCCTCTCTTTCTCCCTCTCCCTCTTCTTCTCTTTCCCTTTCCTTCTCTTTCTCCCTCCCTCCCTCTCCCTCTCCTTTCCTCTTTTTCCTCTCTATTCTCCTCTCCCTCTCCTTCTCTTTCCCTCTCCTTCTCTTTCCCTCTCCTTCTCTTTCTCTCTCCCTCTCCCTCCCTCTCCCTCTCCTTTCCTTTTTCCCTCTCTTCTTTCTCCCTCTCCCTCTCCTTCTCTTCCCTTTCCTTCTCTTTCTCCTTCCCTCCCTCTCCTCTCCTTTCCTCTTTTTCCTCACTTTCTCCCTCTCCCTCTCCTCTCTTCCCCTCTCTTTCTCTTCCCCTCTCTTCTTCCTCTCTCCCTCTCCCTCCCTCGTCCCTCTCCTTTCCTTTTTCCTCTCTTCTTCCTCCCTCTCCCCACTACTTCTCTTTCCCTTTCCTTCTCTTTCTCCCTCCCTCCCTCTCCCTCTCCTTTCCTCTTTCTCCCTCTCTTTCTCCTCTCCCCTCCTTCTCTTACCCTCACCTTCTCTTTCTCTCTCCCTCTCCCTCCCTCTCCTCTCCTTTCTTTTTCCCTCTCTTTTCTCCCTCTCCCTCTCCTTCTCTTTACCTCTCCTTCTCTTTCTCTCTCCCTCTCCCTCCCTCTCCCTCTCCTTTCCTTTTCCCTCTCATTCTCCCTCTCACCTCTTCTTCTCTTTCCCTTTCCTTCTCTTTCTCCCTCCCTCCCTCTCCCTCTCCTTTCCTCTTTTTTCCTCTCTTTCTCCCTCCTCCCTCTCCTTCTCTTTCCCTCTCCTTCTCTTTCCCTCTCTTCTCTTTCTCTCTCCCTCTCCCTCCCTCTCCCTCGTCCTTTCCTTTTTCCCTCTCTTTCTCCCTCTCCCTCTCCTTCTCTTTCCCTTTCCTTCTCTTCTCCTTCCCTCCCTCTCCCTCTCCTTTCCTCTTTTTCCTCCTTCTTCTCCCTCTCCCTCTCCTTCTCTTCCCATCTCTTCTCTTCCCCTCTCTCTCTTCCTCTCTCCCTCTCCCTCCCTCTCCCTCTCTTTCCTTTTTCCCTCTCTTTCTCCCTCTCCCTCTCCTTTCTCTTTCCCTTTCTTCTCTTCTCCCTCCCCTCCCCTCTCCTCTCCTTTCCTCTTTCTCCCTCTCTTTCTCCCTCCCTCTCCCTACTCTTTCCCTTTCCTTCTCTTTCTCCCTCCCTCCTTCTCCCTCTCCTTTCCTCTTTTTCCCTCTCTTTCTCCCTCTCCCGCTCCTTCTCTTTCTCCTTCCCTCCTTCTCCCTCTCCTTTCCTCTTTTTCCCTCTCTTTCTCCTCTCCCTCTCCTTCTCTTTCCCTTCCTTCTCTTTCTCCCTCCCTCTCCCTCTCCTTTCCTCTTTCTCCTCTCTTTCCTCCCTCTCCCTCTCCTTCTCTTTCCCTTTCCTTCTCTTTCTCCCTCCCTCCTTCTCCCTCTTCCTTTCTCTTTTCCCTTCTTTCTCTCTCTCCTTCTCTTTCCCTCACCTTCTCTTTCTCCTTCCCTCCCCTCTCCCTCTCCTTTCCTTTTTCCCTCTCTTTCTCCCTCTCCCTCTCCTTCTCTTTCCCTTCCTTCTCTTTCTCCCTCCCTCCCTCTCCTCTCCTTTCTCTTTCTCCCTCTCTTTCTCCCTCTCCCTTCCTTCTCTTTCCTTTCCTTCTCTTTCTCCCTCCCTCCTTCTCCTCTCCTTTCCTCTTTTTCCTCTCTTTCTCCCTCTCCCTCTCCTTCTCTTTCCCTCTCCCACTCTTTCTCTCTCCCTCCTTCTCCCTCTCCTTTCCTTTTTCCCTCTCTTTCTCCCTCTTCCCTCTTCTTCTCTTTCCCTTTCCTTCTCTTTCTCCTTCCCCCTTCTCCCTCCTTCCTCTTTTCCCTCTCTTTCTCTCTCCCTCTCCTTCTTTCCCTCTCCCACTCTTTCTCTCTCCCTCCTTCTCCTCTCTTTCTTTTTCCTCTTCTTTCTCCCTCTCCCTCTTCTTCTCTTTCCCTTTCCTTCTCTTTCTCCCTCCCTCCCTCTCCCTCCTTTCCTCTTTTTCCCTCTCTTTCTCCCTCTCCCTCTCCCTCTCCTTCTCTTTCCCTTTCCTTCTCTTTCTCCCTCCCTCCTCTCCCTCTCCTTTCCTCTTTTTCCCCTCTCTTTCTCCCTCTCCCTCTCCTTCTCTTTCCCTTTCCTTCTCTTTCTCCTTCCCTCCTTCTCCCTCTCCTTTCTCTTTTCCTCTCTTTCTCCCTATCCTTCCTTCTCTTTCCCTTTCCTTCTCTTTTCTCCCTCCCTCCCTCTCCCTCTCTTTCCTTTTTCCCTCTCTTTCTCCCTCTCCTCTTCTTCTCTTTCCCTTTCCTTCTTTCTCCTCCCTCCCTCTCCTCTCCTTTCCTCTTTTTCCCTCTCTTTCTCCCTCTCCCTCTCCTTCTCTTTCCCACTCTCCTTCTCTTTCTCCCTCCCTCCCTCTCCCTCTCCTTTCCTCTTTTTCCCTCTTTCTCCCTCTCCCTCTCCTTCTCTTTCCCTTTCCTTCTCTTTCTCCTTCCTCCTTCTCCCTCTCCTTTCCTCTTTTTTCCCTCTCTTTCTCCCTCTCCCTCTCCTTCTCTTTCCCTTTCCTTCTCTTTCTTCCCTCCCTCCCTCTCCCTCTCCTTTCCTTTTTCCCTCTCTTTCTCCCTCTCCCTCTTCTTCTCTTTCCCTTTCCTTCTCTTTCTCCCTCCCTCCCTCTCCCTCTCCTTTCCTCTTTTTCCCTCTCTTTCTCCCTCTCCCTCTCCTTCTCTTTCCCTCTCCCACTCTTTCTCTCCCTCTTCTTTCCTCTCCCTTTTTTTGAAAACAATTTTATTAGTTTTTAAAAACAAACAAACAAACAAAACATAAAAAAACATCCAACTTTCTTTCATAAATATACAAACAGTGTGTCAGTTGGTTTACCAGTTTTTGTGCATTCATTTCATAGTCTCAATTACAGTTACATTACATATTAACTCATATTATCAATCAAAAATTATATACCCTAATATCACTATCAAACAATCATTTGACTATAATTTTATTCATTCATACTTTACGAGATAACTATAATTTACTTAATTTATTTTATAACAAATCATTCTTTCCTCTCTCTTCCTCCCTCTCCCTCCGTCTCTCTTTCTCCCTTCCCCATGCTCCCTCTCCCTCTTCTTCCCTTTTTTCTTTCTCCCCTTCCCTCCCCCTCCCTCCCTCCCTCTCCCTTTCCTTTCCTCTCTCCCCTTTCCTTTCTCTGCCCCTCCTACTTTCTCTCCCTCCCTCTCCCTCCCCCTTACACACACATCTTCATTCTAGGAAGGAGGAAGCGACAAACCTCTTCCAAGACTTGTCCAGGAAGTGGCCAAGAGCATTTTGAAGATGCATACCCAGATGCATAGACACACAGTGTGTCCCTCCTTAAAGGATCTGCTTCACGCCTTCGTTCTTAGGCCTTTTCAAAAGTTATTATTGTGGTTCGTAGCACAGCCACAGTCCAATTTTTATCTTCCTATCAAGCATAAAAAATTATCTTCCTAAACAAATAGCTGTAAGCCCCAACTATATTGCACTGTACCTTCGACACCAATCATGCATCCACCTGTGCCTATTTTCTGAGTACAAATAAATTGAATACAAATTTCCATTTTTTTTTGAGAAGATTAAAAAAAATCATTTTAAAAAAAGGAGTCTGAGAAAGTGATCTCAGCAATAGTCATAATCTATATACATATTTCTTTAAAATACATTATTTCATTTAATTGCGAAATATTCTGAACCTGTTATTTTTAGTGCTCAGACTGTACCTCCTACACAATAGTGAGAGCAATATTCAAAAAAGTTCACATTCCAGAAAAGAGATAGATGTTACAGTGAAAACCCAATGACAAAATGGGAAATCTAGTAGGCTTTCATCACAATCACTCTTTTTGGTCAAAGTTATTCAAGGCGTTTTGGCCATCAAAATTTATCTCATTAATTGGCTGTGTGCATAAAGTATCTGTTAAGAATTAACATTCAAATCTATCTTAAAATTTACATTACTCCAGATGTAATATTCATTTTACTCATATTAATCTTACCCTAAAAACTTAAAGGGAAGGGGTATTTTTGCCATTGAGATATATCTATAGAAATTACATTTATACATTTGGACACTTTAAATTCAAGACATTGTGATATATTTGGGGGAAAATATTAATCTAGGTATTTTATGGCATCTGTACTTATTGTAAATCCTAATTTCTTGCAATACTACAGAGGCTTTTAACATGATGTAGATATTCAATAAAATAAAATAGAAATATTTTTGGAATTTCTTTCCCTTTACTGCAATCCACTAGAAGATGGCAATGAGATCCCCGGTGCTCATGCATTTTCTAAATCCAATTTATCCACCTGTAATTTTCATTCTATAATATTGCTGGCTAGGGCTAGAAAATCTGAAGTAGGAGAAGAACAGATAGAGATGGGAGGTGAAGTTAAATGAGACATCAGAATAGAATAGAACAGAACAGAACAGAATAGAATAGAATGGAAAATAGGGAAGGGAATTGAATAGAATAGAAAATATGGAATGGAATAGAATAGAATAGAATAAGGAATAGGATAGAATAGAATAGAATAAGGAATTGAATAAAATATAGAATGAAACAGAATATAGAATGGAATGGAATGGGATAGAATAGAATAGAATAGAATAGAATAGAATAGAATAGAATAGAATAGAAAATATGGAATGGAATAGAATGGTTTGGGATGCGGTGGGATGGAATGGAATGGAATGGAATAGAATAGAATAAGGAATAGAATAGAATAGAATAGAATAGAATAGAATAGAATAGAATAGAATAAGGAATTGAATAGAATATAGAATGAAACAGAATACAGAATGGAATGGAATGGAATGGAATAGAATAGAATAGAACAGAATACATGGAATGGAATGGAATGGAATGGAATAGAATTAGAATGGAATGGCATAGAATAGAAAATATGGAATGGAACAGAACAGAATAGAAGCTGGAAGGGACCTTGGAGGTCTTCTAGTCCAACCCTCTGCTCGACCAGGAGAACCTATACCATCTCAGACAAGTGACTCTCTAGTCATTTCTTAAAAACCTCCATTGATGGAGCAACCATGACTTCTGGAGGGAAGTTGTTCCACTGGTTAATTGTCCTCACTATTATGAAGTTTCTCCTCAATTCCAGGTTGCTTCTCTCTTTGATTGGTTTCCAACCATTATTTCTTGTCCTGCCGTCCAGTACTATGGAGAAAAATTTGACACCACCTCTTCTTTGTTGCAGCTCCTCAAATACTGGAATATTGCTATCATGTCATCCCTAATTCTTCTTTTCTTTAGACTGGCTAAGCCCAAATCCTGCAGCCATTCTTCATATAGTTTACTCTCAAGGCCTTTGACCATCTTTGTTCAATTGGTGGGATTCAATTGTTTTTTTACTACCAACAAAGATGTCAGGTTCTGTGGGCGTGGCTTGGTGGCCATGGTGTGGCTTGGTGGGCGTGGCAGGGGAAGGTTACTGCAAAATCCCCATTCCTTCCCCACCCCACTAACCTGCTTTCCAGCTCCATTCTCCAATGCAAGGCAACCAAAGAAGACCCAGCTGATCATCTGCGACTTGGGAAGGAGAGAAGAGATGGGGTTGGTGGGGTCAGTCAGAGGTGGTATTTGCTGGTTCTCCGAACTACTCAAAATTTCCACTACTGGTTCTCCAGAACTTATCAGAACCTGCTGAATACCACCTCTGTCTTGCTCTTCTCTGAACTTTTTCTAAAGTCTCTGTTAAGTCCTGGGCATGGGCGTAAGAACGGAGATGAGACATCGGACTGTAACTTCAACTCTTTATTTAACAAGAAAGATGGGAGCTGAAAACCCTGGGCAGCAGTGGCTCTTTTATAGAGCTTGCTGGCATTAAACAACCAATGAACTGAGTCTATCGCTTTCACAAGTGTCCAATCAGGGGCTTCCATTAACAGCCAATCAGACTGGCCAAGCCTGACCAATCGTGACTCACTATTCACGGGCCAATAAGAATTGCAGGATTACAAGCCTGTTGTAAGATGAAGCTGGATGTATCGCTGCGATGGTTTAATCCATAACACCCCTCCCCCCTTGGTTCCGTCTGAGGGTGGGGTGATGTATTCACGCAGATAGGCAAGCCGCTTCACCTGTCTGCTCGACCTGCGCTGTTCCACCGGGTTTCGTTCTGGTTCTGGCTCTGGTGAGCTGTTGCTGGGCTGGATAGTGAAGACTGTAGTTCCGGGTTGCCCTCGTCGGCGCTGTCTTCTGGGTTTCCTGGATCCGCCTCCGTCGTGGTGTTGTCATGTGGCGAGGCCGCTCCCCGATCCAGTTCTCCCTCGGATGGTGAGTATTCCCTGAGCTGTTGGGTTTCGATTTCTTCTTTGTCCTCCTCCATGTTCCTTCCCCCCCCCCAGCTGGAGGTTCCGGCGCTAATCGGGAACAGAGTTGGTCTATGTGGTGTTTCCACATCTTACTGCCTGCCATTTGTAGACGATATGATTGGGGTCCTGTAAGTTGCGTTATGGTAGCGGGGACCCACAATGGGTCGCCCGAGAAGTTTTTCGCAAACACAAGATCACCTTCCTGGAATGCCTGGCACTTACTGCTGGATCCCGGGGGCTGTTCTAGTGTGTAGTTTGGGTGGAGGCGATCAAGATGCGAGCGAAGTTTCTGGCCCATCAGGAATTCTGATGGGGTTTTGTTCGTGGTGCTGTTTGGGGTTATATGTTGAATAAAAAGCATTCGGTTTATTTTGTTGTCAATGTCGCTGTGGTCCATTTTATGCAGGGTCTGTTTTACAAATTGAACCATTCGCTCAGCCCTACCATTGGCTGCAGGGTGAGCTGGCGATGTTAAAGCATGGCGGATGCCCCAATCAGCCAGGTATTGTTCGAATGGCAGAGCAATGAATTGGGGGCCATTATCTGAGACGGGGACATCAGGAAGTCCGTGGGTAGCGAATAGTTTATTCAATTTTTTAGTGACTGCATCTGTGGTGGTGCTTTCCATTTTTTGGACTTCAAGCCAGTTTGAATAGCATCCACCATTAAGAGGAAAGTGTGTCCTCTTTTGGGTCCCGCAAAATCGATGTGGATACGGGACCACGGACCTCAAGGCATTTCCCACTGAGTTGGGGGAGTCTTTGCAGGAGTGGGGCGAGTCTCCTGGCATTTACTGCATTTTGCTACCCAAGTTTCTATTTGTCTATCTAAACCAGGCCACCATGCGTAACTCCTGGCCAATGCCTTCATCCGCACAATGCCTGGATGTCCCTCGTGCAGCATTTTCAATACCCTATATTGTAGCTTTTCCGGAACTATGACTCTGTCTCCCCATACTATGCAACATTTCTGGGAGAACAGTTCCGTATGACGATTTTTAAATGGCTTGAATGTGTCATCAGTTCCACTTATCAGCCAACCGCGTTCTACCCAGCTGAGGACTCGTGCCAAAACAGGGTCCTTTTTTGTCTCTAAGGTTATGTCTCGAGCGGTTAATGGCGGCGATTTGAGGGTTTCTATTTGTAGTATGGTAACGGTTGGAGCAGGGTCCTCTATAATGTCTGGTAGTGGCGAGCGGCTCAAAGCGTCAGCGTGGGGAATGGTTTTCCCTGGGCGATGTTGCAAACGGTAATCGTAGGCGGCTAAAAATTCTGACCAACGTGTCATTCTTGGTGATAAGATATGGGGAGTTGGTTTGTTTCCCACCAAGATCCCAAGTAACGGCTTGTGGTCTGTAATTATGGTAAAGGGTCTCTCATATACATATTCATGGAAATGTTTAATTGCGGATACAATAGCGAGGGCCTCTTTATCAAGTTGACTATAGTTCCTTTCGGTTTTAGACAAAGTTCTCAAAAAGAACGCAATGGGTGCCTCATTTTCATTTGGGAGAATGTGGCTTAGGATGGCTCCTACTCCAAATGGTGAGGCATCACAGATGACCGTCAAAGGGAGAGTTTTATTATAATGCATTAATATGGCATCGGAAGTTAAAAGGTCTTTTATCCCTTTGAACGCTATCTCTTCATGCCGTCCCCAAACCCAAGGAGCCTTTTTATCGAGAAGTCTATGTAGGGGTTCGGCTACAGTTGCCTTCTGGGGCAAGAAGATGTTATAAAAGTTAATGAGTCCTAGGAAAGCTTGAAGGTCTGTCTTATTCCTAGGTCTCGGGGCTTTTTTGATTTCAGTTAGTTTTTTTTTTTGGTGAGGTGGATTCCCTGTCTGTCGAGAAGGTATCTCAGGAACTCCACTCTCTCTGTGCAAAGTTGACACTTGTCTCGTTTTACCTTAAGACCCGCGTCTTTGAATTTCTGCAGGACTTTTCTGAGCTGTTGTACTAATACTTCTTTAGTGGGGGCAGCTATTAGGACATTGTCAAAATAAGGCACGATGCTTTTTATGCCTTGTAATAGTCTTTCCATTAAGCTTTGGAAAATGCCCGGCGCCACGCTTACTCCGAATTGGAGTCTGTTGCACTTAAAAGCACCTCTATGTGTAACTATTGTCTGGGCTTCTGCAGTTGCTGCGTCCACAGGGAGTTGCTGGTACGCCTGAGCTAAGTCCAGTTTCGCAAATATTTTTCCGCCACCCAGGGAATGAAGAAGATATTGAACCACAGGTACTGGATAAGCGCTCTGTTGAAGAGCATGATTTAGGGTGGCCCGATAGTCCCCGCAAATTCTTAACAAACCATCTGGCTTCATGGGCGTTACTATCAGGGTTTCCCAATGGTCGTGGTCAATCGGTTCCAATACGCCCTGGGCTATCAGTTTATCTAGCTGCTCATCGATTTTAGGTTTTAAGGCAAAAGGTACTCGATGGGGTTTAAGCCGAATGGGAGCTACATCGGGGCTGAGATTAAACGATATAGGGGTCCCCTTGGACTTGCCTAATGTTCCTGTGAACACATCCTGGAATTCCTGGATGAGGGCCTCTTCCCAGTCGTCATTTCTGGTATGGTGTATGCCGGCTAGTTCAATTCCAAGTGGGGTGAACCACTGTAGTCCTAACAAGCTGGGTCGGTCACGATCGACGACAGTTAGGGGAAGCGTTGCTGTGCGGTCCTTGAATGATACTTGGATGTTGCTGGAACTGACAACTGGGATTCTGTTTCCCTGATAGTCTTTCAGGATGATTCGCTGTGTGCTGAGATCCTGGCGGGAGATGGTAGGTATCAGTTGCTTGAGGGTTTTCCAGGATACCATCGACAGGGACGATCCCGAATCGACTTCCATCACACATGGTCGATTCTCAATAGTGACCTTCACTCGTATTTTCTTTGCATCGAGCGACGAAACATGGCCGATGATAATGGTTTGGTGGGCCTCTTCTCATCTCGTTGAAAAGGCAGGTGCTTGGTTTCTGTAGTAATAGTGGTTGTTCCATTGGTGGTTCAGACGGTCCCGGTTTTCAGGAGGTTTGCTTATCTCCCGATGGAGGTTGTTCTCCTTTCGGCTGGGACTGGATTCTCGTCTGCTTCTGGAGACCTTTGCGATGTGGCCTTTCTTTCCGCAGTTACGGCAGAGTGCGTTGAGGAATTTGCAGTCCGATCGCGGGTGGTTTGCCCCGCAACCCGCACATTGGCACAGATGTCGCTGGTTCCTTTGCTCTCGTTCCAAGTGGAGATGGTTGACCTCCTCTTCATCACTGTCTGAGGATGACTTGAGGTCTTTGTGGTGGGTAGTGGTAGCATGCTTCTCAGTGGCAAGTGGTGCCTTGTTGGCGAGTTGGCGAAGCGGTGCGCCATCAGCTTACTCTGCACGTGTGGTGCATTTAATCCCAGAACTATTCGGTCTCTTAGGGCTTCCTCTAAGTTTGCAAAACCACAAAGGCCTCCTAGGTTCTGGAGGTCAGCTACAAAATTACCAACGCTCTCGTCCTTCCGTTGGTCCCTTTGGTAAAATTTGTGTCTTCGTATCAGTGTAGGTACGGCGGGTGCGTAATGGGCCCTGAGGATTGGAGCGAGGGTGTCCCAATCCATGGTCTTCACTTCTGTTGGTTTTGCTAGTGCTTTAGCCATCTTGAAAACAGCGGGGCCGCAATGAGTCAGGAATACCACTCGTTTCTTGCTAGCCGTGGCATCTTTTAAATTGTTGGTCTCCAGGAACATCTGGAAACGGTCTATATATGAATCCCAGTCTTCGGTTGCTGGGTCGAATGGAGCGGGTGGTATGGCACCGCTAGTCATCTTGCTGTCTGTTTCATGCGCTCTTTCGCCACGTGCTCTTTCTTTGTCCGAGATGTCCTAATCAGCTCTATCGTCTCCGAATCCCATCCTCGTCGCCAGTGTTAAGTCCTGGGCATGGGCGTAAGAATGGAGACGAGACATCGGATTGTAACTTCAACTCTTTATTTAACAAGAAAGACGGGAGCCAAAAACCCTGGGCAGCAGTAGCTCTTTTATAAGCTTGCTGCCGTTAAACAACCAATGAACTGAGTCTATCGCTTTCACAAGCATCCAATCAGGGGCTTCCGTAACAGCCAATCAGACTGGCCAAGCCTGACCAATCGCGACTCGCTATTCATGGGCCAATAAGAATTGCAGGATTACAAGCCTGTTGTAAGATGAAGCTGGTTGTATCGTTGCGATGGTTTAATCCATAACAGTCTCAACATCTTTTTTGTAGTATGGTGACCGAAATTGGTTGCAGTATTTCAGGTGTGGCCTTACTAGGGTTTTATAAAGTAGTATCAATACTTCACGTGATCTTGATTCTATGCCTCTGTTTATACAAGCCAGGTGTCATGATTCCGGCAGTTACTGCAATTTAATCATGAGCCTCAAGCCACACTCCCAAAACTGGAGTAACCATTCAAAGTTACAATGGCACTGAACAAAGTGACTTATGATCCTTTTTCACATTTACGGCTGTTGAAGCATCCCCACAGTCATGAGAGGCCGGGCGAGGAGGTGCATGCCTTGATGTGAGTGATACTGAGTTGGCCACACGCAGCCAATAACATGACCATCAAGCCATGTCCACCCAGTCACATGACCACCAAGCCATGCCCACCACCTAAGCCTTGCCCACAGAACCAGTTGTTAAAAAATTTGAATCCCAACCCTGGGTATAGGGTCTTCTGCTTGGATTAGAAGACCTCCAAGGTCCCTTCCAATTCCATTATTCTACGTTCTATATTCTCCTACATTCCATTGATAATGTGGATGTATTTATGCTTTCCTATACAGATATAGTATTTAATGGTTGAGTTCAAAAATAATTTCTAGCGAGTGTTTGAGATATATGCAGATGCAAAAGGGATTAAAGATTTGAAAATTAATGGATCAAAGGCTAAGAAAGTTGTGATTGACAGGGAAAACAATATGAGTGATTGAAAGTTAAAAGTGATTAAAATAATAATAATCCCAGAGCATGCAGATGAATTGTTCATCTTGTTTACTCAATGTTCACTCAATGTTTACTAAAGATGGGGAAATGGATGAAGACATTTTCAGACACACCTGTGCTGGTAAACAGATGGTGAGGAATGCATTTGAAATTAATGAACATGCTAAGAGTACTAATGGATGGGGAGCTGCGTATGCCCGGAGAAACATAAAAACATGAATGAGATGAGAACAGAGCAGAGAGAGAGAGAGAGAGAGAAAGAGAGAGAGAGAGAGAGAGAAAGAGAGAGAGAGAGAGTATCTGTTGTGAAACAAGAGGATATAGGATAAAAAAAGGAACGGGGAAAGAATGAATGTGAATTCAACAAGAAAAATGAGTGACTGACGAAAAAGAAATGTTCTGAAGGGTTTGGACCTTTAGAGAGAGAACGAATAAGGATTGAATTGCAAACAAATGTGTGGAGAAAATGTGGAGGGGTTAAGAGAAAAGGGAAGCGCAGGGACATTGTGGTGGATGGAGTTTTTGAGTTCCTCAAGAGGTGAGAAGGTGAGAAGAGGACAGCCCTAAAACCAATCTACGGGATACCAATTTTCATGTTTTAAACGGACTGTTTATTGGATGGTGCCCAGGTCAACATTTATGAATGGACTGCTATATATATCTGAAAGGAAGAATGAAAGGAGGAAGGAAGGAGGGAAGGATGAGGGAGGTGAAGGAGAGGGAACAAGGAAAAATGAGAAGGGAGGGAGAGAGGAAGGAAGGAAGGAAGGCAGGAAGGAAGGAGAGAAAGAAAGGAGGGGAAAGAAGGAAAAATGAAAGAGAAGGAAGGGAGGGAGGGAGGGAAGGAGGGAGAGGGAAGAAGGAAAGATGATAAGGGAGGGAGGAGGGAGAGAGAGAGAGGAAGGAGAGGAAAGATGGGAAAAGGAAAGAGGAGGGAGGGAGGGGAGGGAGGGAAGGGAGGAAGGGAGGGAGAGGGAAGAAATAAAATGAAAGGGAGAGAAGGGAGGAAGGACAGAGAGAGATGAAGGAGAGAGAAGAAGGAAAATGAAAGGGAGAGAAGGAAAGAAGGAGAGAGAGAGAGGTGAAGGAGAGTGAAGAAGGAAAAATTGTAAGCGGGGGAGGGAGGGAGGAAGGAAGGAAGGAAGGAAAGAGAGAGAGAGAGAGACAGACAGACAGACAGAGGAAGAAGAGGAAAGACCAGAAAGTGAAAGAGAAGGAAGGCAGGCAGGCAGGCAGGAGATGATGGAAATAAGGAAGGTTTACAAGGACAAAATGTATAAAAAGTTCCAGCGAATGGTGTAAACTGGATCCATTTACTTTTTCCTATTCCTATCTATTATCTTTAATTTTGTTTTTTTGGCTTATTGCTTTTTACTTCCTTTCCATGCTTTGCATCTGTTTACCCAGAAAGGAAATAAAATATGCATGGGTGCAATTTCTCAACAGAAAAAAAGTCCAAGCAAGGACCAAGAGGAATATTACAAAGAGAGAAAGCCAAGGAGGATGTGAGAATAATACCCAGCTGATTACCTGCTTCATGGACAACTTAAGATAGAGCCGCAATTCTACTTTACATAAGTATGTTTTTTTCTCCTCTATGTAGCCTATTATGATAATTTTTTCTTTAGCTGATCCTGTTAACTGAAAAGCCAGGAAGAATAAGAGGCTTCCCCACTGAGTTATATTACCCCCCTGTGTTGTATTATCTGTAAATAATTTGAATTATTATTGCTGATTTAACTTTGGACACCAGGCATTCTTGAAGGAAGTATAAGAATATCCAGAGCTTTATTTGAAAGCATGTAATGAACTGAGGATATCTCCCTCCCTGTCCCTCAACCCACTATTATTTGCAAGGATTTCTTTCCTGTTGGCTTCTTGCTAAACAGTAGAGAAAGCAGTGGTGGTATTCAGCAGGTGAAGAACAGGTAGAGAACTGGTAGCGGACATTTTGAGTAGTTTGGAGAACCGGCAAATCCCACCTCTGACTGGCCCCGCCAATCCCATCTCTTCTCTGCCTCCCAAGTCCCTGCTGATTGGCTGGGTCTCCTTTGTTGTCCTGCACAGGAGAATGGAGCTGGAAAGCAGGTTAGTGGGGTGGGGAGGGAATGGGGATTTTGCAGTAACCTTCCCCTGCCACGCCCACCAAGTCACGACCACAGAACCGGTAGTAAAAAAAAAAATGAATACCACCACTGGCCCAAAGCTGAAGGCCTTATTGCAGGGATGTCAAACATAAGGCCCATGAGCCAGATAATGTCCTGCGGGGCTGTCCTGGAAAATGTAAGGAGACAGCCCACGTGGCTTCGGCCCAGTCTACCCAATGTGAAGAGGAAACTTCGGGCTAGCATCGCTTCGGCCGGGTCTCCCCGCATTGGTTCGGCCCGGTCTTCCCAATGCAAAGAGGAAACATGCCAACAATTTGAGGAGTGGTGTCAAGGTGGCCACACCCACCCAGTCGGCTATGCCCATCTAGCCCCAGAGGTCAACCACAGCCCTGATGAAATCAGAAAACGGATAATCAGAGTTGGAAGGGACCTTGTAGGTCATCTAGTCCAACCCCCCACCCAAGCGGGAGACCCTACACCATTTCTGACAGATGGCAATCCAATCTCTTCTTGAAAGCCTCCAGGGATGAAGCTCCCACAACTTCCGAAGGCAACTTCTGTTCCATGGGTTGATTGTTCTCCCTGTCAGAAAGTTTCTCCTTATTTCCAGGTTGGATCTCTCCTTGTTCAGTTTCTATCCATTATTGATACCCCTGGTATTGAGCAGTGGGAGATTCAATATTTTTTTTTACTACTGGTTCTGTGGGTGTGGCTTGGTGGGCATGGCAGGGGGAGGATACTGCAAAATCCCATTCCCTCCCCAACCCACTAACCTGCTTTCCAGCTCTGTTCTCCTGTGCAGGGTCACCAAAGAAGACCCAGCTGGGATTTGGGAGGCAGAGAATAGATGGGAGCGGGGCCAGTCAGAGGTGGGATTTGCCGGTTCTCCAAACTGCTCAAAATTTCCTCTACCGGTTCTTCAGAACTGGTCAAGACCTGCTCCTGAATGCCACCTCTAATATAGAGGGTCTCCCTGAAGACAAGTTATTCTGAAACCCCTCCCTGAAGTCTAGCGCAAAACCCTCATTTAACATCCCATCTGAAAGGGAGGGAAGCCTCTGCTTCTTGTATTGCCAGAGGTATAATGTCATTTTCATCCTATAGAGCCGGTTTTCCTCTTCCCTGCCACCCTACGTTTCTCATCGCCGTTCTCAATCTACTGAAGGGAAGCTATTCAAAGGCTATTCAGTTTACAAAGAAGCATCTGAACTGCAACTAAAAGAATGGGAGATAAATGTCTTTCGCTGCTTTTTCCCCCCTCCCTCCTCTGATTTCCCCCTTCCGCCACCCGTAAAAGATCTCTGCTCAGAATTAGGTCACCATCTGTGCATTTCTCTTCACCTTTCCTGTTTGTAGATTCTTGCCCTCCACTTTTAAACCTCTGATTACAGATTATAACAAAGTTGGAAGGTCATCTAGTCCAACCCCCTGCCCAAGCAGGAGACCCTACCCCATTTGTGACAGATGGCAATCCAATCTCTTCTTGAAAGTCTCAAGGGATGAAGCTCCCACAACTTCCGAGGGCAACTTCTGTTCCATGGGTTGATTGTTCTCACTGTCAGAAAATTTCTCCTTATTTCCAGGTTGAATCTCTCCTTGTTTAGTTTCTAGCCGTTATTCCTTGTCTGGCCTTCAGGTGCCTTGGAAAATAGTTTAACCCCTTCTTCTCTGTGGCAGCCCCTCAAATATTGGAAGACTGCTATCCTGTCTCCCCTGGTCCTTTTCTTCACTAGACTAGCCATGCCCGGTTCCTACAACCGTTCATTGTATGTCTTAGCCTCCAGTCCCCTAATCATCCTGGTTGCTCTTCTCTGCACTTTTTCTAGAGTCTCAACATCTTTTTTATAGTGTGGTAACCAAAACTGGATGCAGAACTCTCAGTGTGGTCTTACTAAGGCTTTATAGAGGGGTATTAGTACCTCCCTTGATCTTGATTGTATCCCTCTGTTAATGCAACTTAGTGTTGCATTGGCTTTTTTGGCTGCTTGTCCTGAACTTGTCCCTTTCCTCTCCTCACATCCTCAAGCAAGAATTCCAACCAATCCAGCTTTCTGTCTGGCTGCCCTGGATTTTCTGGTGTCCTGGCCCAGCCTTATTCTAAGGCCAATTTGGGCTAACGAGCTTTCCACAAAGACAAACTGGCAACTCATCCCACCAATGGCAGAAATGGCTCATAAAGTGTCATGCCCCTGGTGGAGACTGACTCTGAGGAAGAGGAGGAACAGACAACATGGAGTGGATGTGTGGCTCCAGAGGTGGTGGAGGAGGCTGAGGAAGGGCAGAGGCCGGCTGAGCAATCAGAGGAGGATCCAGGCCCATCCCCTATCCATTCTAGGGCTCACAGGGAGGAAAGGATCAGGGAAAAGCGTGGTCTATTTGGGAGGAGAGGGCCATGATCCTTCTCGTGGGTTGCAGCTGTGAGCTCTGTATAAGAGTTTGGAACTGCGTGTTCACAGACGCTGGAGTCAAATTAGTGCTTTCCTTTAGAGCTTTATATTTAGAGCTTTATATTTGTTAGCGTTCTTCCCATGGACTCTCCCCGGTTAACTTCCTGGAATGTGTGATTCATTATCTTGGTTTGCCTTGGAACTCTCGCCAATGAGGTTTGTTTTTGGTTTCTTTTTGCTTCATGATCTACTATTTTGAATTTAAACTGTGACTAATAAAACAGCGAAGCTAAGTTGAAGGCATTACAAGACCTTGATTCATGTTTTAGTTTTTGTGTTATTTTTGAGACACTATAGGTCATCACATAAAGATACAAAGCCCAGCATGGACACTATGCTTTCAATGAGACAGGAGACGGGGTGGGATTCTACCCAGTTTGGAACGGTTTGGGCGAACCGGATGTTAAAAAGTGACAGCTGGTTCACTGAAGCGATATTTCAACTCTAGGAGGGGAAAAAAAATGGGCCTTCTGGAAGTCCAGAAATGGGCCTGTTTCCATCTTCTGGAGGGTCTCCAGAGCCCGGGGGGAGACCTTTTTGACCTCCCAGAGGCCTGAGGCAGGCCTCTGAATCCCTGGGTGGGCAAAAAATGGCCTTCCTGGAAAACACTGGAAGTGGCAAAACAGGCCTATTTCCAGCTTCCGGTGGGCCTGTAGAGGTTGGGGGAGGCTGTTTTCACACTCCCAAAGACACCTGAGGGAGGCCTATGGACCCTTGGGAGGTTCTGGTTGGCCATGCCCACCATGATTCCGCCCACCCAGCAACTGAGCAGCGAACCAGTTGCTGGGATTTTTGAATCCCACCCCTGGATGGGAGTCCCAGACTTAACAGAAGGGACGAGTATTAACAGAACAACAGAGCTGGAAGGGACCTTGGAGGTCTTCTAGTCCAAGCCCCTGCTCAAGCAGGAAAGACTAACATCAAGGTGACTTCATCGTTGTGCCTAATAGAAGAGAATATTTGTGGTTGAGGGTTGAACCGGAGGGTCCTTGCTGATCTCTGAACTTGGGGGTTTTCTTGCAGATCTTTTGTTACCCAACTAGGTAAGTTAACATCATCAATTTTAGTAGGCAACGGGATTTATGGAGAGAAGGAAGAGGAGGAAGAGGAGGAAGAAGAGAAGGACTGTGCAGTCCTTGCTGCTCTCCTAGCTTAGTGGTAGAATAGAGTAGAGTGGAGTGGAAGAGAAGAGAAGAGAAGAGAAGAGAAGAGAAGAGAAGAGAAGAGAAGAGAAGAGAAGAGAAGAGAAGAGAAGAGAAGAGAAGAGAAGAGAAGGGAAAATATGGAATGGAATGGAATGGAATAGAGTAGAGTAGAGTAGGGTAGGGTAGGGTAGGATAGGATAGGATAGGATAGGATAGGATAGGATAGGATAGGATAGGATAGGATAGGATAGGATATGGAATGGGATGGAATAGAATAGAATAGAATAGAATAGAATAGAATAGAATAGAATAGAATAGAATAGAATAACAGAGTTGGAAGGGACCTTAGGGGTCTTCTAGTCCAACCCTTGCTCAGGCAGGAAGCCCGATACCATTTCAGACAAATGACTTTGATTTGGATGAGTGCCTTGAATTGGGTGGGATGGTAGCTGATGATAGAAGGTAAGTTTCACAAGGAAATGGATCTCAATTTATTCTCCAAGCTGGAGGGCAGGACATGAAGCAATAGGTGGAAGCTCGTGAGGGGTTTCAATCTAGAAATAAGGAGAAATTTCCTGAGAGTGAGAAAAATTAACAAGTGGAACACCATGCCTCTAGAAGTTGTGGGTGCTCCATTACTGGAGGCGAAGAAGAAGAAGAAGAAGAAGAAGAAGAAGAAGAAGAAGAAGAAGAAGAAGAAGAAGAAGAAGAAGAAGAAGAAGAAGAAGAAGAAGAAGAAGAAGAAGAAGAAGAAGAAGAAGAAGAAGAAGAAGAAGAAGAAGAAGAAAATCTGAAATGGTTTCCTTAGGCAGCGGGTTGGACTAGAAGAACTCTGTGGTCCCTCCCATCCCTATATCCCTATGATTCTTCAGAGCTTCTTCTGCCAAGATGCTCTGTAGAGCATTCCAGAGGAGGCACAGCAGTGGGTCCGGCGCTGCGAAGGCCAAAAGACCTACGAGGTGGGGAGTGACAGAGAAGACAATCCAGGGTCTCATCAGGGATCTGGACCATTCGAGGCACTGACTTTCTCCCGAGGAAAGGCTAGGAGGAATAATTAATATGCATAAGGACTCCCTGCCGTTGAAGCACCAGCCTCCAGGGCTGTCCTCCCCTGGATGATGTGTTTGTGATAAATGTTCACATGGCAAGGTTATTTGGTGCAAAGCAGCTGGCGGGGTTGTCATAGCAACCGGTCCACGATGCCCATAAATCTGGCATGTCGTTATCCTGGCTGGGTATGCATAACACACCGGTCTGCAAAGGCAATTGCAGCATATTCTCTCCTCTCTCTCTCTCTTTCCCTCTCTCTCTTTCTCCCTTTCTCCCCTCTCTCTTTCTCTTTCTCTCTCTCTCCAACCCTCCCTCTCTCCCTGCCCCCCTCTTTCCTCAAATTCTCTCTTTCTCACTCTCTCTCCCTTCCTCCCCCCTCTCTCTGTCCCTCCCTCCCTTCTCTCTTTCTCTCTTTCCCTCTCTCTCTTTCTCCCTTTCTCCCCTCTCTCTTCCTCTTTCTCTCTCTCTGCAACCCTCCTTCTCTCCCTCCCCCCTCTTTCCTCAAATTCTCTTTCTCACTCTCTCTCCCTTCCTCCCCCTCTCTCTGTCCCTCCCTCCCTTCTCTCTTTCTCTCTTTCCCTCTCTCTCTTTCTCCCTTTCTCCCCTCTCTCTTCCTCTTTCTCTCTCTCTCCAATCCTCCCTCTCTCCCTGCCCCCCTCTTTCCTCAAATTCTCTCTTTCTCACTCTCTCTCCCTTCCTCCCCCCCTCTCTCTGTCCCTCCCTCCCTTCTCTCTTTCTCTCTCTCACACACAGACAACCACAAAGGGTCCTCTAATTGACTCTTTGCATCCCTGTACTGTTTATGAGCCAGCAGAGTGTTGCAGCAGCCCAAAAAGCCGACACAGTCCTGGGCCACCTCAAGGGATAGCATCAAGATCGTGCGAAGTGCTAGTTACCGCTTTATGCTGCACAGTTAAGACTCTCTGGAAGTTGCGCACGAGAGGGCCCCGCTATTTAGTGTGACCTGTGCAATAGAGGTGGCAGTCAGCAGGTTCTGACCAGTTCTGGACAAGCGGTAGCGGACATTTTGAGTAGTTCAGAGAACCGGCAAATCCCACCTCTGACTGGCCCCGCCCCCCCATCTCTTCTCTGCCTCTCAAGTCTCCGCTGATTGGTTGGGTCTTCTTTGGTTGTCCTGCCCAGGAGAACAGAGCTGGAAAGCAGGTTAGTGGGGTGGGGAGGGAAGGGGATTTTGCAGTAGCCTTTCCCTGCCACGCCCACCAAGCCACATTCACAGAACCTGTAGTAAATATATATATATATATATATATATATTTGTTTTCTTAAGTTTTCGCGGGTACTTACATGTCTGGCATTCAGCTTTGTTCGGGTATTTTCCCACGTGGTGCTTTTAAAGTTGTAGCAACGTTTCAGCAGAATCTCATCTGCCAGACAGAAGCCTGATGATGGCAGATGAGATTCTGCTGAAACATTGCTACAACTTTAAAAGCACCACGTGGGAAAATACCCGAACAAAGCTGAATGCCAGATATATATATATATATATATTGAATCCCACCACTGCTCTGGAACCTCCAAAAAGGTCATTCCCAAAAAGTTTCCTTTGGGGATGCAGAGTTGCCTTGTGTAGGGATTGTCTCTTTTGAGACATCCAGGCCAAAAGATTCACCTTTACTGGGCTAAAAACAAGAAACATCCATGGGGCTTATTCTGAACCCCAGAAAAGATGACCATAGATTTCCTTTTCTCTTTCTTTCTGTTCCTTTTCCTTTCCTTCTCCTCTTTCTGTCTGTCTGTCTCTCTGTCTAAGGGTCTTATTTTGAATCCCAGAAAGGTGACCATAGATTTCTCTTTCTTTCTGTTCCTCTTCCTCTTCCTCTCCTTGTCCTTCTCTCTCTCTCTCTCTCTCTCTCTCAGGGTCTTATTTTGAATCCCAGAAAAGTGACCATAGGTTTATCCTTTTCTCTCTCTTTTTCTCCTTCTCTCTCTCTCTCTCTCTTCCTTTCTTTATCTTTCTCTCCCTTTCTTTCTTTCTTTCTTTCTTTCTTCTTTCTTTCTTTCTTTCTTTCTTTCTTTCTTTCTTTCTTTCTCTCTCTCTCTCTCTCTCTCTCTCTCTCTCTTTCTTTCTTTCTTTCTTTCTTTCTTTCTTTCTTTCTTTCTTTCTTTGTCTCTCTTTATTTCTATCCAATCTCTCTCTTCTCTCTCTCTCTTCTCTCTCTCTCTCTCTCTTTTTCTTTCTTTCTTTCTCTCCCTCTCTTTCCCTCTCCCATCCCCCCAGGGCTGTATCCTGTTGCAAACAATGCGCCGTTTTGTCTTTCGTGTCTGTATTTTCCTTATTGAGCCAAGCTGTTTTAAGTTCTGTTCCCTACCCTTCCCTTCCCAGGGAAAAGTATTTTCCAAAGGACTGTCGCAAGCCTGCTGAGAAAAATCCATTTTCTTTGCTGTCACCAATTTGGGCAGGATCCCACAAATGCCTGTCATCCATCAAAGTGCGTGCCTGTGGGTGGTCTTCTGAGGGTAATGTATATAAGTTGCATCATCTGGAAGTTTGAATGGATGTCTCACATAAGTGTTCATGGAAGGCAGCAAAGAGCTGGGCCTGGCTAGCATTTAACTTCCGTATGGAAGAAGCCTTGCCAAAAAAAATAGGAGGGTAAATTGGATGCAGAATTTTACCTTATGTTGGAAGGAAAATCCATCTGGTTCAGTTCCAAGCTGACAGAAAGACGCTGGAAATAACAGGGAGGCTGATTGAAGCAGGACGACCAGGATTTGTGGTTCTGGGGAAGCTGGCCAACTAGCTAACTGTGTTTCCTCAAAAAATACGACCTACCCCGAAAGTAAGTCCTAGCTTGATTTTACACATGCACCCAATATAAGCCCTACCACCACCCCCAATAAGCCCTAATTAAAATCCTGCCCACTCCACGGTGCACAGGTAAAAATTAAGGTAGGGTGGGGATGGGTGTGTGTGGAGCCTCCCTACTTACCTTCGGACAGTTGCAGCCAGGCCTTGCATACCCCAACACCTGGCTTTTCCAGCCCATTTCTTCTGCAGCCAGCAAGGCCTTCTTAAAGGTCTCTGCAGGCAATAACAGAGCTCCGAGTCAATTCAGAGCTGTGTTATCATCTGCAGAGGCCTTTAGGAAAGCCTTGCCATCCTTTCTGGCTGCAGAAGAAGTTCCTGAAGGTCTCTGACAGCGAAAAGGAGGCCAGGGGCAACACCTGCAAGTGAGGTGAGTCAGTGTATAACACCCCCCCCAAAAAATAAGACCTGGTGCCTTTTTGGTAGCAAAAATACCCAAAACCCCTATAAGACAGGGTCTTATTTTCGGGGAAACATGATATTTTTATACAGGTCCTGAAATGCTGCTGGGTGGATGAAGGAAGTTGTGCAATGAAGGGGCTTGTGTTCTAACAGGGTGTTGAGTAATTCCTATTGTAGTTAATGGTTTTCGTCCTGTGCTGGATCTTGGGTGAGGGGTTTCGTCCTGTGCTGGATCTTGGGTGAGGGGTTTCTATACTACTCCTCCCATTCTGCTTTTGTTAGCTGACAAACTTTGCTGCAAGGGGTTTTGAAATATCCTGTCTCAAATGGATTTCTGCCTGCAGCATTTGTTTTGCTTATGAATGGAGCCATCTGGAGAGTTAGCTTCCTCTTTCAATCAGCTCTTTATCTCCTTAAGTGTTGGCATCTGCTGTGGGCTATTAAGAAAGACTGCTGCCTTTTTAAATATCTCTCAAAATACTTCATTCTTCGGGGGGGGGCTTCCCACACTTAGAAAAAAAATTTAAAGATGGAAAGGTGTCCCTAGACAATTCAATTCAAAGTCTCTACCGACTGATTTGTTTTCAATGTTTGATTCAAAGCCATTTGGGAAGCCTCCCCCTCTCCAAAAGAATGAAATATTTTGGGAAATATTAAAAAGGCAGAATATTATATTTCCCAAAGGGAGAAATGGAGAAACATGTGTTTTTAGAGGCAGAAAGCAACCCCCACTTTTCTTAATAGCCCACAGCAGATGTCAGCACTTAAGAGATAAAGAGCTTATTGAAAACTAGATTGCTCTATTCATAGGCAAAGCAAATACTGCAGGCAGAAATCCATTCAAGTTAGGGTATTTTGAAATTCCCTGAAGCAAAATCTGAACAAAGGCAAAGTGATAGGCTTAGCCTTCACCCAAGAGCCAAAACAGGATAAAAGCCATGAAGCCACAATAGGAATTGCCCAACACCCTTTCAGAACACATTGCATCATCTCAGAGAAGTCCAAACTTCAACCAAACTTGGGAGCTCAGACAAACACCTAGGATTTGCATTTCCTCTTTTGCCTAGAGAGTCAGCTATGACTCCTACATGACCCCATAGGGATCTGACAACAGCCAATGGAATACATGTTCTTGCACAGGAACAGGAAGCTCAAGTGCAAAGCTTAAAGAAGGTATAAAAACCCCTCATTTTCAACTCCATTTTGGCAGCTGCACCAGAACCGCAAACCCATGTGCTTCTGTTCATCATTAAACTTTCTTTTCAATCAGCCTCCATGTTTGGAACTGAACCAGATGATATATTTCTTCCCTCAGACATATAAAGACTGGATTTCTTTTAGATTCAAGCTTTGAATTAGATTCAAGGGTCTTCAAACTTGGCAAGTTTAAGACTCATGGACTTCAACTCCCAGAATTCCTGAGCTAATAGGAATTCTGGGAGTTGAAGTCCACAAGTCTTAAAGCTGTCAAGTTTGAAGACCCCTGAAGTAGAACTTCACAACTACCCTGGTTTAAGGAAGAAGGCTCCAGTGATGCCATTTTTCTAGGATAGAAGCAGAGATTACATCAAAGAGAATTGTAACTTCAGCACTTTAAGCATTTTGGCTTATTCCCCAGTAGGTTAATCATGGTGTTGGGAGGCCCATTTAATTCACCATCAAGGGGGAAGGCTAAGAAATTCCCAAGGAATCCCCATTTGTACTTGCAGTCCGGACTCTTTGCAAAAATGCGTGGGTCGAACAGTTGTAGACCTTGTAACAGGAAAGCGTGACTCCCATTGACTGCTACAGGACTGTACGGGAATAAATAATCCAGTATTGAACCCGGAAGGACACTTCTTAGACAGAGTTAATAATTTTGCCGACTAAGTTCAGGAGCAGTCAATGACAAAATATTCGTCTGATATATGACCCACAGTCACGGCTTCAAAACAAGCTCTATAAACCAGGAAATCAGTCGTGGCTTGGATAGAAAGCCTTCTCAAACCTGTAAAATAGGAAGAATGTCACCCAGGATGAATGAATGGCTCTTAGGGCTCTGTTCAGTCGTCAAATGGCAGGTAAGCCCTCATTGAAATCTTAGTAGTATGTGAGAAACAAAACCAAAAAAACCCAAAAACCTGGGGAAAAATGGCCCAAGAGGAAAGGATAATGACTAATATAGGAAGTCCTTGATGTACGACAGCAGTTGAGCCCAAAAACTCCATTAAGGTGGAGTTAGCTTGAGTAAAACCAAGAGAAAATTTTAAATTCGTAGAAATGGGAAGAAAGGCAAAAGCCAATGAGAAGCATGAAAAATTAGGGGTATTTTTGGATTAAAAGCAACAGCATCCTGGAGACCATTTAGGCCAGACAAAATGGGAGCAAAAAGACCAAAACAACCCCCCATCAGATGAGCATAGATTAATTGCAAGATTAACATCAGACCAACAATCAAATAAAGAATGCCCCAATGCCAAACAGGCTAATAGTAAACAGCCCAACCAAAGAACTTCCAAGAGAACACTGACAGGGCAAGGCACTGGAATATAAATTGAGAACAAACCCTTTACTAGCACTGATGGTGTTACCTAGTTGGGTAATGAAACACCTACAAGAAAACAACCAAGCTCAGAGAGCACCAAGGTCCTATAATCCTCCTGTCTTCTTCTTCTTCTTCTTCTTCTTCTTCTTCTTCTTCTTCTTCTTCTTCTTCTTCTTCTTCTTCTTCTTCTTCTTCTTCTTCTTCTTCTTCTTCTTCTTCTTCTTCTTCTCCTTCTCCTCCTCCTCCTCCTCCTCCTCCTCCTCCTCCTCCTCCTCCTCCTCCTCCTTCTTTTTCTGCTGCTTCTCTTTTTCCTCCTCCACTTCTTCTTCTTGTCCTCCTCCTCCTTCCCCTTCTTCCCTTCCTCTTCCTCCTCCTCTTTTTCCTCCTCTTCCTCCTCCTCCTCCTTCTCCTCCTCCTCCTCTTCCTCCTCCTCCTCCTTCTCCTCTTCCTCCTCTTCCTCCTCTTCCTCCTCCTCTCCTCCTCCTCCTCTTCTCCACAAACTCTACCCTCTTCGAGCACTGATGATGTTACCTAATTGGATCATGAAACGTCTGCAAGAGAACAACCAAGCTCAGCGAATACCAAGGACTCCTCGGGACCTTTTAATTTCCAGTTTATTGCGCTTCCAAGATGTTTAAACCAATCTCTCCTTTAGGGGAAGTTCAGGCTTTCGTATCCCAATGTTAAAATATTTTTCTTCCTTTCCCACCTAAATGAGTGATTGTTGCTTGACATTTTTTGGAGAGTGGGCTCAGTCTCTTTCAGGAAAATTCAGGCTGGGGAATTCTGTGGAGTTAACATCCACACATTTTAAAAGTTAGCAAGGTTGAGAGACCTGATTTTCCCGGATACTTCAGGGGTTATAATTGTAATAAGAACAAACTGTGCACATATCACGTCTGCCAATAAACAAGTGATTTTGGCAGTTGCCCATAATATTCTTTTTTTTCTGTGCTTCCTGTGAAATTGGCCCTGGCTTTGTGCTTATGGTGGAACTAGAACTCCCAGTCTCCTGTTTTCTATCCCAATGCTTTAACCCCTACAGCAAATTGGTTCTTTATGATTTATACATATTGTGCCTCTTGGACAAGTCTCCCCCTGCAGTGTTCTTGGCTAGGTTTTATTTAGTATTATAATATTTACTGGCTTGTTTATTTGTTTGTTTTGATGTATTGGAGAGCCTGTTTGGTATAGTGGTTAAGGGGCTGGAGACTTGGGGAATTCAGGATTCTGAGTTCTAGTCCTGCCTTAGGCATGAAAGCCGGCTGGGTGACTTTGGGCCAATCACCAGGGGACAATGTGTTCTAGTCTCACCTTAGGCATTAAATCTGGCTTTGTGATTTTGAAGCAATCACTAGGAGATTGTGAGTTCTAGTTCTGCTTTAGGCACAAAAGCCCACTGGGTGACTTTGGGCCAGTTTACCAGGAGACTGTAAATTCTAGTCCCACCTTAGGCATTAAACCTGGCTTTGTGATTTTGAGCCAATCACCAGAGATTGTGAGTTCTACTCTTACCTTAGGCATGAAAGCTGGCTTGGTGACTTGGGCCAATCGCCAGGGGGCAATGAGTTCTAGTCTTGCCTTAGGCATGAAAGCAGGTGGGGTTTTGGGGCTGCTTTAGGCACAAAAACCCACTGGGTGACTTTGGGCCAGTTTACCAGGAGAGAGAGTTCTAGTCTCGCCTTAGGCATGAAAGCCAGGTGGGTGACTTTGGGCCAATCGCCAGGAAATGGTGAGTTCTAGTCCCACCTCATGCATTAAATCTGGCTTTGTGATTTTGAGCCAATCACCAGGAGCCAATCACCAGGAGACTATGAGTTCTAATCTCCCCTGATAAGATCCATCCCCTGCTTCTTGTCCTGCCCTCAGGTGCTTTGGAGAATCCCCTCTTCCCTGTGAAAGCTCTTTAAGTATTGGAAGACTACTAACATGTCTCTCCTGTTCTTCAGACTAAACACATCCCCTTCTAGAAGTGGTATTCAGCAGGTCCTGGCTAGTTCTGGAGAACCAGTAGTGGAAATTTTGAGTAGTTAGGAGAACCGGCAAATACTACCTCTGACTGGCCCCGCCCCCATCTATTCTCCGCCTCCTGAGTCTCAGCTGATTGGCTGGGTCTTCTTTGGTTGCCCTGCACAGGAGAACGGAGCTGGAAAGCAGGTTAGTGGGGTAGGGAGGGAATGGGGATTTTGCAGTAACCTTCCCCTGCCACACCCACCAAACCACACCCACCAAGCCACACTATGGCCATCAAGCCACGCCCCTGGGACTGGCCACTGTCCCCTTCCTTTAGCTATTCATCTCACGAGATTTAGCCTCCTTCTATCATCTTTGGTGGCTTTTCTCTGCACTCTTTCTGGGGCCTCTGCATTCTTTTTCTTTTTCTTTTAAACAGATTTAAAACTGCTCTTTGACTTGTCTCAGCATGGCCTCGATGTCGAATTCCCCCCCCCCTCGCCTAGCATTTCTTAAGATCTCCTTGTGCATCCCAAACTCTGTGCAGGGACCCTTGACTAATTCTTAAGAGAATCTCCTTGGAAAAAAAATAATTGCCTCTTTTCAAAGTAGAATTTGACCAGACAACAAGCCATCAAGTGCATATTCATTAAATGACTCATCTGTTCCAACATGGCCCTGTTCTTAGTGTCTCTCTTTTGTCTCTGCTTGAAAGCTTTGATGACACATGATTTATGCTTTATAGCAACTGTGGCCAAAAAGAAAATAAGAAAGAAAGAAAACATTGGAAACTGAAGGGAATAGGCCAGAGATGGTGAATTCAACAGGTTCTGACCAGTTCTGGAGAACCGGTAGTAGAAACTTTGATTAGTTCAGAGAACCAGCAAATCCCACTTCTGACTGGTCCCACCCCCATCTATTCTCCGCCTCCTGAGTCCCAGCTGATTGGCTGGGTCTTCTTTGGTTGCCCTGCACAGGAGAACAGAGCTGGAAAGCAGGTTAGTGGGGTGGGGAGGGAATGGGGATTTTGCAGTAAGCTTCCCCCAAGAGTGGGGAGGGAATGGAGATTTAACAGTATCCTTTCCCTGCCACGCCCACCAAGCCACACCCACCAAGTGACGCCTACCACGCCCACCAAGCCACACCTACAGAACCGGTAGTAAAAAAAATTGAATTTTTTTCTGGAAAAAAATCACTGGAATAGGCTGATGTTAGAATATCCTGGAAGGGTTTAGAGAAGGGGTCTCCAAAAGTGACATTAGATTTGCAGACTTCAACTCCGCAACATTAGATTTGCGGACTTCAACTCCTAGAATTCCTCAGCCAGCCATGGGAGTTGAGGTCCAGAAGTCTTTTTAATATCTATCTATCTATCTATCTATCTATCTATCTATCTATCTATCTATCTATCTATCTATCTATCTATCTATCTATATGGTATTCAGCTTTGTTTGGGCATTTTCCCACGTCATTATAATTGTGCTTTTAAAGTTGTAGCAACGTTTTGGCAGAATTTCATCTGCCATCCTCAGGCATATATATATGTTTTCTTAAGTTTTACAGAAGCCTGAGGATGGCAGATGAGATTCTGCCGAAACGTTGCTACAACTTTAAAAGCACAACTATAATGACGTTGGAAAATACCCAAACAAAGCTGAATACCATACATACATAGATATAGATATAGATATAGATATAGATATAGATATAGATATAGATATAGATATAGATATAGATATAGATATAGATATAGATATAGATATAGATATAGATATAGATATAGATATAGATATAGATGGATCCTTGGTTCAGAAAACAAATATATAAATACATATACATATATGTTTTCTTATATATATACTTATTTCTACAAACACATCATTGTGTGAACAGTGTGGTTCCGAGGGTGTTTTACATTTTAGTACAAATAGTTTCATATTAACACTGTTAACTTTCTTATATAATTTAGTATGAATACATATTATCAATCTTAATTATTCAATATTCCCATGTGCTGTTTTTGTGTCAATCTCTATATTCTTAACATCATTTCTTTTGTGGTAAATATTATATTAATGGTCATATTTGCAGTATTTAACAAATTATATTTCAAATAGCCATTCATAAATTAATGTCGATGTATGTTTCAGTCCAGAAGTCTTAAAGTTACCATGTTTGGAGATTCCTGTTGTAAAAAGTTAGCATCCACGCGTATCTCAGAAGAATGAAATATGTTGAGAAATATTTAAAAAGCAGAATATTATATTTCCCTGGATGAGAAATGGAGAAACATGCTCTAGGAAAGCAGCCCCCACCTTTCTTAATAGCCCCCCCCCCAGCATTTTTTTTTTTTTGCCCATTAAGAAAGACTGGGCCATCCTATCTACAAAACAATAAGACCTCCAGCTCCAAGATGATAGGATTAAGATATGATCCTTCAAGACATAATAGGATTAACCCACTAGCATCAGAGCTGACTACCTTATATAGTCTCCTAAGGATGTTGAATCAGAGTCCAAACTTCAACCAAACCTGAGAGCTCAGACAACCTACATAGGCAATTATGACCCCTACATCAACCAATAGAACACACGTTCTTGCACAGGAACAGGAAGCTCAAGTGCAAAAACCAAGAGAAGGTATAAATACCCCTCACTCTCAACTCCATGTGGTCAGCTGCCCAAGTCCCCAAACCCAGGTGCTTCTATTTCATCAACAAACCATTTTTCCAATCAGCCTCCATGTTTCCAGTGTCTTTCTCCCAGTTTGGAACTGAACCAGTTGGATATTTCTCCCACACTGTTTTAAAGGAATCAGCTTAGTTGATGGGAGATTGAATTATAAAACCACAGGGCTGGAAGGCAACTTTGGAGGTCATCTAGTCCAACCCCCTGTCCAAGGCAGGAGACTTTCTCATCCAGAGTTCTCACCCAGTAAGTACTGTTTAAAATAAGGGTTCACAAGTTAAATTATGAACATAGTAAGATTGCTGAATATATGGCAATCACGATGAATTATTTTGGACATTCCTTTTGCTTTAATGAGCGGGTTCTAGCACAGATCTAGCCCCTTATCAGGTGAAAAGGGCTGGCCACCTCATAGAGGCATGCCAAGTTCTGGTCTTTGGAGGGAGAAACAAATAAGATTTTTCTCTATAAGTCATCAGAAACAAGTGCTGTGGTTTTGTTTTTTTTAAACACACGGCTGGATCTCATCACGTCCTGTTCCCGTTTACAAGCCATTGTGCTTGGCAGAGCCACGGCATTTTTTAAGCCAAAAACAACTATTTGGGGAGTGACATGAGGTCAGGTTTATCAACAATCCAGGAATCAGCCAAAGGATAGGAAGAGTTCCACCCAGACCTGGGTTCAAGAGAACAGCAAGGTCAGGATACTAATCAATTCTACACCCCCACAATGGTCCCTTAGAGATTGAGCTAAGTCTTCTGGGAGTTCATCCAGCAACATATAAGATAAAGCTATTATTCTTGATACACAATCTTCTCCAGATAACCAGGGTTTTGCTTGTGATTCTGGTTCAGAGGTGGATATTCAGCAGGTTCTGACCAGTTCTGGAGAACCGGTAGTGGAAATTTTGAGTAGTTCGGAGAACCAGCAAATACCACCTCTGACTGGCTCTGCCCCCCAGTTACTCTCTACCTCCCATTGAGTCCCAGCTGATCGGCTGGGTCTTCTATGGTTGCCCTGCACAGGAGAACGGAGCTGGAAAGCAGGTTAGTGGGGTGGGCATGGGATTTTGCTGTAACCTTCCCCTGGAGTGGGGAGAGAATTATTTATTTATTTATTTGTTCATTTGTTCATTTATTTATTTGTCAATCGCTTACAAAACAATAGGTATAAGTATGAGCAAACATGAGTAAGAATACAGAAAACAGGTACGATTAAATGGGGACCATAGGACGGGGACGGGAGCCACGATGGTGCACATGCATGCCCCTTTAGGGAATTAAGGGAATGGGGATTTTGCAGTATCCTTCCCCTGCCACACCCAACAAACCACGTTCCCCCAAGCCATGCCATGCCACACCCACCAAGCCACACCCACAGAGCCATTAGTAAACAATTTTGATTCCCACCATGGTATCTGGTTTCTTCCTTAAGCCAACTGTATTCGGTTGCTTTAGTTCAGGCTTAACCGGGGGTGGGCTGCTGGGGTTTGCATGGGTTCAGGAGAGCCCCAGCTAAGATGCTCTGCAGTTCAGAGGACCCTCAAATCCCACCCCTCCCCTCCCCTCCCCGGAGTCCCCACATGGCCCGTTTTGGATGCAAGTAAGTGCAGGGCACACATAGAGGCTTGGAAAGGGTAAAAAAACAGGCCTTCTGGAAGTTTGAGAAGGCTCAAGGCCGTTTCTGGCCTCCGGAGCCTGGAGAGGCCATTTTTGCCCTCCTGAAGGCTCAAGGAAAGCCTCCGGAGCCTGTGGAGGACAAAAACATCCCCACTGTGGTGCAGGAGGCCAATTAGGCCACACCCACCCAGCAACTGGGCAGAGAACCCTTGGCTAAATTTTTTGAAGCCTACTCTGGGCCAAGGAATCTGTGCAGCATAACTGTCTCTTGGTCTATCGTTTTCTTTGAACTATAAT
Organism: Hydrophis major; assembly: GCA_033807585.1. NCBI lineage: Eukaryota > Metazoa > Chordata > Lepidosauria > Squamata > Elapidae > Hydrophis > Hydrophis major. Next base: position 370,863,142 of record CM066329.1, read on the forward strand.
TTGACTATAATGCTGAATGCAGTAGAGGTAGTCCTTGGCGTACGACTTCTGTCAAGCCCAGAATTGGTCATAAGTCCCTTTTTTTCAGTGCTTATTGTAACGTTGAACGGTGACTAAATGAACGGCTGTATGAAGTGGTATGAACACTTCACCCGATCTTAATTCTATCCCTCTGTTGATGCAGCCTAGAACTGGGTTTGCTTTTTTTGGCAGCTGCAACGGCTGGCTCATCTTTAAATGATTGTTCACTGAGACTCCAACAATTACTACTATTACTACTACTAATACTATTACTACTATTGAGCAAGGTACCACATATACTGTACCTGTGTGCATTTTGTTTTTCTTGTCTAAAGATGGAGCTTGCATCCATCTTGAGATCTTTTCCCCATGAGTTTCTCTGCTCTCCAGCTTGCCATTGCTTTAAGTTGATTAAAATCTACTTTCTTGAAGTGCAAGACACACATTCAATCGCATTCTGGTTTGGTTTCTCCAGAAATTGAGAGCTTTGGCATTACCCAGCTAGTAGATATAAAGAAAACCTCCTTGGTCTGTTCCTGCTTTGGATTCCTTCATACAAATTGCATAAAATGGCATTTTCCGAACTCCGAAGGCAGATTAAAAGTCTTAATAAGTATATAAATAGGTTTATGCATGCATGTGTGTTTGGGACACTCAGGACAGATGTGGATATAAGATGGGTATTCCAAAATACACAGGCAAAAGAAACATAATAACGACGGAAGGAATGCAGAAGGAATTAACATCAAGCAAGACAAGAAGTTGACCTTTTAATGCTTCCAAGATCTGATTTTTATTCTTAACATTTTAACATTTTTATTCTTAACATTTTATTCTTAACAGGCTTTTAATCCAAATAGAAATAGCAATACTTTCTCGAGTGGGAAGAGCGCTATTTAAAATGATGAGTTCCTTTAAGATGTGAAAGTAAACAATGTTTTAAAACACATGTCCCTCTTGAAGTTGATTTTTTTTTATTAAATATAGACATATCTGGGCAGAGAGTCAAAAACACCATTCCATTCCAGGACTAAAAATTGGCAAGATGGGGAAAGTATTTGATTCTTTTGGCATTTGGAGATTGTGGTTTTAGCTTTGTTTTGGCCTGGCTTGGCTTGTGTTTGTTATGATTAACTAACCTACCATGATCGATGCATTTATTTCACAACATGATTGTGATATGTAAAAGATGCCGGGACCCTAAAAGGTAGTGTGCAGAGAAGAGCAACAGAGATTACAGATTAATAGAGTTGGAAGGGACCTTGTAGGTCATCTAGTCCAAACCCCCCGCCCAAGCAGGAGACCCTACACCATTTCTGACAAATAGCAGTCCAATCTCTTCTTGAAAGCCTCCAGTGATGGATCACCCATAACGTCTGAAGGCAACTTCTGTTCCTTTAGTTTGTGGAAAGGGAACTTCATGAGGACAGTGGTGACACCCAAGCAGGAAAAGCCCAAAGGGAACATCAGGCTAGCCATAAAACAAACTTGCATAAGAAAAGAGATTTAATAAAAGGTATTGAAAGAAGCCCCCTAGACAAAAGCCAAGTAATTAAGAAAGCTAGGGAAACAAGAAAAAAAATCCCTTACAAACAACAGGTCATGCCAAATCAGCAAAACAAATAGACAAAAGACACGAAATAAATTCCATAGCAGACAGGAGATTGCTACAAAACAAATATAAGAAAACATTAGGATGAAACTGATAATCCAATCAACCCCCCCCCCCCCCGGAGTTTACCCTCCAGCGGAAATGAAGACAACCCCTGACAGGATTTAAAACATTAAGAAATACAAACACAAGCACACACACACAAAATGAGAAAAAGGTATAAAAAATCAGGGGCTTATCATACAAAGCGAGCTAGCTCCAGGAATGCAGACTTCTTGCTATTTCTCGCCTTCCTGAAAAATAAAAAGAACTAGCTTCCAAGCAGTTGTCTGAATCCTTGCACTGGAGTTCTCCCAGCAGGCAAACCGAACCCTCAGAAGAAAGGATTTTAGCCTTTCAACAGGTTGATTGTTCTCACTGTCAGAAAATTTCTCCTTATTTCTAGGCTGAATCTGTTCTGTCCCTTAATTAGCATTCTTAAGATCCCCGCGCTTTGATTGGCCAAAGCGCGGGGCACTCTGATTGGTCAGGCGAGCCGCGCCGATTGGCTCGCTAAGAATCTCCCGCGATTGGTCAATTCGAATCGCGGGAGATTCAAAGCGGTGCCATTGGCCACGGCCGCCGCAGCTGAAAGAATAAAAGCCGCGAACCTTTTGCGAAGAGCCAGTTTGGTTCCTACCTAAATAAAAGAGCATGATTTGAAGTCACCGACTCCTGGCATCATTTCGCGGACACAACACTGGCGACGAGGGTGGGATCCAGGCCCTGAACCAAACCACGTGTCCGACAGAAGCCAGACGAACCACCACGATGGCGAAAATCGCACCCCCCGCACCCTTCAACCCCGCCACCGAGGACTGGGAATCGTACTCCGACCGATTCCGCATGTTCCTCGAGTGCAGCGATCTGAAGGACGCCACCGGCCCCATGAAGCGCACCGTCTTCCTGACCCACTGCGGGACCGAGGTATTCAAGATGGCCAAGGCGCTTGCCAAACCCACCGATGCGACCGCGATGGACTGGGACGTCCTCGAGCCAATACTTCGGCGGCACTACGTTCCAGAGGTACCCATCCTGATCCGTTGCAACGAGTTCTACCGTCGGGACCAACGGTCGGGTGAGAGTTTCAGCGACTTCGTCGCCGAACTACGACACCTAGGGGGGCTCTGCGAATTCGACAACCTGAACGACGCCCTGCGAGACAGAATCGTGCTCGGCTTGTGGGACCCCGTCCTCCAGAGCCGGCTGATGGCCAAGGGCAACATCAGCCTAGCAGACATCCTCACCGCAGCCGCAGCCACCGAAGCAACCCGAACATCTGCCGACCACATGCGCAGACCGAACGCTGGGGACCGCAGTGGGAACAACAACCCTGCAAGGTCGGCCAAGGCCCAACCCGAGACGACCACCCACCAGGGCGATTTCCACTCGGCATCGGGCACTTCCGATGACGAGGAGGACATTCATCGCCTCCAGACAGGCCGCGACCCACGGAACCGGCGGGGTCGTAACTCGAGGACCAACTGTGCCGGGTGCGGAGGCGACCACCCCAGGTCGGAATGCCGGTTTTTCGAGTCGATCTGCCGGCATTGTGACAAGGAGGGACACATCGCCCGTGTCTGCTGCCTTAAAAAGAACCGCAGCCTGGCCCGATGGGACCAGAGCAACCGGAGGAGAGAGAGCACACCACCCCGGACCAGAGATCGCCCCTCGGACAACAGATGGGACCAGAACGGATGATCCCTGCGAGGCGGCGATAACCGGCGAAGAGAGGAGACCCATCAGACGGTCACCATCGGCCACGCCATAACCAAGGACGCCCAGAAGGCCCACGTGGAGGTAGGCATCGAGGGCCAGCCATGCAAAATGGAGGTGGACTCCGGATCCTACCTCTCCATGATAGCATGGCATGAAATAAAGCGCTTTGTGCCTACCATCCAAAGGAGGAACCTAGACAGCCAGAGACTCATCGTAAAGGACTACCAGGGAAACCGCATCCCGGTAGTCGGAACCAAACACTTCAACATCACATACAAAGGGCGCACACTTCCCCTGACAATCGTCGACCGCGACCGCCCAAGCCTACTGGGACTGCAATGGTTCGCCCCGCTCGGCATCGCAGTCACGGGAGTCGACCACGTCACCGACGACAGCTGGGAGCAACAACTGGCTCGGGAATTCCAAGAGGTCTTCGACGGAAACCTAGGCAAGTACCGAGGGCCCCTTATATCATTCAGCCTAGACCCAAATGTCCCCCCAAAACACCTGAAACCAAGGCGGGTGCCATTTGCACTTAAACCCAAGATAGACGAGCAAATTGACAAACTCGTCAAGCAAGGAGTCCTACAGCCAATAGACCACGCCCGGTGGGAGACCCCCATAGGATGTGTGGGGACTATAAGGCCACCCTAAATGGCGCGCTGCAACAAAGCGCCTACCCCGTCCCAGTAGTGCAACACCTACTGCACTCACTGGGAGGGGGCAAGGTTTTCGCCAAGCTCGACCTCGCCCAGGCATACCAACAGTTGCCAGTCGACGAGCAAACGGCAGAAGCGCAAACCAGTCACCCACCGGGGAGCATTTAAATGCAACCGACTCCAATTCGGAGTCAGCGTGGCACCGGGAATATTCCAAAGCCTAATGGAAAGACTATTGCAAGGCATCAAGGGGGTGGTACCTTACTTCGACGACGTCCTAGTGTCGGCAACCAACCAAGCCAAATTAGAGGGTCACCTAAGGGAGGTCCTAACCAAATTCAAAGAGACCGGGCTCAAAGTCAAGAGGGAGAAATGCCAATTATACATGGAACGGGTTGAATTCCTAGGATACCTCCTAGACCGTCACGGCATTCACCCCCCAAACCAAAAAATCAAGGCCATCAAAGAAGCCCCCACACCCAAGTCGAAGATGGAACTACAGGCATTCCTGGGGCTACTTAACTTTTACAATGTTTTCCTGCCCCAAAAGGCGATGGCGGCGGAGCCCTTGCATAGGCTCCTGGACAAGGCGGCGACCTGGACTTGGGGGAAACGGGAGCAAGCCGCCTTCCAAAGAACAAAGGACCTCCTCACTTCGGACGCCGTCCTTATACAGTATAACGAGACCCTACCTCTGGCCGTCACATGCGACGCATCACCCTTCGGTGTCGGCGCTGTCCTCAGCCATACCCTCCCCGATGGAAAAGAAGCGCCCATCGCGTTCTTTTCAAGGACCCTCACCAAACCGGAGCAGAACTATAGCCAGCTGGACAAAGAGGCTCTGGCTATCGTTGCCGCCGTAAAAAGATTCCACGAGTACCTCTACGGCCGGACATTCACCATCATAACCGACCACAAACCGCTGCTGGGAATCCTTTCAGGAAACCGGGCCACCCCGAACATTCTGTCTCCCCGAATGACAAGGTGGTCCGAGTTCCTGGCAGCCTACAACTACGGACTCATACACAGACCGGGTAAGACGATCTCCCATGCAGACGCCTTAAGCCGCTCGCCACTACCGGAACCTGACACCGACCCAGCACCCACGACGACCACCCTCAGCATAGAGACTCTACCCAACCTGCCCATAACCGGGTCAGACATTGCCCGAGAGACTAATAAAGACAAACGTCTGGCGCGGGTATTGCACTGAATAGAGAAAGGGTGGCCGGAAAGAGACAACGACGAGTCCATCAAAACATTCCGAAACCGGCAAACGGAACTCTCGTTATTAAAAGGGTGCATACTATGGGGGGATAGGGTGGTCATTCCAGAAAAACTACAAGGGAAGGTTCTGGAACTACTACAAGAGGGGCACCCTGGCATCGTTAGGACTAAAGCCCTGGCCAGAAGTTACGCTTGGTAGCCAGGGATGGACAAACAAATTGAGACCTGGGTAGCAAGGTGCCAATGATGCCAGGAAACTAGGCCAAGCCCACCCACAGCACCCGTCCTAGAGTGGGAAACCCCAAGGGGACCTTGGTCTAAGATCCATATAGACTTCGCCGGGCCCACAAAAGGACACACCTTCCTTATAACAGTAGACGCTTACTCCAACTGGCTGGAGGTAAGCAACATGAAAACAACAACCACGGAGGCCGTGATCAAGGAACTCTGCAAACTCTTTGCAACGCATGGCCTCCCAGACGTCGTCGTTTCCGACAACGGGCCCCAATTCACCTCGCTGGAATTCGAAAAATTCCTAGTGGAAAGGGGCATCCGCCACGCGCTGACAGCACCGGTGCACCCGGCGGCGAACGGTAGGGCGGAACGGATGGTGCAATTCACTAAGAAAACCATCCGGAAAATAGAGCACGGGGAGATCCAGGAGAAAATAAACAAACTACTCTTCACCCAACACATAACCCCAAATATCACAACGAATAAGAGCCCAGCCGAACTATTAATGGGGAGGAAATTAAGGTCCCCACTCGACAGGTTACACCCCACGTATAACCCAGAGAAGCCCCCAGACTCAAACAGCAAACACCGAACTTTCGCACCAGGCGACCCCGTATATGCAAGAAACCTGACGGGAGACCCACTATGGGTACCGGCCGTCATCACACAAATAACAGGCCCACACGCGTACCGGCTACAAACAGCAGACGGACGAGCCTGGAAACGCCACATCGACCAATTAAGGTCGAGGACTACCAACCAAGAGACCACCGACGCACAAACAGGCAAAACCGACCTCCACAACACAAACCAAGGGGGGAGGGAATACCCAGGGGACCAAAACCAAAGAAGAATAAACTAGCCATACTTACCGGAAAGCAGCCAGCACAACCCCTCGCCAGGAAGAGACAGCCAGGCCAGCTCGACCGACCCGGGGAGACCGAGCGGGAGCAGCGAAACCCGCAGCTCAACCAACCCGGGAGGCCCAGGAGGGAGCTATGGAGAGCGGCCCAGCCCGACCAACCAGCCTGTTCCCACGACGGCATCAGGAGCAACAGAGATCCCGACCGAACCGGCCGGGATCCAACCTACGACTGAGCTGCGCAGGTCCAGTTGGCTCAGACGGAGCCCCGTCTACCTACATGACTATGCGACGTAAAGACTAAACCAAGAGGGGATGGGTGTTCTGTCCCTTAATTAGCATTCTTGAGATTCCCGCGCTTTGATTGGCCAAAGCGCGGGGCACTCTGATTGGTCAGGCGAGCCGCGCCGATTGGCTCGCGAAGAATCTCCCGCGATTGGTCAATTCGAATCGCGGGAGATTCAAAGCGGTGCCATTGGCCGCGGCTGCCGCGGCTAAAAGAATAAAAGCCGCGAACCTTTTGCAAAGCGCCAGTTCAGTTCCTACCTTAGTAAAAGACCATGATTTGAAGTCACCGACTCCTGGCATCATTTTCGAGGACATGACAGAATCTCTCCTTGATTGTCCATTATTCCTTGTCTGGCCTTCAGGTGCCTTGGAAAATAGTTTAACCCCTTCCTCTCTGTGGCAGCCCCTCAGATATTGGAAGACTGTTATCATGTCTCCCCTGGTCCTTCTTTTCATTAGGCTAGCCATGTCCAGTTTCTGCAACCATTCTTCATATGTTTTAGCCTCTAGCCCCCTAATCATCCTGGTTGCTCTTCTCTGCACTCTTTCCAGAGTCTCAACATCTTTTTTATAGTGTGGTGACCAAAACTAAATGCAGCACTCTAGGTGTAGTCTTACTAAGGCTTTATAGAATGGTATTAGTACCTCACTTGAACTTGATTGTATGATTAATGCAGTTTAGAATTGTGTTGGCTTTTTTGGCTCCTATTAAACTGGTTTTGCACTCAGTCTCCGAGATCCGTCTCGAACAGTTACTGCTATTAAGCCTGGTTTCACTTAGTCTATATGTATTCTTTTGGTTTTTGTCACCTAAGTATAAGACTTTACTTTTTTCTACATTGAATTTCATTTTGTTAGATAGAAACATCCTGCCATATGGATTCTTATATAAAAAAAAATTCCTAAAGTATTGGAAAGCAATACACTAAAACATTTTTTAAAAAATAACATTTGAATGAAAACCACAAATACATTTACTGGGCATAATTCCAGAATGCATAAATGAAAAGGATCACAATCTAGTAAGATACATGCTGATATCAGCAAGAATCCATTTGGCACAAATGTTAGGAAACTAAAACCCTGCTGATAATACAAGGAAGGGAGAATAAGACAGGGGCCAAACTGATTATAGATTCATAACAGAACTTTAAATTCAGGCGACATTGCTTCCTTACATACAAAACATCTGGTTTGTGGCCCAGTCCATTGAGAACCAGGCTGGTAAGGGGCACAAGTGTGAAGCCATCCCCTCAACCCACCATCTGTCAGGGCTCCAACAAAAAATATTCTACTCATTGCAGAATACCTTATGCCACCAGACTTGAAATTCTAGACCTAAAAAACCTAGAACTACACTGCCTTCGGTCTGATCTAAGTATAGTATATAAAATTATATATTGCAATGTCCTATCTGTCAATGAATACTTCAGCTTCAACCATAACAACACAAGAGCACACAATAGATACAAACTCAAGGTTAATTGCACCAAACTTGATTGCAGGAAATATGACTTTAGCAACAGAGTGGTCAATGTCTGGAATACTCTACCTGACTGTAGTTTCTTCCCCAAACCCCAAAAACTTTAACCTTAGACTGTCTACTATTGACCTCACCCCTTTCCTAAGAGGTCTGTAGGGGGTGTGCATAAGCGCATCAACGTGCCTACCGTCCCTGTCCTATTGTTTCTTTTCTTTTCTTTTTTTCTTTTTCTTATATGTATCCAGGTATTTATAACTATGTTTTTACTTATACCTATTATCTTGTAAGCAATTGACAAAAATAAATAAATAAAAAATAAAACCCACCCTCAGTCAATCAAAAGTCTCTGGCTGCATCTTAGAAAAAGTAAATTGGTTTATTAGAAGTTGCCAGGTTGGCACGTGGCTGGATGCAGCCGATACTAAATCACATCATACATTTCCCCCTTGACCCTGGTCTTCCCCCAACCCCCTGGATGTGACTTCTCCAATGGGACACATCCGTCTCCAAGAGTCCTCCATCATGTTCTCCAATAACCTTCTTATGCTCCGACAACTTTGGGCTGCCGAGGTGATTATCTAGGCATTTCAAGAATGCCTTGGTTTCCCCCATTCCCTTTTTCTGGCAGCTAGAAAGACCAAAGGAGTATCTTTTGAGTTGACACCACCACCAGCGATCCACAGAGTTGGAAAAGTTGGGAGATGCTGCATTAAGCATCAGAATAGGTTTGGGACACCGGGAATATAACAAGAGCAATAGCACTTAGACTTACATACCGCTTCCCAGTGCTTTCCAGCCCTCTCTAAGCGGTTTACAGAATCAGCATATTGACCCCAACAATTTTGAGTCCTCATTTTACCAACCTCAGAAGGATGGAAGGCTGAGTCAATCTTGAGCCTGGTGGGATTCAATCTGCCAAATTGCAGGCAGCTGGCAGTCAGCAGAAGTAGCCTGCAGGACTGCACTCAAACCATTGCCCCGCTGTGGCGGAAGAAAGGAAGGAAGGAAGGAAGGAAGGAAGGAAGGAAGGAAGGAAGGAAGGAAGGAAGGAAGGGGAAGGGAAGGGATAGCAATAGCACTTAGACTTGCAATATATATTACTTCATAGTGCTTTGCAGCCCTCTCTAAGCGGTTTACAGAATCAGCATATTGACCCCAACAATTTTGAGTCCTCATTTTACCAACCTCAGAAGGATGGAAGGCTGAGTCAATCTTGAGCCTGGTGGGATTCAATCTGCCAAATTGCAGGCAGCCAGCATTTAAGCAGAAGTAGTTTGCAGTATTGCACTCTAACTACTGTGCCACCGAGGCTCTTATATAGAAGTAGTCCTTGACTTACAATCATAATTAAGCTCAACATTTCTATTGTTAAGCGACACGGTGGTTAAGTGAGTTTTGCTCCATTTAGTAATGTGGTTGTAAAGTGAAGCTGGCTTGCCCAGTGACTTTGCTTGTAAAAAAAAGTGTCATATAAAATGTTATGTAAAGTGTTAATACCACTTTATAATGCCTTGGTAAGGCCACCCTTGGAATACTGCATCCAGTTTTGGTTGCCACATGCAAAAAGATGTTGAGATTCTAGAAAAAGTGTAGAGAAGAGCAACAAAGATGATTATGGAGCTGGAGGCTAAAAGATATAAAGAACAGTTGCTGGAACTGGGTATGTTTAGTCTAATGAAAAGAAGGACTAGGGGTGACATGATAGCAGTCTTCCAATATCTCAGGGGCTGCCACAAAGAAGAGGGAGTCCAGCTATTCTCCAAAGCACCTAAAGGCAGGACAAGAAGCAACGGATGGAAACTAACCAAGGAGAGAAGCAATCTAGAACTAAGGAGAAATTTCCTAACAGTGAGGACAGTTAATCAGTGGAACTGCTTGCTTTCAGAAGTTGTGGATGCTCCAACACTGGAGGTGTTTAAGGAGAGATTGGACAGCTATTTGTCCATGATGCCTAGGGTCTTCTTCTTCAGCAGGGGGTTGGAGTAGAAGACCTCCAAGGTCCCTTCCAATTTCCCTTCCCTTCCCTTCTATTCTATTCCCTTCTATTCTATTCCATTCTTGCAAATAATGATCATCTGATCAGGGAACACTGCAACTATCATAAATACAAGCTACCCCCCCTTTATGATATGTGTTGTAATTTGCCTTCTTTTTTTTTATTTAACCTAAGCATCAAGTCCCTTGGACATTTCTGGTTTTGCAGTGGAAAAAAATTCAGTGATCAGGCAGATTTCATTCCTCATTTTCACCCCCCTCCTAAGCTGCATGTTACTGTTAGCATTCATTTGGCACCTTCCAAGCCCTCGTTTGGTTCTTCACATGGGGCATTTTAGCGAACAATGGAAGGAACTTTTTCCCACGTTCCTGAAAAGGACTTCTGCTCAAAAATGACAGCCGTATTAATCTTGGAGGGCATCCAAACTATTATGTTTGGAGCATGGGCGAGAAAGAATGGAGACAAGTCTTTGAACGGTGAACTTCAGCTCTTTATTTACATGGTGACTTAACTTCAATAGTAGTTTAACCCGCCTTATATAGGCAAACTTTGTAACTATTAACCAATAACCAATGAGGAGCGCTAGCTCCCATAACCAATAGGAACTCTCTGTTAAGGGCCAATCGGATTCCCCGGAGAGGACCAATCCGATCCAGCCACTTAACAGCCAACCAGAAGTGCAGGGCCAGAACCCTGCACTTTACTCCAAGCTCACACTTTATTAACTTTATGCATTCACAACACCCCTTCCCCCTGGCTTCTGTTGCAGGGCGCAGTTACATAGTCCTTTAGGTAGGACGGTTGCTTTATTAGTCTCTTTGATTTTCGCTGTGTCATTTGGCTGGAATCACGCTGAGGTAGATCGTTGTTTGGCAGTGGGGCTGTTTCTGGTTCAGAGTTCATTTCCACGTCGCTGCCCAAATTCTCTGTAAATCCCTGAGGTGCAATTGTTTCCCTCTCTGGTTCCACTTCCTGAGTCTCTATTATACCGTCGTTCCCTTCGAACGGATATTCTTCTCCTTGGAATTCATCTTCTTCCGTACTTCCCCCCCCTCAGTCTGGTCATAGGGGACTTCAGGACTGCCCGCCGGAAGCTACGATCGTAATTGATTGATATGGCGCTTCCATAGTCTATCATCAAAACATTGTACAAGGTAGGATCTTGGGCCGGTTACACGAACTATTGTTGCCTCCACCCACAATGGGTTGCCCGATAGGTTTTTAGCATATACCAAATCCCCTACCTGGAAGGCACGACAGCGGCTGCTGGATCCTAGTGGTTCTTCTGGTTCGTAAGCTGGGTGTAACCGGTCGAGGTGGGAGCGGAGTTTTCATCCCATTAGCAGTTCGGTGGGAGTTTTGTTGGTGACGCTATGCGGTATGATGCGTTGTAGAAAAGGATTCGATTGATCTTGTCAATGTTGTCGTAGTCTACCTTCTGTAAGGTTTTCTTCACAAATTGTACCATGCGTTCTGCTTTGCCATTGGTCGCAAGGTACGCAGGCGAGGTGAGTGCATGTTGAATGCTGCGGTCAGCGAGGTACTGCTCGAATGACAGTGCTGTAAATTGGAGCCCGTTATCGGATACCAGGAAGTCTGGTAGTCCGTGCGTTGCAAATAGTCTTTCCAAGGTTTTGATAACTGCCTCGGAGGTTGTAGTCATCATACGATAAATCTCGAGCCAATTTGAATAGGCGTCGACGGTTAGTAGGGAGGTGTGGCCTTTGGTTGGCCCTGCGAAGTCCAAGTGAATACGGGACCAGGGTCCGCGTGGTGTCTCCCATTCAGTAGGAATGGCTTTAGGTGGGGCGTTGCTCACCTCCTGGCATTTTGGACAAGCTTTAACCCAATGTTCGATTTGCTTGTCGATGCCCGGCCACCATGCGTAGCTTCGCGCAAGGGCATTCATTCACACGATGCCGGGGTGGCTATCGTGCAAGGTTCTCAACAGCGCTTTCAGGAGTCGTTCTGGGATAACGACTCTATCGCCCCAGATGACGCAGCCTTTTTGGGAGAACAACTCGGTTTGTCGAGTTTTGAATGGTGTGAAGTCATCTGATAATTGGTCCAATGGCCATCCGCGTTCTACCCAGCTTAGGACCCACACCAAGGTGGGGTCACGTTTGGTTTCTCTCGCGATATCTCAGGCGGTTAATGGCGGCAAGTTGAGTGCCTCAATTTGCAACGTGGTTACCTTTGGTGTGGGATCGCCGAGAGTCTCTGGAAGCGGTGCTCGGCTCAATGCGTCGGCGTGGGGAATGGCTTTCCCCGGGCGGTATTGCAGCTGATAGTTGTAAGCAGCTACGAATTCTAACCATCGAGTCATCCTAGGGGATAATATGTAGGGAGTCGGCTTATCTCCAGCTATTATCCCTAATAATGGTTTGTGGTCAGTCACGATAGTAAAAGCCCGGCCATATACGTACTCGTGGAATCTTTTAAAGGCCGACACAATCACGAGGGCTTCTTTATCGATTTGTCCATAATTTCGCTCAGTTTTTGAAAGTGTCTTTGAAAAATATGCAACAGGGGCTTCGTTCCCATTAGGCAGTATGTGGCTCAAAATGGTGCCCACTCCGAAGGGCGACGCATCACAAGTTATATTTAATGGCAAGGTTTCGTTATACTGCATGAGCACAGAGTCAGAAGTGAGCAGTTTCTTCACGTTGTGGAATGCCTATTCTTCCCGGTGACCCCATACCCAATTTGCTTTCTTATCTAACAACCTGTGTAACGGTTCAGCGACCGTTGCTTTATGCGGTAAAAATACATTATAAAAGTTGATGAGGCCTAGGAACACCTGGAGATCGGCCTTGTTTCGTGGCCTGGGAGCGTTTTTTTATCGCTCTTTGTTTACCTTCGGTAGGGTGAATGCCCTGGCTATCAATTAGGTACCCTAAAAACTCAACACTGTCAGTACACAATTTACATTTGTTTTTTTTTACTTTAAGGCCGGCCTCTTGGAATTTTTTTAGAACTAATTTTAACCGGTCCTGTAAGATTTTTTTTGGAGGGGCTGCAATTAATACATCGTCAAAATAGGGGACCACGCCCTTAATCCCTTGTAATAACTTCTCCATAAGGCTCTGAAAAATCCCCGGGCCTACACTAACTCCGAATTGAAGCCGGGTACATTTAAAGGCACCTCGGTGCGTCACAATCGTTTGTGCCTGTGCCGTCTTTTCATCAACAGGTAGTTGCTGATAGGCCTGAGCTAAGTCTAATTTAGCGAAGACTTTTCCGCCCCCCTGGGATTGGAGGAGATGCTGTACCACCAGCACTGAATATGCGTTCTGCTGGAGGGCGTGGTTCAAAGTGGCCCGGTAGTCCCCACAGATTTGGATCGACCTGTCTGGCTTAATGGGTGTTACGATTGAGGTTTCCCAGGGGGAGTGATCGATGGGCTTTAACACCCCCTGAGCTATCAGTTTGTCGAGTTGGTCATCGATTTTCGATTTTAAGGCAAACGGGACTCGACGGGGCTTAAGGCGGATAGGGGCTATCTTTGGGTCTAGACTGAACGAGATCGGGGTCCCCTTCTACTCTCCTAAGCTGTCCGCGAAGACGTCCCTGAATTCATGGATAAGGTCTTCCTCCCAGTCACTTTCGCTGACTTGGTTTATGTCGGCCACTTCAATGCTGAGTAGTGCGAATCATTGGAGGCCTAGTAGGCTAGGCCTATCTCTATCGATGATAGTTAACGGTAAGTACGCTGTGCACTTCTTGAAGGAGACTTGGACTCGGCAGGAACCGATGATGGGGATTAAATTCCCTTGGTAGTCCTTGAGGATGAGTCTTTGGGAACAGAGATCTTGGCGTTGAATCATGGGGATGAGTTGCTTCAGGGTCTTCCAGGACACCATCGAGAGGGACGATCCTGAGTCGACTTCCATGTGGCAGGGCTAGTTTTCGATGGCTACTGTAACTCGTATTTTCTTGGTGTCCAAGGCTGAGGTGTGATCGATAGTGATAGTATGGTGAGCCTCTTCTCTCTGCAAAGCTCGATTTCTGTAGGAGTGGTTTACTGGCTCTCGCCGTACAGGACGGTTTCCTGTCGATTGGCAATAGTTAGTCCCTTTTGAGGCTTGGCCGGGTCCCAGTAAGCTTCGGCAGACCCGTCTGATGTGGCCTCGCTTCCTGCACTCACCCAGAGTGCGTCGCGGAATTTGCATTTGGACATTGCATGGTTGGCTCCACAGCCAGCGCAAGGGCGTAAGGGCTTCGGGTGGTGGTCCCGGTTGGACCACAGTCGATGGACCCCCTCTTCGTCGCTATCTGACGACGAAGAGAGGTCCTCGTGGTATGTCGTCAGAAGCTGTCCTTCCGAACTAGGTGAGATTTCACTGGTCGGTGGTGGTACCGGAGCGCGGTTTCGGTGTAGTTGTGCAGCTGACTTCCTGGTTGCTTCTGCTGCGGTAGCATCGGCGATGGCGTCGGCAAGGCTGATGTCGCCTTTCGCCATCAACTTGCTTTAGACGCCTGGCGCATCTAATCCCAGAACTATGCGATCTCTTAGTGCTTCTTCTAAATCGGCGAATCCGCAGAGGCCTCCCAAATTTCGGAGATCTGCTATGAAGTCGGCCACGCTTTCTCCTTTTTGCTGGCTCCTCTGATAAAACTCATGCCGTCTCACGAGCATAGACACGGTCGGGGCGTAGTAACCTCGCAGGAGTGGTTCGAGGTCGTCCTAATTCATCGCCTTCACTTCTCGGGGTTTGGCTAGTGCTTTAGCCATCTTAAATACGTTTGGACCGCAATGCGTTAGGAACACCGCCCATTTCTTTCCTGGTGTGGCATCCTTTAAGTTGTTCATTTCTAAGAACATTTGGAAGTGATCCATGTAGGACTCCCAGTCCTCTTGCGTTGGATCGAACGGAGCGGGTGGTACGATGCTGCTGGACATGGTTCTGTTGTATAGCGTCGTCTGTCACATGCTCGGTGTTTTTCAAAGTTCCGTTGGGTCAGATGTCTCCACATCCCATCCTCGTCGCCAGTGTTAAGTTTGGAGCATGGGCGAGAAAGAATGGAGACAAGTCTTTGAACGGTGAGCTTCAGCTCTTTATTTACATGGTGACTTAACTTCAATAGTAGTTTAACCCGCCTTATATAGGCAACCTTTGTAACTATTAACCAATAACCAACGAGGAGCGCTAGCTCCCATAACCAATAGGAACTCTCTGTTAAGGGCCAATCGGATTCCCTGGAGTGGACCAATCCGATCCAGCCACTTAACAGCCAACCAGAAGTGCAGGGCCAGAACCCTGCACTTTACTCCAAGCTCACACTTTATTAACTTTATGCATTCACAACACAAACCTTGTTTTATATGGAGGCATTGCTTCCATTTTTTGTCTTTATCGTTTTTTCTCCCTCTCTCCCTTTCTCCCTCCCTCTCTCTCTCTCTCACACGCACTCAACAGCAAGGTAAAGTTTTCACTCTTCTGAGCAAGATTATGGCGGTTTAATGTGCCGCGGAGAAGCTGGCCTGGTTTAACTCCTCAAGGATATGACGTCAAGCTTAGGGATGTTTCCTTTGAAGACCACCAGCAGCAGTAACAACAACACAATAACATATCAGGGGCTTCCTACTCCAGCTATAATTGTGCAGCGTGTCCGTAGAATAGGGACAAAACACTTAAAATGGAAGCCAGAATGGGCTTCATATTTTTAAAATGGGAGGAGTTTTGATTGTACAATCAAGGTCGCCATTTTGACTTTTTGACCATATCCTGTGGACACCCTTATTGAGATATTTTTGTAGTTTGAGGGTTACATTTCGACAAAATTGTGGCTGTCATTTACTTATGTTTACTTATTTTGGTGTTTCTTGGTCACTTTTAGATGTGTGGACTTCAATTCCCAGAATTCCCCAGCCAACATAGCACAACTCCCATGGAATTCTGGGAGTTGAAGTCCACACATCTTAAAGTGCTCATGTTAAGAAACACTGACTGATTGACTTATACCACAAATATGAGATATTTGAGGAAAGCTGCCAGAGTCACCAGAAGAGATAAAATCAGAAATATCAGACCTTAAGAGAAAAAAGTGGACATAGAACCAATCTTAAACTACACACAAAAACAGGAAATAAAGTGGTTTGCTCTTGCAGACGTAACAGATAGTCCCAGTAGATTAGCATACCCTTCTGGGGAATAGTTTCCCCCCAGTTTATCTTCATGTAAATCACACTTATGGAATAAATGCAAGAGAAACCAGGAAATCTTTTTGCTTGGCTAAAAAACAAAATATTTATTGGATTGGCAATCATACTAGCAGGTGACTTTAATGAAATGTAAATTTGATATATGTAGGACTTATTAGTAAAGGCATTAAACCCCCCTACTGGAATATGGGAGGTTAGTAAATTGTGGAAAGGAACAGAGAAGGAGAAAGAGGAGGAGAAGGATGGGAGGAAGAGGAGGAGGAGGAGAAGAAATAGGAAAAGAAGGAAGAGGAGAAAGAGAAAAAGGAAGAGGAGGAGGAGAAAGAGAAAGGAGAAGGGAAAGAAAGGAGAGAAGGAAGAGTAGAAGGGAAAGGGGAAGGAGAAGAGGAGATGGAGAAGGAAGAGAAGAAAGGAAAGAGAGAGAAGAAGGAGAAGGAGAAAGAGGAAAAGAAGGAAGAGGAAAAGAAGAACAGGAAGAGAAGGACCATAGAAAGAAAGGGAAAGTGGCAAGGAAAGACTAAAGGAAGGGAAGGGAGAAGGAGAAAGAAAAGAAAGAGAAGAAGGAGAATGGAGCAGAAGGGAAAACTGGAGGAAAGGGAACCAAAACTTCAGTGGCCAAAGCTGCAAGAGTACCTCTATTTTTTTTAAAATAAATTATTTAACTTTTATAGGTTCAAAGCCAAAACAACTCAATCAAACAAAGGGAGAAAACGGACACTGGTGGAACTCGTATTGTTATGTATTAAAATGGACTACTCGAAATCCCCGTGCCTTGATTGGCTAAGGCGCGGGGATTTCTGATTGGCCAGGCGAGCCGCGCCGATTGGCCCGATTGAAGTCTCCCGTGATTGGTGCAAACCAAGAGCGGGAGACTTGAATCGCTGCCATTGGCCGCGGCAAAAAGGTATAAAAGCCGCAGGCTTTTTGCCTTTTGCCGGTTCGGTTCAACTATTAAAAATAAAGAGCTTTTACTGAAAGTCACCGACTCTGAGCTTCTTTTCGGACACGACACTGGCGACGAGGATGGGATCTCGCCCCTGAACCGAACCCCGTGTCCACCTAAGAACCAGCGACAACACTAAGATGGCAAAGATAGCACCGCCCGCTCCCTTCAACCCCGCCGCCGAGGACTGGGAATCGTATTCGGATCGGTTCCGGATGTACCTAGAATGTGCCGGCATGAAGGACGCCCCGGGCCCGCTAAAACGCGCTGTCTTCCTTACACACTGCGGACCAGAGGTCTTCCAGATGGCTAAGGCATTAGCCAAGCCGGCAGACGCAACCGCCATGGACTGGGATGTCCTTGAACCAATACTGCGGCGCCATTACGCCCCCGAGGTCCCCATTCTAATACGGCGCAACGAATTTTACCGCCGAAACCAGAAGCCAGACGAAAAATTGAGCGATTTCGTCGCAGAGTTACGGCGCCTAGGAGGACTCTGCGAGTTTGAAGGTTTGAACAGTCTCATAAGAGACCGCTTCGTACTAGGCTTATGGGATTTGATACTCCAGAGCCGACTTATGGCCAAAGGCGACATCAGCCTGGCCGATGCCCTCACCGCGGCAGCAGCCGCAGAAGCAACCCGCACGTCAGCAGACACCATGCGAAGATCTGACGCGAAGGGCGGAAACAACAACCCCGCGAGGTCGGCCGACACAAGAAACGAAACAACCACACACTACAGCGATTACCAGTCAACCTCCAGCACGTCAGATGACGAGGAGGACATACATCGCGTGCAGATGGGACGCGGAGACCAAAGAAGCCGGAAAGGTCGTAGGTCGAGGACCAACTGCGCCGGGTGCGGCGGCGACCACCCCAGGTCAGAATGCCGATTCTTTGACGCTATCTGCAGGCATTGTGACCGAAGGGGCCACATCGCTCGAGTCTGCCGCCAGAGGAAGACCCGCAGCCCGCCCAAATGGGAACAGCAAGACAGAAGAAGAGAAAGCTCCCCGCCCAGAGCCAGAGAGCGCCAACCAGCAGGTCGGTGGGACCAGAAGCAACGATCTCAAAGAAGCGGCGAAGGTCGGCAAAAAGAAGAAACCCACCAGACGGTGACCATCGGCCACGCCATCTCCGACGGCGCCAGAAAAGTACACGTAGAAGTCCACATCGAAGGCCGGCCATGCAAAATGGAAGTGGATTCCGGATCCTACCTTTCCATGATTGCATGGCGCGAAATAAAAAAACTAGTGCCTACACTACAAAGAAGAAACGTGCATGCCCAAAAGATCATCATAAAAGACTATCAAGGTAATCGCGTTCCGGTAGTGGGCACCAAGAACTTCAGTATAACCTACAAAGGCCACACCGAACAACTACCACTCACAATAGTCGACCACGACCGCCCGAGCCTGCTGGGTCTACAATGGTTCGCCCCGCTTAACATCGCGCTGACAGGTGTCAACCACGTCTCCATTGAAGCTTGGGAACAGCGGCTAGTCCAGGAGTTCCAGGAGGTCTTCGATGGAGGCTTGGGCAAGTATTAGGGGCCCCTTATCTCGTTTGATTTAGACCCAAGGGTTCCCCCTAAGCGGCTTAAACCTAGAAGGGTACCTTTCGCGTTAAAGCCAAAAATTGACGAGCAGATCGACAAACTCGTCAAACAAGGGGTATTACAACCGATAGACCACGCCAGATGGGAGACCCCTATAGTGACCCCAATAAAACCAGACGGGTCCGTGAGAATCTGCGGGGACTATAAGGCCACCCTAAACAGCGCGCTACAGCAAAGTGCCTACCCAGTCCCAATAGTGCAACATTTACTGCACTCACTGGGAGGGGGAAATTTTTTTGCCAAACTCGACCTCGCCCAAGCATACCAACAACTACATGTGGACGAGAAAACGGCGGAAGCCCAAACAATTGTGACACACCGGGGGGCCTTCAAGTGTAACAGACTCCAATTTGGAGTCAGCGTGGCACCAGGCATCTTCCAGAGCCTGATGGAACGTTTACTACAAGGCATCAAGGGGGTGGTGCCCTATTTCGATGACGTGTTAGTGGCGGCGCCAAACGAAGCAGAATTAGAAAACCGACTAAGACAAGTCTTAACAAAATTTAAAGAAACAGGACTTAAAGTCAAACGCGAAAAATGCCAACTTTGTACAGAGCAAATAGAATTTTTGGGCTACCTCCTAGACCGGCAGGGCATCCATCCTACAACTAAAAAGGTGAAAGCCATCAAGGAAGCCCCCACCCCGAAGTCCAAAACAGATCTACAAGCGTTCCTAGGCTTACTTAACTTTTATAATGTCTTCCTACCTCAAAAGGCAACGGCGGCGGAACCTTTACATAGACTCCTGGACAAGAAGGCATCCTGGACTTGGGGGAGACGAGAGCAAGCCGCCTTTCAAAAAACCAAGGACCTCCTCACCTCCGACGCCGTTCTGATGCAATTCAGTGAAACCTTGCCCTTAGCTGTCACTTGCGACGCATCACCTTTCGGCGTCGGCGCTGTCCTCAGCCATACCCTCCCAGACCAGAGAGAAGCACCTATCGCATTTTTCTCCAGAACTCTGACTAAACCGGAACGGAACTATAGCCAGCTGGACAAAGAAGCTTTGGCTATAGTTGCCGCCGTTAAGCGTTTCCATGAGTACCTATACGGCCGCCCATTCAAAATAGTGACTGATCATAAACCGTTGCTGGGCATCCTCGCTGGAAACCGTGCCACGCCAAACATCTTGTCGCCCCGCATGACAGGATGGTCTGAATTCCTGGCAGCCTACAGCTACGAACTGCTGCACAAGCCAGGTAAGAAAATTTCGCACGCGGACGCCTTAAGCCGCTCGCCCTTGCCGGACTCTGACCCTGACCCTGCACCAACAACAAACACCCTGAGTATTGAGAATTTGCCCATAACCGCATCTGACATTGCCAGAGAAACCATTAAGGACAGGCATTTGGCACAAATCTTACATTGGTTAGAAAAAGGCTGGCCGGAAAAAGACAAAGACGAGACTTTTAAAACATTCCGGCAGCGCCAGACTGAACTTTCACTGTTAAGAGGATGTATCCTGTGGAGTGATCGGGTGGTAATTCCGGACAAATTGCAAAACAGGGTCCTAGAGATGTTACATGAGGGTCATCCTGGCATCGTCAGGACTAAAGCCCTGGCCAGGAGTTATGCTTGGTGGCCAGGGATGGACAAACAAATTGAAGCGTGGGTCGCCAAATGCCACCGGTGCCAGGAGACCAGATCCAGCCCACCCGCAGCACCTATCCGGGACTGGGAAACACCACGGGGACCCTGGTCCAGAATACATTTAGACTTTGCTGGCCCCACAAATGGACACACTTTTCTAATCACAGTCGACGCATACTCAAATTGGTTGGAGGTGGCTGACATGAAATCCACCACCACAGAGGCTGTCATAAAAGAACTGTGTAAACTGTTTTCCACACACGGCCTCCCAGACGTCATCGTCTCGGATAATGGGCCCCAATTCACCTCCATCGACTTCGAACGGTTCCTGGCAGAGAAGGGCATCCGCCACGCATTGACAGCACCGGCGCATCCGGCGGCAAACGGTAGGGCGGAACGGATGGTCCAGTTTACAAAAAAGACCCTCCGGAAAATGGACCACGGGGAGATCAACAATAAAATCAACAAACTACTCTTCATACAGCACATCACGCCAAATACCACAACTAACAAAAGCCCTGCAGAGCTCCTGATGGGCAGGAAGCTGCGGTCCCCACTCGACCGTCTACACACGACCTATAACCCGGAGCGGCCACCAGACTCCAGCTCCAGCTCCAGGTACCGGACTTTCGAACCAGGCGACTTAGTCTACGCCAAAAACATGACGGGGGACCCCCTATGGATCCCAGCCGTCATAACGCAAGTCACTGGTCCTCGGTCGTACCGGCTCCAAACCATCGATGGGCGAGCCTGGAAACGACATATCGACCAGCTAAGGTCACGAGCAATGACTGACCTCAACCCCCAAGACACAAACCAAGGGGGGAGGGAATACCCGGTAAAACAACCGCAAGAAAAAATAAAACTGAAAAACTCACCGGAACGCAGCCTTCGCGAGTCCCATCCGGAGAAGAGCCGTCTGGCCAACTCTACCGACTCGGAGAAGCCAAGCGGGAGCGGCGAAATCCGTGACTCAACTGACCCGGTAGGCCCAGGCGGGAGCCACGGCGAGAGAACCGGCCTGATCATCCAGCCGGTTCTCACAGAGGCAGGAGCAGCCAGAAAGATGACCGCTCCGGCCGAGTTACAACAAGAAAGTGAGTTGCGCAGGTCAACTAGGACCCGACGGAGCCCCGCCTACCTGCGTGACTACACCACGTGAGGGACCATACCAAGAGGGGAGGGGTGTTATGTATTAAAATGGACTACTCGAAATCCCCGTGCCTTGATTGGCTAAGGCGCGGGGATTTCTGATTGGCCAGGCGAGCCGCGCCGATTGGCCCGATTGAAGTCTCCCGTGATTGGTGCAAACCAAGAGCGGGAGACTTGAATCGCTGTCATTGGCCGCGGCCGCCGCGGCAAAATGGTATAAAAGCCGCAGGCTTTTTGCCTTTTGCCGGTTCGGTTCAACTATTAAAAATAAAGAGCTTTTACTGAAAGTCACCGACTCTGAGCTTCTTTTCGGACACGACACGTATTTCATGTTTTTACACCCAATACCAATTACTTGAGGGATGGATTTCCAGCTCTATAATGCTATGATTCTGTGTGCCTTTCCCCCAGAGCCTGGAGGTCAATCTTTGATGGTATTTAGTATTTATTTGATTTGTCAATCACTTACAAGATCCAGGTATAAGAATAAAAATAGTTTTGAATACATGAGATAGATACTTATAAGAAAAATAAAAAACAATAGGACAGGGACGGTAGGCACGATTGATGCGCTTATGCACACTCCCTACAGACCTCTTAGGAAAGGGGTGAGGTCAATAGTAGACAGTCTAAGGTTAAAGTTTTTGGGGTTTGGGGAAGAAACCACAGAGTCAGGTAGAGTATTCCAGACATTGACCACTCTGCAGCTGAAGTTGTATTTCCTGCAATCAAGTTTGGTGCGGTTAACCTTAAGTTTGTATCTATTGTGTGCTCTTGTATTGTTATGATTAAGGCTGAAGTATTCATTTGCAGGTAGGACATTGCAATGTATGATTTTATATCCTATATTTAGATCAGACCAGAGGCGGCATAGTTCTAGATTTTCTAGGTCTAGTGTTTCGAGTCTGGTGGCAAAAGGTATTCTGCAATGAGTAGAGGAGTGGAGAACTCTTCTTGTGAAATATTTCTGGACTTTCTCAACTGTGTTAATATCAGATACAAGATATGGGTTCCAGACTGATGAGCTGTATTGAAGTATAGGTCTAGCAAATGTTTTGTATGCTCTAGTTAGTAGTGTGATATTACCAGAGAAGAAGCTACGTAGGATTAGGTTAACAACTCTTAATGCCTTTTTGGCTATGTAGTTACAGTGGGCTCTAGCACTTAGATCATTAGAGATGAGTATTCCAAGGTCCTTGACAAAGTTTGGATCCTCAACAAGGTCTTGACTATTTAGCTTGTATTTTATTTTCTGATTTTTTTTGCCAATATGTAAGACAGAGCATTTATTTGTTGAAATTTGAAGTTACCATTTGATTGACCATTTGTTGAAATTTGAAGTTACCATTTGATTGACCAAACATAATCAAGGTCTTTTTGGAGGGTAATAGTATTGTCTGTGGTCTGTTGAATAGCTTTACATCATTAGTGAAGAGAACGTAGTTGCTCTTAATATGATCACAGAGGTCATTTATGTAGAGTATGAAGAGGGTCCTAGAACACTGTCTTGGGGTACACCACTGTTGATAGGTACAGAATTTGATAGAACACTCCCAGTTTTGACCATTTGTTGTCTGTTTGACAGGAATGAGTGAAAAAAGAGCAGCCAGAGTTTGTAGACAATGTGGGACAGCCCTTCCAGTTGGTTTGGGTTGTGATGAGTTTGCGACATCTGCAATTTTGCTAAAGGCAAGCATGGGAAAAACAGTCAAGCGTTAATTATTTTCAGCCCTGTCTACAAAAAATTCCTTGAGTGGTTTCGCTAATAATTGCAGAGGAAGTAACGATTGATTAAACAGGCCCTATTATTGCAGCCGTCATAATCCTGGCAACTTATGTGGTTTCTTTAAACTTTTTCATAGATGTCATTGCATCAGATGTGTCCAGCAGCTGGCTTATCTAAAGAAGAACGCCTCGCATATGAGTAACATATGAAAACAGCCTCAGGATTTCTTACCGTTAAGATGGCTAGCAAGGGATGTTTCACTCTTCGCATCTTTAGCTGACATCATTATCTTTGGGAAGAGGAGCAACCAGACTGGAGTTAGGAGGACTTTTTTAAAAAAAAAATGGGGAAAAAAGCAACCCTCAGCCAAGTCGTCAACCTTGTAGTTTTATTGTTTTATTTTTTTTTCCTCAAGCTGGGATTTGAAATAGGGTATTTCCAGATTTTGAAAAGCAATCTTATTTATTAAAAGAAAAATGATATGATACAAAATTAGATAAGAAAGCTGGAAATGTAACTATGATTATATATGTATGTTGGAACGTGGAATTACATTGTTCACTTGAAGAGATATGTAAAAAATGAAAAATTATTTGAAAAAAATGAAAAACAATCTTAGGAATATGAAATGACTGATATCTGTCATCTGAACAATGGAAACTATTAGAGTCAGTGGGTGGGTGGGTGGTTGGACTAGGTGAGCTATAAGGTCCCTTCCAAGTCTGTTAATCTGTAATTTGTAATTATCTTGTTTTCTATTTGAAGAGCTGAGACTTGTACAATACATACCAAATGTTGTAACATGGCAATAAAATATTAATTTTAGAAAGCTGAATATAATGAATGGGATGAGCAGTTGCTGCAAGAGCCAGTTTAATCTAGCGGTTAAGGTACCCAGGCTGGAAAGCGGGAGACCATGAATTCAAGTCCTGCTTTAGCCATGAAGGCTAGCTGGTTGACTTTGGGCCAGTCACTGGGAGACGGTGAATCTGAGTCCTGGCTTAAGCACGAAAGCCAGCAATTAGAATAGAATAACAAAGTTGGGAGGTCTTCAAGTCCAACCAGGGATGGGCTGCTATGAGGTCACCCGGTTCCTGTGGACCCATAGCTAACATTATTTATTTATTTTTATTAATTTATTTCCTTTTATCAAACGATTATAAGATAATAAGTATAAATATAATCATAGTTATGAATACATGAAATGGATACATATAAGAAAAATAAAAAGAGACAATAGGACAGGGATGGTAGGCACGTTGGTGCGCTTATGCACGCCCCCTACAGACCTCTTAGGAAAGGGGTGAGGTCAATAGCAGACAGTCTAAGATTAAAGTTTTTGGGGTTTGGGGAAGAAACCACAGAGTCAGGTAGAGTATTCCAGACATTGACCACCCTGTTGCTGAAGTTGTGTTTCCTGAAATCAAGTTTGGTACCATTAACTTTGAGTTTGTATCTATTGTTTGCTCTTGTATTATTATGGTTGAAGCCGAAGTATTCATTGACAGGTAAGACATTGCAATGTATGATTTTATATACCATACTTAGATCGGACTGAAGGCGGTGTAGTTCTAGATTTTCTAGGTCTAGAATTTTGAGTCTGGTGACATAAGGTATTCTGCAACGAGTAGAGGAGTGGAGAACTCTTCTTGTGAAATATTTCTGGACTTTCTCAACTGTGCTAATATCAGATACGTAATGTGGGTTCTAGACTGATGAGCTGTATTCGAGTATAGGTCTAGCAAATGTTTTGTATGCTCTAGTTAGCAGTGTGATATTACCAGAGAAAAAAACTACGTAGGATTAGGTTAACAACTCTTAATGCCTTTTTGGTTATGTAGTTACAGTGGGCTCTAGCACTTAGATCATTTGAGATGAGTACTCCAAGGTCCTTGACAGAGTTGAGATCATCAACAAGGTCTTGACTATTCAGCTTGTATTTTATTTTCTGATTTTTTTTTGCCAATATGTAAGACAGAGCAATTATTTGTTGAAATTTGAAGTTGCCATTTGTTATTTGTTATGGCTGGTTCGGCGAACCACCAAATCCCACCCATGGCTGGCCCTGCCCACCCCTCCCGTCTCCTCTCAGCAGTCTACACACTGCCCATTTTGGATGCGTGGTAAGTTTAGGGCCTGCACAGAAGCTCAGGGATGGGAGGAAACAGGCCTCCTAGGGGTTCCAAAAGGCCAGAAATGGGCCCATTTCTGGTCTCCAGAGTGCCTCCAGTGCCTGGGGAAGGCTGTTTTCGCCATCCCAGAGGATCAAGAAAAGCCTCCAGAGCCTGGGCAAGGTGAAAAATGGGCCTCCTGGAAGTTCTGGAAGTCTGAAAATGGACCCATTTCCGGCCTCTGAAGGGCCTCCGAGCCAAGGGAGGGCATTTTTGCCCTCTCAGAGGCTTGAGGAAAGTCTGTGGATCCTGGGGAAGGCAAAAATGGCCTCCCTGCCATGGATGTAGGAGGCCGACTAGGCCACGGCCACCCAGCAACTGGGCAGAGAACCGGTTGCTGAAATATTTTTTTTTTTAATTTTATTGGTTTTTAAAAACAAACATAAATAAACAAAACATAAAAACTTCAAGCTGTCTTCCATAGGTATACATACCGGTTGTTTTACAAATTGTTTTGTGCTTCCATTTCGTAGTCTTCAATTACAATTACATTACATATAATCTCATATTGTCAATCAAAAACTAAATACCTTAGTATCATTATTAATCAATCATTTGACTATACTTTTGTTCATTCATGTGTCGTGTCCGCGAAAAAAGGTTCTGAGTCGGTGACTTGTCATTAACAGCTCTTTATTTCAATCATTGAACCGAACCGGCAAAAGGCAAAAAGCCTCCGGCTTTTATACCTTTTGCCGCGGCAGCCGCGGCCAATGGCAGCGATCCAAGTCTCCCGCTCTTGGTTTGAACCAATCGCGGGAGACTTCAATCGGGCCAATCGGCGCGGCTTGCCTGGCCAATCAGAAATCCCTGCGCCTTAGCCAATCAAGGCGCAGGGATTTTGAGTAGTCCATTTTAATACATAACACCCCTCCCCTCTTGGTACGGTCTTTCACGTGGTGTAATCACGCAGGTAGGCGGGGCTCCGTCGGGTCCTAGTTGACCTGCGCAGCTCACTTCCTTGTTGTAACTCGGCCGGAGCGGTCATCTTTTTGGCTGCTCCTGGCTCTGTGAGAACCGGCTGGATGGTCGGGCCGGTTCTCTCGCCGTGGCTCCCGCCTGGGCCTACCGGGTCGGTTGAGTCACGGATTTTGCCGCTCCCGCTTGGCTCCTCCGAGTCGGTAGAGTTGGCTGGACGGCTCTTCTCCGGATGGGACTCGCGGGGGCTGCGTTCTGGTGAGTTTTTGAATTTAATTTTTTCCTGCGTTTCTCTTATCGGGTATTCCCTCCCCCCTTGGTTCGTGTCTTGGGGGTTGAGGTTAGTCTTTGCTCGCGACCGGAGTTGGTCGATGTGTCGTTTCCAGGCTCGCCCATCGATGGTTTGGAGCCGGTACGACCGTGGGCCCGTGATTTGAGTTATGACGGCTGGGATCCATAGGGGGTCCCCCGTCATGTTTTTTGCGTAAACCCAGTCGCCTGTTTCGAAGGTTCGGTACCTGGAGCTTGAGTCTGGGGGTCGCTCCGGGTTGTAGGTGGGGTGCAGACGATCGAGTGGGGACCTCAGCTTCCTGCCCATCAGGAGCTCTGCAGGGCTTTTGTTGGTCGTGGTATTGGGTGTGATGTGCTGTATGAAAAGCAGTTTATTGATTTTTTCGTTGATCTCCTCGTGGTCCATTTTCCGGAGGGTCTTTTTTGTAAACTGGACCATCCGTTCCGCCCTACCGTTCGCCGCCGGATGCGCCGGTGCTGTCAATGCGTGGCGGATACCTTTCTCGGTCAGGAAACGTTCGAATTCGATGGATGTGAATTGGGGCCCATTGTCTGAGACAACGACGTCTGGGAGGCCATGTGTGGCGAACAGTTTACACAACTCTTTAATGACAGCCTCTGTGGTGGTGGATTTCATGTCAGCCACCTCTAACCAGTTTGAGTATGCATCTACTGTGATTAGAAAAGTGTGTCCATTTGTGGGGCCGGCGAAGTCTAAGTGGATTCTGGACCAGGGTCCCTGTGGTATTTCCCAGTCTCGGATGGGTGCTGTGGGTGGGCTGGACCTGGTTTCCTGGCACCGGTGGCATTTGGCGACCCATGCTTCAATTTGTTTATCCATCCCTGGCCACCAAGCGTAACTCCTGGCCAGGGCTTTTGTCCTGACGATGCCAGGATGCCCCTCATGCAACATCTCTAGGACCCTGTT
Source organism: Hydrophis major (assembly GCA_033807585.1). Taxonomy (NCBI): domain Eukaryota; kingdom Metazoa; phylum Chordata; class Lepidosauria; order Squamata; family Elapidae; genus Hydrophis; species Hydrophis major. The sequence continues at coordinate 370,890,785 of CM066329.1, forward strand.
TTGCAATTTGCACGGAATTACCACCCGATCTCCCCACAGGATGCAACCCCTTAACAGTGAAAGTTCAGTCTGGCGCTGCTGGAATTTTTTAAAAGTCTCGTCAATGTCTTTTTCCGGCCAACCTTTTTCTAACCAATGTAAGACCTGCGCCAATTGTTTGTCCCTAATGGTTTCTCTGGCAATATCAGATGCGGTTATGGGCAGGCTCTCGATACTCAGGGTGTTTGTTGTTGGTGCGGGGTCAGGTTCAGAGTCCGGCAAGGGCGAGCGGCTTAAAGCGTCCGCGTGCGAGATTTTCTTACCTGGCTTGTGTAATAGTTCGTAGCTGTAGGCTGCCAGGAATTCAGACCATCTAGTCATGCGTGGTGACAAGATGTTTGGCGTAGCCTGGTTTCCGGCGAGGATGCCCAGCAGTGGCTTATGGTCAGTGATTATTTTGAAAGGGCGGCCGTACAGGTACTCGTGGAAACGCTTAATGGCGGCAACTATAGCCAAAGCTTCTTTGTCCAGCTGGCTATAGTTCCGTTCCGGTTTTGTCAGTGTTCTGGAAAAAAATGCAATAGGCGCTTCTCTCTGGTCTGGGAGGGTATGGCTGAGGACAGCGCCGACGCCGTAGGGTGATGCGTCGCAAGTGACAGCTAAGGGCAAAGTCTCACTGAACTGCATTAGGACGGCGTCGGAGGTGAGGAGGTCTTTGGTTTTCTGAAAAGCGGCCTGTTCTCGGCTCCCCCAAGTCCATGCTGCCTTCTTATCTAGGAGTCTATGCAAGGGCTCCGCCGCCGTTGCCTTCTGAGGTAGGAAGACATTATAAAAATTTAATAAGCCTAGGAATGCTTGTAGTTCTGTTTTGGACTTCGGGGTGGGGGCTTCCTTGATGGCTTTAACTTTTTTAGTTGTAGGGTGGATGCCCTGTCTGTCTAGGAGGTAACCCAGAAATTCTATTTGTTTTGTACAAAGTTGGCATTTTTCGCGTTTGACTTTAAGTCTTGTTTCTTTAAATTTTGTTAAGACTTGTCTTAAACGGTTCTCTAATTCGGCTTCGTTTGGCGCCGCTATTAATACGTCATCGAAATAGGGCACCACCCCCTTGATGCCCTGTAGTAAACGTTCCATCAGGCTCTGGAAAATGCCTGGTGCCACGCTGACTCCAAATTGGAGTCTGTTACACTTGAAAGCCCCCCGGTGTGTTACAATTGTCTGGGCTTCTGCCGTTTCTTCGTCCACAGGCAATTGCTGGTATGCCTGGGCGAGGTCGAGCTTGGCAAAAAATTTTCCCCCTCCTAATGAGTGCAGTAAATGTTGCACTATAGGCACTGGGTAGGCGCTTTGCTGTAGCGCGCTGTTTAGGGTGGCCTTGTAGTCCCCGCAAATTCTCACGGACCCGTCTGGCTTTACTGGGGTCACTATCGGGGTCTCCCATCTGGCGTGGTCTATCGGTTTTAATACCCCTTGTTTGACGAGTTTGTTGATCTGCTCGTCAATTTTTGGTTTTAAAGCAAAGGGCACCCTCCTAGGTTTAAGCCGCTTGGGGGAAACCCTTGGGTCTAAGTCAAATGAAATAGGGGGCCCCTTGTACTTGCCCAATCCTCCATCGAAGACTTCCTGGAACTCCTGGACTAGCCGCTGTTCCCAGGCTTCAATGGAGACTTGGTTGACACCTGTCAGTGCGATGTTTAGCGGGGCGAACCATTGCAGTCCCAACAGGCTCGGGCGGTTACGATCGACTATTGTGAGTGGTAGTTGTTCGGTGTGGCCTTTGTAGGTTATGTTAAAGTTCTTGGTGCCCACTACTGGAACGCGATTACCTTGGTAGTCTTTTATGATGATTCTCTGGGCGGCCACGTCTTTTCTTTGCAGAGTAGGCACTAGTTTTTTTATTTCGTGCCATGCAATCATGGAAAGGTAGGACCCGGAGTCCACTTCCATTTTGCATGGCCGGCCTTCGATGTGGACTTCTACGTGGACCTTTCTGGCGCCGTCGGAGATGGCGTGGCCGATTGTCACCGTCTGGTGGGTTTCTTCTTTCCGCCGACCGTCGCCGCTTCTTTGGGGTCGTTGCTTCTGGTCCCATCTGCCTGTTGGCTGGCGCTCTCTGGCTCTGGGCGGGGAGTTCTCTCTCCTTCTATCCTGCTGTTCCCATTTTGGCGGGCTGCGGGTCTTTTTTTGGTGGCAAACTCGGGCGATGTGGCCCCTTCGGTCACAATGCCTACAGACAGCGTCGAAGAAATGGCATTCCGACCTGGGGTGGTCGCTGCCGCACCCGGCGCAATTAGTCCTCGACCTACGACTATACTGGCCCCGTTGGTTTCCGCGTCCCGTCTGCACGCGATGTATGTCCTCCTCCTCATCTGACGTGCTGGAGGTTGACTGGTAGTCGCCGTAGTGTGCGGTCGCTTCGTTTCGTGCGTCGGCCGACCTCGCGGGGTTGTTGTTTGCGCTCTTTGCCTCGGACCTTCGCATGGTGTCTGCTGACGTGCGGGTTGCTTCTGTGGCTGCGGCTGCGGTGAGGGCGTCGGCCAGGCTGATGTCGCCTTTGGCCATAAGTCGGCTCTGGAGTGTCGGATCCCATAGTCCGAGCACGAAACGGTCTCTTATGAGACTGTTCAATCCTTCGAACTCACAGAGTCCACCTAGGTGCCTTAATTCAGCGACGAAGTCGCTCAGCTTTTCGTCTGGTCTCTGGCTTCTTCGGTAAAATTCATTTCGCCGTATTAGGATGGGGACCTCGGGGGCGTAATGGCGCCTCAATATGGGTTCGAGGACGTCCCAATCCATGGCAGTCGCGTCTGCCGGTTTGGCCAATGCCTTGGCCATCTGGAAAACCTCTGGTCCACAATGCGTCAGGAAGACGGCGCGCTTTAGTGGGCCCGGGGCGTCCTTCATGCCGGCGCATTCTAGGTACATACGGAATCTGTCTGAGTATGATTCCCAGTCTTCGGCGGCAGGGTTGAAGGGGGCGGGCGGTGCTATTTTCGCCATTATGTTGTCGCTAGTTCGTTTATGGACACGGGGTTCGGTTCAGGGGCGAGATCCCATCCTCGTCGCCAGTGTCGTGTCCGCGAAAAAAGGTTCTGAGTCGGTGACTTGTCATTAACAGCTCTTTATTTCAATCATTGAACCGAACCGGCAAAAGGCAAAAAGCCTCCGGCTTTTATACCTTTTGCCGCGGCAGCCGCGGCCAATGGCAGCGATCCAAGTCTCCCGCTCTTGGTTTGAACCAATCGCGGGAGACTTCAATCGGGCCAATCGGCGCGGCTTGCCTGGCCAATCAGAAATCCCTGCGCCTTAGCCAATCAAGGCGCAGGGATTTTGAGTAGTCCATTTTAATACATAACACATGTTTTACAAGATAATCATAATTTACTTAATTTGTTGTATAACAGTTCATATTATCATCCCAAATCTATCCTAAAATCATTTTGTAGTTATATAAGAAAGAAGTACATCTTTATATATTTATTATTTTCTAGAAATCTACATCTTTCATTACTGTACTTTGTTATCTAACCATTGATAGAAAAGATCCCAAATTTTATAAAATTGTTTATTCCCTTGTTCTCAAATTTCAAATGTTAATCTACTCATTTTAGCACATTCCAATATTTTCTTTTTTTTTTTGAAACAAATTTTATTAATTTTGAAGACAAACAACACATCATTAACCATTAAATACATAAAACCTCTTAACATTATAAATTTTTACAAGTCGAATAAAACATTATTTTTATACAACATAATTCTAATTTATCCCATTTCCATATGGACACATAAATATCTTTCAGCAAATTTCTCATTATTTCTCTTTACTCTTATTCAATTTCATTTCTTTTCTATATTTATCCATTTTATAATCATCATATTCATTTCTTTCTGGCTTGTTTACAATTATTCTCATCTAACATTCCTCCAAGGTTTTATTGATTCTTTTTTTTTTTTATAAAAAACAAATTTTATTAGTTTTACAAAAAACACAATACACAAACATACAAAACACAAAACATAAACAAAACTAAAAGATCTTTCTGAAGGTTGTCTGTTCCCGGGTTAAAACTCTTCACACAGACACAAATTCAAACATCATATTCATCCCATATATCCTTCCATATCTTATTATCATTTTCTTTTTTATATATATATATAAAAACCATTTTTATCAGTTTTATAAAAACAATGCACAAAGAATCAAGGCATAACAGCTTATAAATTCTTTTCTAGGAAAAAATAATAATAAAAGACCAATAAAGCATAACAATTCCAAATTATAGTATCAATACTTCATATAGTATTAACTTCATATCTTATCCCTACTTCTCCTTTTCATCCAAATTATTTCTTATTAATTAAAATTTTATTGCCTTTTATCAATATACAAAATCCAAAAAAAAAACACATATATATCTTTCCATATCTTATTACCATTTTCAACAACATTCTTTGTCTGTTCTATTTCCCATTATCCATTCATCTTTTTTCTTTTACTATACTTCTCCTATACACCAATTGGAGTAACGTCTATAACTCATTACCCTAACTTAAAAATACTTCGTATAGCAATTTTTCTTGGGATTCTGTTTAAAAGATTCTAAGATTACATAATGAATTTTATACTCTAAATACACATATAAAAACACAAACTTATGTACCCTCCAGAATCCCTCTTTTGATCTAAATTAAATTCACCCATTGTCTCTAAATAAACTTTTTTTCTTTAGGTCTTGCTTCCCCCCATCAAGGCTTCTCCTCCCCCCCTTTCTCTCTTGCTTATTCTTCTCCTTGCCCTTTTTACCCCTTTGTTTTTTCTCCTCGCTTTTCTTGCTCCTTTTCCTTTGCTTTCTAACCTTGCCTCCACTTTTTCGCTCATTTTTCTCTCTTTTGGTTGTTTTTATAATTCTTAAAATCCCCTTTTTCTTATCCTTTTTCTCCTCCTCTCCGGAAGGGACCCATTGTTCATCAAAGATGGCTTCTTCTTCCTCTTCTTCCTTGTCCCAGTCCTTCTGCTGCGTAATCAACTTTTCATTTTAGCACATTCCAATATTTTCTTAATAATTTCCTCCTGTGATGGTATCTTCTCATTTTTCCAGTTTTTAGCAAATACAATCCTAGCCGCTGTCAATACATTTACAATCAGGTATTTCAAGTCTTTACTATATATTTCAGGTAAAATTCCCAATAAAAATATCTCTGGTTTCAAGTCTATATGTATTTTTAGTCATTTTCTCCAACCACATGTAGATTGGAGTTGCTGAAATATTTGAAGCTCACCCCTGAATCCACCCCCCTGTTTAGGCAGGAAACCCGACACCACACCACTTCAGACAAATGGTTATCCAACATCTTTTTAAAAACTTCCAGTGTTGGAGCATTCACAGCTTCTGGAGGCAAGTTGTTCCACTGATTAATTGTTCTCACTGTCATGAAAATTTCTCCTTAGTTCTAGATTGCTTCTGTCCTTGATGAGTTTCCATCCATTGTTTCTTGCCTTACCTTCTAGTGAATATAGAGAATAGCGACTCCCTCTTCTTTGTGGCAGCCCCTGAGATATTGGAAGACTGCTATCATGTCTCCCCTAGTCCTTCTTTTCATTAGACGAGACATACCCAGTTCCAGCAACCATTCTCTATATATTTTAGTCTCCTGTCATCTTTGTTGCTTTTCTCTGCATTCTTTCTAGAGTCTCAACATCTTTTTTACATCATGGCAACCAAAACTGGATGCCAGTAGGATGACTTTGGGCCAATCACCAGGAGACGGTGAGTTCTAGTCCTGCCTTATAGGCATGAAAGCTAGTAGGGTGACTTTGGGTCAGTCTCAGCCCAACCCACCTCACAGAATTGTTGTTGTAGGGAAAATAGGAGGATGAAGGGTGTGTTGAATATGTTCGCCACCATGAGTTATTTGTAAAACTAAGGAAGGTGGGATACAAACAAATAAATAATAAATAATAAAATCAATGCCCATTACATTAAAATCTCTGTAGATTTGCAGAACCATCAAACCTTAAAGTACTTCTTGGTGTTAATCCTGGCTAAAAGGCATAACTTTTAAGATAATGAGTTCCAGAGGCAGTTAATAACTTTTGAGAATATCAACTGAATTCTCAGAAGTGTTATTTTCTGACATTTTAAAGGACCTTATAGTTTAATTATAATTGATGCAAACAAACTAAATAAGGACATAGGTGATTTTATCAATACTGATTTATCTCGGATTTTGAAATTCTGTCAGAGTTTCATGTTCTCAGTTGCTTTTTTTCTGTCGATTATCACAAGTGTGGTTAAACTTAAAATGTATTTTAAAAGCTCACATTAAAAAGTTTCTCCTAAATGCATGGGTTTTTTTTTTCAATTTAATGTTTCAGTTTTGCAACAATTTCCCAAGTACATGTGGATATGCATTTTTGCACACTTTTCTTTTTGGAGAAAAAGAAATAAAATCAAAATTCTTTAGCAAAATTTGTGAAAAGGTAAGGACACTGCAAATGTCATAAATCTGAACCATTTGCCAAAAATCCAAATTTTGATCCAGTGACCTTGGGGATGTTGAAACATTTCTAAGTGTGAAATATGGTCATATGTTATTGTTCTCCAAAGATTCAGGTTTCTCACTCAATAGCATGGCCTGTGATGGACAAAATTTATTCCCTTTTTGTGTTACAGAGCATCTGCCAGAACAAAATCTCAGTGGAAATTTGGTGTTACTCTTCAGTGCACTGATTTATATTCTGGTAACTTCCCTGGTGTTTTCAGGAAGGAAGGAAGGAAGGAAGGAAGGAAGGAAGGAAGGAAGGAAGGAAGGAAGGAAGGAAGGAAGGAAAAAGAATGAGAGGGAGGAAGGGAGGGAGGGAAGGAAGGAACAAGGAAGGAAGGAGGGAGGAAGGAAAGGAAGGAGGGAAGGAAGGAAAAACTATAAAAGTAAGAAAGAAAGGGAGGGAGGGAAGGAGAGAGGGAGGGAGAGAGGAAAAGGATGAAGGGAAGGAAGGAAAAATGATAAAAGGAAGAAAGGAAGGGAGGGAGGGAAAGAGGAGGAAGGGAGGAGGAAGGGAGGAAAGAAGGAAGAAGGGAAGGAAGGAAAAAGTCTAAGAAGAATGAAGGAAGAAAAAAGAATGGAAGGAAGGAAGGGAAGAAGGAAGAATAAGAGAAGGAAGGAAGGAAGGAAGGGTCCCTTCATCATTCTTTGACAGAATCATTTCATCGACTTTGCTGTTGCAATATAGAAATGAACTGAAAAAGGTCTGTGGAGAGAGAGAGAGAGAGAATCAATTCTGGCAACTTCTCACCAGCCTTTCAGCTGCCCCCCCTTCCCCCCAACTCTTTATCTCGCAAAGTGTGTCCTCCTAATCCCAAGTGCCAAGTGGGGGTCCAATGTCTCCCCTCCTCCACTTTCTTGTCTCTTTCTGTTCTGGTGGGGGGGAACTATAGAAATGGTGAGAAAGAAATCTAAACCACCACCACCTCCCCCGCTTTCTTCCTGGCCTTTTCTGTGTGGCCTCAAAGTTATAAATACAGATACAAAGACGGGGAAAGCGAGATGCTTAAAAAGTCTTCAGCTCTTTTAGTTAATTAGATTTGGATCATTTCACTGGTTCATTCTGCTTTTTTCTGCTTTTTTTCTCTCTCTCTCTTTCTTTTTCTTTTTTGTTTTTATTTAATCCATTCCTTCCCACAGCCCCAAGTTTGCAAAAAAAAAAAAAAAAAAAAAAGGCCCCATTCAATGTATATTGGGGGGAGGGAGTGGGGAGAGAGGCCATTTTGAAAAGGAGCGGTGGCCTTCCATTTTCTCCTTTCTCTCTTTCATTTTTATCTATCTTTTTTTCTTTCCGAATAAGGGATGTTCGATCAATTGCGCCCATAAAGAAGTCACGGAGGAAATAACCTTCACCAAAACGGTTTTGAGGAGCGGTTTGGAGCTCATCAAAACCGCAGACAGGCCTTTCACTTGGGAAATGATTATATCTGGAAAGCAAAGCTACAAAAGCCACCAACTGGGATGACACGACAGAACTAGGAGTGAATGTCATTTGTTAGGAGCTTTGAAATATACGGAGATCTTTCCATCTCCTGAAGTTAGAGATGGGATCAAAACCTGGCTACTGATGGGTGCTCTTTTTTCCAATTTTTACAATAATGTTCTCTGATTCATCACAGAATATATTGAGTGTATGAGTAGGTGAAAATAAGAATATGAAATAATGTTTTCAGTGTGTGTTTTCCTTTTTTCCTTACTTCCTCCTCCCTTCCTCCCTTTCTGCTTCCCTCCCCCTTAGTCCTCCTGCCCTCCCTTTTCTCCTTCCTTTATCCTCCCTCTCTCTTTGTTCTTCCTCCCTCCCTCCCACTTTGTCCTCCCTCCCTCTTCTTCCCTCCCTCCCTCTTTGTCCTTCCTCCCTCCTCTCCTTCCTTCCCTTCCTTTCTTCCTTCCCTCCCTCCTTTCTTTCCTTCCTTCCTTCTTTCCTTTCCCTTTGTCCTCCCTCTCTCTTTTCCTTCCCTCCCTCCATCCCTTCCTCTTTTCCCTCCCTCCCTCTTTGTCCTCCCTTCCCTTCCCTTCCCTTTCCTTTCCTTCCCTCCCTCCCTTCCTCCTTCCTTCCCTTTCCTTCCTTCCTTCCTTCCTTCCCCTTTGTCCTCCCTCTCTCTTTTCCCTCCCTCCATCCCTTCCTCTTTTCCCTCCCTCCCTCTTTGTCCTCCCTCCCTCCCCTTCCCTTTCCTTCCCTCCCTCCTTCCCTTCCCTTTCCTTCCTTCCTTCCTTCCTTCCTTCCTTCCTTCCTTCCTTCCTCTTTGTCCTCCCTTCCTCTTTTTCCTCCCTCCCTCCATCCCTTCCTCTTTTCCCTCCCTCCCTCTTTGTCCTCCCTCTCTCCCTCCCTCCCTCCTTCCTTTCCCTTCCCTTCCCTTCCTTCCTTCCTTCTTTCCTTTCCCTTTGTCCTCCCTCTCTCTTTTCCCTCCCTCCATCCCTTCCTCTTTTCCCTCCCTCCCTCTTTGTCCTCCCTCCCTCCCTTCCCTTCCCTTTCCTTCTCTCCCTCCTTCCCTTCCCTTTCCTTCCTTCCTTCCTTCCTTCCTTCCTTCCTTCCTTCCTTCCTTCCTTCCTTCCTTCCTTCCTTTCCCTTTGTCCTCCCTCTCTCTTTTCCCTCCCTCCCTCTTTGTTCTCCCTCCCTCCCTCCCCTTCCCTTCCCTTCCCTTCCCTTCCCTTTCCTTTCCTTTCCTTTCCTTCCTTCCCTCCCTCCCTCCTTCCCTTCCCTTCCCTTCCTTCCTTCCTTCCCTTCCTTTTGTCTTCCCTTCCTCTTTTTCCTCCTTTCCTCCCCCTGTCCCTTCCCCTTTTCCTCCCCTCCCTCTGCTGTGAATGCATAAAGTTAATAAGGTGTGAGCTTGGAGTAAAGTGCAGGGTTCTGGCCCTGCACTTCTGGTTGGCTGTTAAGCAGCTGGATCGGATTGGTCCACTCCGGGGAATCCGATTGGCCCTTAACAGAGTTCCTATTGGTTATGGGAGCTAGCGCTCCTCGTTGGTTATTGGTTAATAGTTACAAAGGTTGCCTATATAAGGCGGGTTAAACTATTATTGAAGTTAAGTCACCATGTAAATAAAGAGCTGAAGTTCACCGTTCAAAGACTTGTCTCCATTCTTTCTTGCCCATGCTCCAAACTAAACACTGGTGACGAGGATGGGATGTGGAGACATCTGAACCAACGGAACTTCGAAAAACACCGAGCACGTGACAGACGACGCTACACAACGGAAGCATGTCCGGCAGCATCGTACCACCCGCTCCGTTCAATCCAGTACAGGAGGACTGGGAGTCCTACATGGATCGCTTCCAAATGTTCTTAGAAACGAACAACTTAAAGGACGCCACACTAGGAAAGAAATGGGCAGTGTTCCTAACGCATTGCAGTCCAACCATATTTAAGATGGCTAAAGCACTAGCCAAACCCCGAGAAGTGAAGGAGATGGATTGGGACGACTTCAAACCTCTTCTGTGAGGTCACTACGCCCCGACCGTGCCTATGCTCGTGAGACAGCACGAGTTTTATCAGAGGAGCCAGCGAAAAGGAGAAAGCGTGGCCAACTTCATAGCAGACCTCCGAAATTTGGGAGGCCTCTGCGGATTCGCCGATTTAGAAGAAGCACTAAGAGATCGCATAGTTCTGGGATTAGATGCGCCAGGCGTCCAAAGCAAGTTGATGGCGAAAGGCAACATCAGCCTTGCCGACACCATCGCCGATGGCACTGCAGCAGAAGCAACCAGGAAGTCAGCCGCAAAACTACGCCGAAACCGCGCTCCGGTACCACCACCGACCAGTGAAATCTCACCTAGTTCGGAAGGACAGCTTCTGACGACACACCACGAGGACCTCTCTTCGTCGTCAGATAGTGACGAAGAGGGGGTCCATCGACTGTGGTCCAACCGGGACCACGACCCGTAGCCCTTACACCCTTGCGCTGGCTGTGGAGCCACCCATGCAAGGTCCGAATGCAAATTCCGCGACGCACTCTGCCATGAGTGCGGGAAGCGAGGCCACATCGGACGGGTCTGCTGAAGCTTACTGGGACCCGGCCAAGCCTCAAAAGGGACTAACTATTGCCAATCGACAGGAAACCGTCCTGTACGGCGAGAGCCAGTAAACCACTCCTACAGAAATCGAGCTTTGCAGAGAGAAGAGGCTCACCATACGATCACTATCGGTCATGCCTCAGCCTTGGACACCAAAAAAATACGAGTTACAGTAGCCATTGAGAACCAGCCCTGCCACATGGAAGTCGACTCGGGATCGTCCCTCTCGATGGTGTCCTGGAAGACCCTTAAGCAACTCATCCCCATGATTCAACGCCAAGATCTCTGTTCCCAAAGACTCATCCTCAAGGACTACCAAGGGAATCGAATCCTTGTTGTCGGTTCCTGCCGAGTCCGAGTCTCCTTCAAGAAGTGGCCGGCATAAACCAAGTCAGCGAAAGTGACTGGGAGGAAGACCTTATCCATGAATTCAGGGACGTCTTCGTGGACAGCTTAGGCGAGTACAAGGGGACCCCGATCTCGTTCAGTCTAGACCCAAAGATAGCTCCTATCCGCCTTAAGCCCCGTCGAGTTCCATTTGCCTTAAAGTCGAAAATTGACGACCAACTCGACAAACTGATAGCTCAGGGGGTATTAAAGCCCATCGATCACTCCCCCTGGGAAACCCCAATCATAACACCCATTAAGCCAGACGGGTCGATCCGAATCTGTGGGGACTACCGGGCCACTTTGAACCACAGAACGCATATCCAGTGCCGGTGGTACAGCATCTCCTCCACTCCCTGGGGGAGAAACCAAACGTGACCCCATCTTGGTGCGGGTCCTAAGCTGGGTAGAACATGGATGGCCATTGGACCAATTATCAGATGACTTCACACCATTCAAAACTCGACAAACTGAGTTGTTCTCCCAAAAAGGCTGCATCATCTGGGACGATAGAGTCATTATCCCAGAACGACTCCAGAAAGCGCTGCTGAGAACCTTGCACGATAGCCACCCCGGCATCGTGCGAATGAAAGCCCTTGCGCGAAGCTACGCATGGTGGCCGGGCATCGACAAGCAAATTGAACATTGGGTTAAAGCTTGTCCAAAATGCCAGGAGGTGAGCAACGCCCCACCTAAAGCCATTCCTACTGAATGGGAGACACCATGAGGACCCTGGTCCCGTATTCACTTGGCCTATTCAAATTGGCTCGAGATTCATCATATGACGACTACAACCTCCAAGGCAGTTATTAAAACCTTGGAAAGACTATATGCAACCCACGGACTACCAGACGTCCTGGTATTTGATAACGGGCCCCAATTTACAGTACTGTCATTCGAGCAGTACCTCGCTGACCACGGCATTCGACATGCGCTCACCTCGCCTGCGCACCTTGTGACCAATGGCAAAGCAGAACGCAATTTGTGAAGAAAACCTTACAGAAGGTAGACTACGACAACATTAATGACAAGATCAATCGAATCCTTTTTCTACAACACATCATACCGCATAGCGTCACCAACAAAACTCCTGCCGAACTGCTAATGGGACGAAAACTCCGCTCCCACCTCGACCGGTTACACCCAGCTTACGAACCAGAAAAACCACTAGGATCCAGCAGCCGCTGTCGTGCCTTCCAGGTAGGGGATTTGGTATACGCTAAAAACCTATCGGGCGACCCATTGTGGGTGGAGGCAACAGTAGTTCGTGTAACCGGCCCAAGATCCTACCTTGTATAATGTTTTGACGATAGACTATGGAAGCGCCATATCAATCAATTACGATCGTGGCTTCCGGCGGGCAGTCCTGAACTCCCCTATGACCAGACTGAGGGGGGGGAGGTACGGAAGAAGATGAATTTCAAGGAGAAGAAAATCCGTTCGAAGGGAACAACGGTATAATAGAGACTCAGGAAGTGGAACCAGAGAGGGAAACAATTGCACCTCAGGGAATTACAGAGAATTTGGGCAGCGACGTGGAAATGAACTCTGAACCAGAAACAGCCCCACTGCCAAACAACGATCTACCTCAGCGTGATTCCAGCCAAATGACACAGCGAAAATCAAAGAGACTAATAAAGCAACCGTCCTACCTAAAGGACTATGTAACTGCACCCTGCAACAGAAGCCAGGGGGAAGGGGTGTTGTGAATGCATAAAGTTAATAAAGTGTGAGCTTGAAGTAAAGTGCAGGGTTCTGGCCCTGCACTTCTGGTTGGCTGTTAAGCGGCTGGATCGGATTGGTCTGCTCCAGGGAATCCGATTGGCCCTTAACAGAGAGTTCCTATTGGTTATGGGAGCTAGCGCTCCTCATTGGTTATTGGTTAATAGTTACAAAGGTTGCCTATATAAGGCGGGTTAAACTACTATTGAAGTTAAGTCACCATGTAAATAAAGAGCTGAAGTTCACCGTTCAAAGACTTGTCTCCATTCTTTCTCGCCCATGCTCCAAACATAACACCCTCCCTCCTCCCCTCCCTTCCTGGAGCAGATTCAAATCCATGCACAATTGCAAGCACCCCTGCTTAGATCAGATCCATCTGCATCAATTTCATGGCCCCTTCAAGATTGTCCAGATCAGGAAACATACTCCACCAACACTTTGCCTTATTGAGGTTATAGTCACAAAATCTTGCAAGTCTGTTTGTAACTTCTTCCCCCCACTCCTTTTTTATACCTCTGGGATTCAGAGAACAACCCTGTTTCAATCTCTTCCTAATACAGCCCCTTTTCCCTGGGGAGAATTGCTTGCATTTCTGGCCCTGGTGTTCATGTAACTTTATTTATTTGATTTTCATCCTGCCTTTATTACTCTATAAGAAAGGCAGGCAAACATATAATATTTCTTCTCCCTCTGATTTTCCCCACAATAACAGCTCTTTGAGGTGAGAGAGGGACTGAGTGAGAGAGGGACTGGCCCAGGGTAAGGTAAGCTTTCATGGCTAAGGTGGGACTAGAACTCAGAGTCACCTGGTGATTGGACCAAAGTCACCCAGTCAACTTTTGCGCCTCAGGAAGGACTAGAACTCACCGTCCCCTGGTGATTGGCCCCAAATCATGGAGCCGCCTTTTGTGCCAAACGTGAGACTAGAACTCATCATCTCCTGGCCCAAAGTCACTCAGCCAACTTTTATGGTTCAACCTTGGAATATTTTCCTCAAGGCAGTCACTAGGATTCTTTGAATAGTGTGCTGGAACCCAGAGGTGGAGTGGCCTAAGAGGTAGAGGCTCTGGCCTCATAGTCAGGAGATTGTGAGTTCGATCCTAGGTAGCAGCAGTTATTTCTCTCTGTGCACAATGAGAATTTATCTGCTGAATAAAATTCCGTACCGGCGACAGGAAGGGCATCTGGCCAGTAAACACTCAGCTCCATTCCGTTGCCCAGACTCCACCCCACAAGGGATTATGGGGTCATTAAAAGGAGATGATAATGTGTCAGTAGGGTTTCTCTATCTGTTCTGACCAAGGCTTCCTGAGACACCAAGAAACACACATAACATCCAAAACTCTTATTTTAGTTCAATGGCTATGAATTATCATCAATTCACAGCCCGGAATGAGTCTTAACCGAATAGTTCCATCGATGTCTGCCAAGGTTCTCGGGAGAAGTCTGATAAGAATGCACCTTATCTTACTTGATGTGCTGGCAATGACTAAAGTCCTAACTAGTCTTTCCAAAATCAAACACAGAACAAATTCACCATGGAGCTTTCAGAGTCCAAACCGATCGGAGTGAATGACATTGCTTCCTGCAAAGGTTTTCCTACCTTTGTGCTTCCTTTATACATTATGGGAGGGACAATCACCTCCAAAACTTGCTCCCGAGTCGCCCCTTTTGTCTTAGCTGCTCTTGCCTTCTGGCAGGTCTGCGCGCACACACATTGGGAACAGGCTCCCCTTGTTCCTCTGCCTCGCTGCTGCCAGATTCTGGAGGCTCTGGAGTCAGCACCCCACTCCCAGATGGTCCTAGCCCATCTCTGTATCGGATGCAGAACAATCATCCGAGTCCTCCGCAGACTCCCGGACTGGTCCCTGTTCTTCCCCACTGTCTGATTCTGCTGCTGTCTCCGCAGGCTTCTGGCAAACCACAACACTATCCTCTATGGAAGCAGTACAGTTGGTTGGAACTAAAATAGACCATCCATAAAGTATGGTCTCCATCTCTTGTTAAGACTCAACTGGCACCTCCAGGTTGGTTCTCAAAAGTTTTCAAACTTCTGAAAAGATTGTGGAACTTGTTAGTTTAGTTTTCTTTACTTTATTGTCATTGTTCATCCTACAACGAAATCAAATGCCATCTTCAGTGCACATCATGACCATGAAAAGAAACACAAACACACATCCTTCACCCTCCACACATTGAATTGAAAACCCCCGACACCGCACCAACACTGCACTATACAGTAGAATTTAATAGAGTGACTGCCCTGGGATAGAAGCTGTTTTTCAGCCTATTTGTCCTTGTTTTTATTGTCCTGTACCATCTGCCAGATGGTAACAGTTCAAAAAAAAAAGGTGCTGTTGTGAATGAATAAATGTGTTTAATAAAGTTATTAAGAGCTTGATGTTAAGTGCAGGGTTCTGGCCCTGCACTTCTGATTGGCTGTTAATAAGGACATCAGATTGGTCCATTCAGGTGAATCTGGCTGTTAACGAGCCTCTTCCATTGGTTAACGGAGCTAGTGCTCCCTGGGTTTCATTGATTGAATATTTAATAAAGCTGCCTATATAAGAAGGGCCGTTGCAGCCATTGAGCTGAGCTGTTTCACTATGATAATAAAGAGTTTGAAGTTCACTGTTACCGGCTTGTCTCCATTCTTCATGCCCACACTCAAAACATAACACTGGCGACGAGGGTGGGATGTGGAGACGTCAGAACTGACTGAATAACGAAGAACGATAACCGGGCACGTGGCTGAAACGCACAACGGTGGAACCATGTCCAGCGGCGTCATACCACCCGCTCCATTCGACCCAGCGCAAGAAGACTGGGACTCCTATATGGATCACTTCCAGATGTTCCTGGAAACCAACAATTTGAAGCATGCCACTACCGGGAAGAAACAAGCGGTATTCCTAACCCATTGCGGGCCGACCGTATTCAAGATGGCCAAGTCACTAGCGAAACTGGCAGAAGTAAAGTCTATGGACTGGGATGTCCTCGAACCCCTACTGAGGGCCCACTATGCACCGATCGTGCCAACGCTCGTCAGAAGGCATGAATTTTATCAGAGGAATTAGCAGAAGGGCGAAAGTGTTGCTGATTTCATAGCAGATCTCCAGAATCTGGGAGGCCTATGTGGGTTTGCCGACCTCGAAGAAGCCCTGAGAGACAGAATAGTTCTGGGATTGGATGCACCACACATTCAAAGCAAGTTGATGGCGAAAGGCGACATCAGCCTTGCCGATGCTATCAATGAAGCTACTGTGGCAGAAGCAACCAGGAAGTCGGCTGCCCGAATGCGCTGAAACCGCACCCCGGTTCACCAACCGACATTTCACCTAAGTCAGAAGGGCAGCACCAAACGGCCCACCACGAGGACCTCTCTTCGTCGTCAGACAGCGACGAAGAAGAGGTCCACCGACTGCGGTCCGAATGGGACCAATACCAGAGATCTCAGTACCAATGCGCTGGTTGTGGAGCAAGCCGCCCCCGATCAGAATGTAAATTCCTCTACGCACTCTGCCATGTGTACGGGAAACAAGGCCATATCAGACGGGTCTGTAGAAGTAAAATAGGACCCAGCCAACCCTCGAAGGGGACTAACTTTCGCCAACCGACAGGAAGCCATCCTTTAAGGCGAGAACCAGGGAACCACCAATGGAACAACCACTTCTACAGAAACAAAACCGTAAACTACCCCACGAAGCGAGAAGAGACTCACCAAACTATCACGATTGGTCACGCCTCCTCTCTGGATGCCAAGAAGATCCGAGTGAAAGTGGCCATCGAAAACCAGCCCTGCCTGATGGAAGTCGACTCAAGATCATCACTCTTGATGGTTTCCTGGAAGACCCTCAAGCAGCTCATCCCTACTGTCCGGCGACAAGACCTCAGATTCCAACGACTCATACTCAAAGACTATCAAGGGAATCGGATCCCAGTCGTAGGATCCAGCCGAATCCGGGTATCGTTCAAGAACCGTATAGCATTCCTACCCCTGACTGTAATCGACAAAGATCGGCCTAGCCTGTTAGGCCTCCAATGGTTTGCTCCACTTGGAATTGAAATGGCAGGCATTCACCAAATCTGCAGCAGCGACTAGGAAGAGGACCTTGTCCAAGAATTCAAGGATGTCTTCGCAGAAAAACTAGGCGAGTACAAGGGGACCCCAATATCATTTAACCTCAATCCCAAAATAGCTTCCATCTGCCTTAAGCCTCGTCGAGTTCCATTTGCCCTTAAACCAAAGATTGACGAGCAGCTTGATAAATTGATAGCCCAGGGTGTGTTAGAACCAACCGATCACTCTCCCTGAGAAACCCCAATCATCACGCCCATCAAGCCGGATGGATCTATAAGAATTTGTGGGGACTACCGAGCCACTCTGAACCACGCCCTTCAACAAAGCATGTATCCGGTACCGGTGGTGCAGCACCTCCTCCATTCCCTGGGGGGCGGAAAAGTCTTCGCTAAACTAGACTTAGCTCAGGCATACCAACAACTGCTGGTAGACAATAAAACAGCAGAGGCACAAATGATCGTTACGCACCGAGGTGCGTTTAAATGTAACCGACTCCAATTCGGAGTTAGCATGGCCCCGGGAATCTTTCAAAGTTTGATGGAAAGACTATTACAAGGGATAAAAGGCATTGTCCCATACTTTGATGATGTGTTAATCGCTGCCCCTACGCCACAAATATTACGGGATCACCTGAGGTTGGTTCTCCAGAGATTCAAAGATGCAGGTCTTAAAGTTAAGAAAAACAAGTGTAAACTGTGCACGGATTGTGTCGAATTCTTAGGATATTTAATTGATAGTCATGGCAATTCACCCCACTGATAGCAAACTGAGGGCAATCAAGAATGCCCCAAAACCCCGAAATAAGGCCGACCTCCAGGCATTTCTAGGCCTTATCAATTTTTATAACGTTTTCCTGCCACACAAAGCAACCGTAGCCAAACCCCTACATCGTTTATTGGACAAAAAAGCAATCTGGGTATGGGGACATAGAGAAGAGCAGGCATTTCGAAATGTAAAAAAATTATTGACTTCTGATGCTGTACTGATGCAGTACAATGAGACTTTGCCTTTAACGATCACGTGTGATGCATCGCCTTTCGGAGTAGGCGCCATTTTGAGCCATGTTTTGCCAAATGGTAGGGAAGCCCCTGTTGCCTATTTCTCAAAGACGCTTTCAAAAGCAGAATGCAATTACAGTCAGATTGATAAAGAAGCCCTTGCTATTGTGTCTGCTGTCAAGAGATTTCATGAGTATGTGTACGGCCGAGCCTTTACTATAGTGACTGACCACAAACCTTTGCTGGGAATAATAGCGGGAGATAGGCCAACCCCTTATATATTATCCCCCAGAATGACTCGCTGGTCAGAATTCTTGGCTGCCTATAATTATAAGTTGCAACACCGCCCGGGGAAGGCCATTCCCCACGCCGATGCATTGAGCCGAGCACCATTCCCAGAGACCATTGATGACCCCGCGCCGACAGTGACAACGTTGCAGATCGTGACACTTCGAACACCGCCATTAACAGCCCGAGATATCGCAATGGAAACGAAACGCGACCCCACCTTAGCACAAGTCCTCAGTTGGGTTGAGCACGGATGGCCATTGTATCTGATGACTACTCCCCGTTCAAGAGTCGACAGAAGGAATTGTTTTCCCAGAAAGGCTGCATTATCTGGGGAGATAGAGTCGTTGTCCCAGAGCGGTACAATGAGCGGTACTAAGAACCTTGCATGATGGCCACCCCGGCATCGTACGCATGAAAGCCCTCGCACGTAGTTACGCGTGGTGGCCATGCATCGACAAGCAGATCGAGACATGGGTCAAAGCTTGTCACAAATGCCAGGAAGTAAGCAACGCTCCACCGAAAGCAACCCCAACCGAATGGGAAACACCGAGGGGACCCTGGTCCCGTATTCATCTGGACTTTGTGGGACCTACCAAAGGCCACACATTCTTGTTAACAGTGGATGCCTACTCGAACTGGCTTGAAATCCATGAAATGAGGAATACAACAACCGAAGCGGTCATCAAGAAACTAGACAGACTATTCACCACGCATGGATTACCAGACATTCTGGTATCTGACAACGGACCACAATTTACCGCGCTGTCTTGAACAGCACCTGGCAGACCGCGGTATTCACCATGCGCTGACTTTGCTGGTGCATCCTGCGGCCAACGGAAGGGCCGAGCGCATGGTACAATTCGTCAAGAAAACATTACACAAAATGGACTATGACAATATTGAAGAAAAGATTAACTGGATACTCCTTTTGCAGCATATCACTCTACGCAGTGTCACCAATAAAACTCCGGCCGAATTGCTAATGGGGCGGAAGCTCCGCTCCCACCTCGACCAGCTGCACCCATCGTACAAACCTGAGAAACCACACGGATCCACCGGGTGATGCCGTAACTTCCAGGTAGGCAACTTGGTATTCGCTAGGAACTTTTCGGGCGATCTGTTGTGGGTCGAGGCAACTGTGATCCAAGTAACCGGCCCTAGATTGTACCTCATAAAATGTTGCGATAATAGATTATGGAAGCGCCATATTGATCAGCTGCATTCAAGGCTGTGGTCAGGGATCTCCGAGTCCCCTGATTTCCAAACTGAGGGGGGAAGAGATATGGAGGAAGATGAACTCGAAATAGCAGAAAGCCTTAATGAAAGAAATGACAGCAAAATGGAAACACGTGAAGAAGAATCAGGGATGGGAGTGAGCTCGCCTCATGGAGATACCGAAAATGTTAGTGACAATGGAAATTCGAACTCAGAATTAGAGGCACCCTTGTCACCAGATAACGTTCTACCTCAACAAGACTGCACCCAATTACCAGGTGTACAACGAAAATCAAATAGACTAACAAAACAACCGGCCTACCTCAAGGACTACGTGACCGCACCCCGTAAACAGAAACCAGGGGGAAGGGGTGTTGTGAATGAATAAATGTGTTTCATAAAGTTATTAAGAGCTTGAAATTAAGTGCAGGGTTCTGGCCCTGTACTTCTGATTGGCCGTTAATAGCGACATCAGATTGGTCCGTTCAGGTGAATCTGATTGGCTGTTAACGAGCCTCTTCCATTGGTTAACGGAGCTAGTGCTCCCTGGGTTTCATTGGTTGAATATTTAATAAAGCTGCCTATATAAGAAGGGCCTTTGCAGCCATTCCGGCTCGTCTCCATTCTTCACGCCCGCGCTCAAAACATAACAGGTGCCTAGGATGAGATGGATCTTTGAGAATGTTTTGAACTTTCTTAAGGCAGTGGGAGCTATAAAGCTCTTCGTGTTAGCTAACAACATTAACAATCCAGAACTCTTGATGAAAAGCAAAGTTTTAGTGGTACATATTGGCAGAATTTCCACGAACCCCTCACTCTGCCTTTTATCTCCCGTGGAAGGCCCACCAACCTCTCACGAAACCGAGTTTTGACAAACCCTCCACTAATGAGTCGAGAGGGTTATTTTTAGAAAAATATCTTCACCCACCAAGCCAACTTTAGAATGTCTTACATCCTGGTCTCCCTCTCATTAATTATTTTTGTTAGATCGATGGTGTTATTTTTGTTCTGCCTTAGGACCCCTTTTAAACTTTCAACATTCTGTATCGATCCAAATTGTGGCGAACCACTTAGGTGATATTATATGCATTAGGAGGGTTTATAGATTTATTTCTAGATGTGAGTATTACAGACCAGGTGAACCTGTAGAACTAATTAAAAACTCTGATGGTGTAATTATAATTCCCAGGACCACCAATCAGCAGGAGCAGTGATGATTGAGGCTACAAGGTCCAACTCATCAACATTTGAAAGGTCAAAGCTCCTCTACGACCAGTAAACCTTTCATTAGAAGGATGAAAGGGAATTATAATTAACCTAGGGGAAATCCAAATTTCAAAACTTAAAAACTTTAGATGAGCCACTGGTATATCTTCTTCTCTGTGTTGACATCATACCGGTCTTTTCCAACTTGATGTTTCTCATACTTTTTGAGACTACAGGTAGTTCTCAACTTACAACTACAATTGGCACCAGAATCTTCATTCTGGGCATTGTTAAGTGACATGCACCTGAGTCTGCACACTTTTTTTCTTGCCATGGGTGTTAAACAAATTGCTGCAATTATTAAAGAGTAAAGGGGGGAGAGGAAGGGAAGGGGGAGGAGGGAGGGAGAAGGGAGAAGGGAGAAAGGAAGGAAAAAGAATGAGAGTGAGGAAGGAAGAGATAGAGGGAAGGAGGGGGGAAGGGAGGGAGGGAAGAAGGAAGGAGGGAGGGAAGGAAAAAGAATAAAAAGGGAGGGGGAGGAAAGAAGGAAGGAAAAAGAATGAGAGGGAGGAAGGAAGGAAGGGGGAGAGGGAGGCAAGGAGGAGGAAGGGAGGGAGGAAAGAAGGAAAAAGGGAAAGAAGGAAGAAAGGAAAAAGAATAAAAAGGAAGGAGGAAAGAATGAAAGAAGAAAGGAAAAAGAGGGGAGAGAGGGAGGGAAGGGAGGAGGAGAAGGGAGGGAGGGAGGGAGGAAAAAGAATGTGAGGAAGGAAGGAAGGGGGAAAGGAGGGAGTAAAGAAGGAAAAAGGGAAGAAAGGAAGAAAGGAAAAAGAATAAAAATGGGAGGAAGGAAGGAAGAAGGAAAGAAGGAAAGAAGAAAGGAAAAAGAGGAAGGAAAGGAGAGAGGGAGGGGAGGGAAGGGAGGAGGAGAAGGAAGGGTGAGAGAGAGGGAAGAAAGAAGGGGGGAAGGAAGGGCGGGAAGAAGAAAGGAGGGAGGGAAGGAAGGAAAAAGAATAAAAAGGGAGGGAGGGAGGAAAGAAGGAAGGAAAAAGAATGAGAGTGAGGAAGGAAGGGGGAGAGGGAGGCAAGGAGGGGGAAGGGAGGGAGGAAAGAAGGAAAAAGGGAAGAAAGGAAGAAAGGAAAAAGAACAAAAATGAAGGAAGGAAGGAAAAAGTATGACTGAGGCAGGAAGGAAGGAAGGAAGGAAAGGTCCCTTTGTCATTCGTTGATGGAATCATTTCATTGATTTTGGGCTGCTACAATCCAGAAATGAACTGAAGAAGTTCGATGGAGAGAGAGAGGGAGGGAGGGAGGGAGAGAGAATGAGAATTCTCATAACTTCTCACCAGCCTTTCAGCTGCCCCCTTTCACCCCTACCCCAATTCTTTATCTCGCAAAGCGTGTCCTCCTCACCCCAAGTGCCAAGTGGAGGTCTAATGTCTCTCCCTTCTCCACTTTCTCAGACACCTCCTTATTCATCTCTGTTCTGGGGGGGGGGGGGAAACTATAGAAATGGTGAGAAAGAAATCTAGAACAACCCCCACCTATTTTCTTCCTGGCCATTTTTTGCAGTTGTTAAGGGAACCTACCTTTCCTCGCTTGTCAGAAGCGGAGGACATCACAAATAGTAAACGCACAACCTCAAGATGCTGCTGCAGCAGGCCAATTGCCAAGCCCCTCATCTGGATCATGTGTGACCACGGGGATGCTGCCATGGTCGTAAGTGTGAAGACTGGCCCAGCAGTGGGATCCTACTTGTTTTTTTTTTCCACTACCGGTTTGGTGATTGCACGCACACGCAGCTTTCCCCATGCCAGCTGAGGCCCGAAGCATCAAACAGCTGAGAGGATAAAGAAGAGAAAAGTGGAGGATTTTTCCCCCCTCTTCTCAGCTAATTGTCGAGGCTTTTTTTTACTACCGGTTTGGCTGAACTGGTCCGAACCGGTTGCATACCACCACTAGACTGGTCATAAATCCCTTTATTCAGCACCGTATTAACTTCAAGTGGTCGCTAAATAAATGTCTGTGTTCTGACCCAAACCTTGTTCCATGGAAAAAAACACCAAACAGAGGTAACAGCAAAACCTTTTCATGATTCTTTACAAATTCCATTCCTTCCCAGTTAAAAGGCTGTTTCAAACGAATTGTCTCTGATAAGAACGAGCCTTGCCAAGGTTGTGCAAGGCTGCCAAGAACACTAGATGAAGTTACTCAGAAATATTTCAAACACAAAGAGTCTCCAAACACCAACTAAGATTTCCGAACGTCCACAAGGCTTGAGTGCAAAAACTTCTTTGCTTCCTGCAAAGAACTCCAGTTTCTCAGCTGGCTTTTATTTCTTAAGGGAGGGGCCATTACCTTGCAGCCTTACTCCCAAGTCGCCCATGCTGCTGCAGCTGCCCTTTCCTTTGAGCAGCCCTGCGCACACACGCACTGGGCACGGGCTCCTCGGGCTCCTCTTCATCCCTGCTGCCAGCCTCCACAATCTCCGAAGGCAGCACTCCACTCCCTGATGGTCCTGGCCCCACCCCTGCATCACATGCAGGCCCCTCATCTGAGTCCTCGCTCTCCAAGACTTCAGCCATCCACACCTGCTGCCAGCAAACCACAACAGGCTGGAAGTTGAGGACTAGTTATACATCTTCCAGAATTTCCAGGCCCATATGGAAGTATCCTTTTTACAAGGATTGCCTTGTGAATTATTTGTGGTGCCTTGCCATTAGAGGTAGTCCTTGACTTACAGAAGATAATTAGTGACCATTCCAAGTTACAATGGCACTGGAAAAAGGGACTTATGACCACTTTTCACACTTAACGTCCATTGCAATTTCCCCACTGTCACATCCAACTTCAGGTGCTTAGCATGCTGACTCATCTTTATGATGGTTTGCAGTGTCCCAGAGGGGGGGCAGGGTCATGGGATCAACTTTTGAGACCGTCTGACAAGCCAAGCTGATGGGCAAACCGGATTCATTTAACAACTGTGTTACTAACTGAACAACTGCAGGGATTCCTTTTGGCAATGGTGGCAAGGAAGGTCGTATCGTGGGGGAAAGCTCCCTTAACTGTCTCACTTAGCAATGGAAATTTGGGGCTCCATTGTGGTCGTACGTCGAGGAGTACCTGTACTTGGAGGAATACTTCTATTGTAAGTATTACAACAAGTAATGGGAAGAAGCAATGTGTGAAGAGAAGAATTTTATAGCTGTTTAGATAGAGGTTTTTCTAGGGCTGCCAGCTGCATTTCAGTGGAAAAATATATCCTGGTATATATTTTCCTGCTTGAGCAGGGGGCTGGACTAGAAGACCTCCAAGGTCCCTTCCAACTTCTCTTCTCTTCTCTTCCATTCCATTCTGGTCCCTTACTTTTTTCTTTTCTTTTCTTTTCTTTTCTTTTCTTTTCTTTTCTTTTCTTTTCTTTTCTTTTCTTTTCTTTTCTTTTCTTTTCTTTTCTTTTCTTTTTTCTTTTCTTTCCATTCCATTCCATTCCATTCCATTCTATTCCATTATGTTCTGTTCTGTTCCATTCAGTTTCTGTTTCTATGCTATGCTATGCTATGCTATTCCACTCCATTCCATTCCATTCCTTTCCATTCCATTCCATATTCTCTACTCTACTCTACTCTACTCTACTCTACTCTACTCTACTCTACTCTACTCTACTCCACTCCTCTCCACTCCACTCCCTTCCATATTCTCTACTCTACTCTACTGTACTCTACTGTACTGTACTCTACTCCACTCCACTCCATTCCCTTCCCTTCCCTTCCCTTCCCTTCCATATTCTCTACTCTACTCTACTCTACTCTACTCTACTCTACTCTACTCTACTCTACTCTATTCTACTCCACTCCACTCCACTCCACTCCACTCCACTCCATTCCATTCCAGAGACTCACATCTCTAACTTTTAGAAAGTACTTTTGCCAATTATAGCTACTACATAGCACATCAGACATGGAGGGCTTAGGAACCTTCAAACTGAGAAAAGATCATGAAAATAAAAATGAAGGTAGTTCTCCACCAATATTTTAATTATTATTTTTCACTTGTTTCATAACTGGGGAACCCACTCAGAGTCCCTTGTAGGAAAGATGGACAGCACAAAAATTTAATAAATCCAGGCAGTCCTCAACCTATGCCCACAACTGAGCCCAAAACCTATGTTGCTAAGTAAGAAATTCGTCCAGTGAGATTTGCCCCATTTTACGGCTTTTTTTAGCCGCTGTTGTTAAGTGAATCACTGTAGTTTTTAAGTTAGTAACATCAATGTTAAGCAAATCTGGCTTCCCCCATTGACTTTGCTCGTTAGAAGATCGTAAAAGGGGATTGCGTGAACCTCGGGACACTGTGACCGTCATAACTGTGAGCCAGCTGTCCAGCATCCGAATGTAAATCACATGACCACGGGACTTCTGCGATGGTCATAAGTATGAAAAATGGTCATAAGTCACTTTTTCTAGTGCCGTTGTAACTTCCAATGGATACTAAGCGGACTGTTGTAAGTTGAAGACTACCTTTATTTGCTGTTATTTTTTTTAATAAGGGAGAAAGTAAGAGAGCTAGGAGTAGGACCACGTCCTGAAAAGTGTTGTCCCTTACTACAGCAACATAAGCCGTTGTGATATCTTCTTCCACATTAATCAATGACCCCGCAAGTCCATTATTGATTGCACTCCATATCTAACAAGCAGTAAAACCAAAATCAATAAGGTGTGGGCAACCCGTAAGAAAGTCAAAAACTAGCCAGTTTCTTCCCAGGTCTCAACTGGTACCAGAGCTTCATTCCTAATTAGACTTGGGGGAGCATGGAGCAAACTCAGTGGAAAGAACATGCAAGGCATTAGTAAATAAAAGGGTCGTCAAAAAGGACAATGGGAACTTCTTTTTTAAAAAATAAATAAATAAATTTTATTGATTTTCCAATTAAAACCAACCAACAACACATACATAAATGAAAGAGAGAAAAAGAAGAAAGGGAGAAGAAAATAGAAAGAAAAAAATAGAAAACAATTAAAAATGTTCTCATCCTCAACAGTTTGTAAGATCTCTTTTTAAATCCTTATTTTATGCCTTATATATACAAAGGGACCTTTCCTTCCTTCCTGCCTGCCTGCCTGCCTCAGTCATACTTTTTCCTTCCTTCCTTCATTTTTGTTCTGTTTCCTTTCTTCCTTCTTTCCCTTTTTCCTTCTGTCCTCCCTCCCTTCCCCCTCCTTGCCTCCCTCTGCTCCTTCCTTCCTCCCTCTCATTCTTTTTCCTTCCTTCCTTCTTTCCTCCCTCCCTCCCTCCCTCCCTTTTTATTCTTTTTCCTTCCTTCCCTTCCTCCTTCCTTCTTCCCTCTCTCCCTTCCTCCCTTTTCCTCCTCCATTCCCTTCCCTCCCTCTCTCCTTTCCTTCCTCTTTTTCCTTCCTTGCTTCCTTCCTTCTTTCCTTCTTCCTTCCTTCCTTCTTTCCTTCCTTCCTTCCTTCCTTCCTTCATTTTTATTCTTTTTCCTTTCTTCCTTCTTCCCCTTTTTCCTTCTTTACTCCCTCCTTTCCCCCTTATATCCTTATATATACACACACCTAATCTGTACATATATCTGTGTATCACTACTATGGATCTATCCTATCCTCTTTTAGTGTGAAGTCTATCTTTGGTCTATCCATTTGTACTAGCAGTTCCAGCTGTTGCAGAATATTGAAGTGTCTTTATTTTTTAATGCCAAAGTTAATTTGTCCATTTCTGCACAACTTGAAATTTTTTGAATGATCATCTCCTCTGATGGAACATGAGGCTGCTTCCA
The DNA here is from genome assembly GCA_033807585.1 of Hydrophis major. Lineage (NCBI taxonomy): Eukaryota > Metazoa > Chordata > Lepidosauria > Squamata > Elapidae > Hydrophis > Hydrophis major. The sequence goes on from CM066329.1 coordinate 370,917,007, forward strand.
ACATTGTGCAAAAGCCAATCTGGCTGCTGTCAAAATGTGTATTATTATATATTTCACTTGTTTTGATATTTGTTTATCAAAGATCCCTAACAGAAAGGACAATGGGAACTTCTTAATGAAGTCTCTTCATCCCATATGCTCCGCTGCCAAATTCAAGGATCTCTCCGCTAGTCTGAGCTGAACTTTCCTAGTGGAATCTCCTCTTTTCTGGCTTGTGTGAATAATGGGACATTCCGGTGGGGGAACGAAAATGAGAAGCAACCTCAAAAGGCTACCATATGGTTTGTTTGTTTTTAAAAGAAGCAGTTCATTTGTGATGGCACAAAGGCAACACAGTCAGACAATCAGCAGGAGTCCCTTTATTAGCTCCAACTTTGCCCCCAATGACCTGGTTACCTTCTTGGACTGGAGAAAAACTCTCCCAGGAACAGCCTTGGGCTGCAGAGAATCAAGTCTAAAACTTGGTCAACAAAAACTGTAACTATAAATCCAATCAAGGCAAAATGAGGTAATTTAGTCCGGCAGAGCAAGAGCAAGAATTCCAGATATGAAGACACAGCAATAACTCAATAAAGTTGGGAGGATGCCAGGAACAAAGATAACCAAAGTTAACACAAGATAAACTCACGTTTGTTCCCAGCAGATGCCACACTCAGCTTGCATCTCTTTTAAACTCCTTTTCTCAGGTGTGTCTAATGAAGGGAATCAGGGCCCTTTCCTCCCCCATAAGCCACACAACCCACATTGCTCTCTTCTCTATTCCTTCCTGCATGCCCTAGGATGAAGAGGAGGGTGGACCTGGGTCTTCCTCTGAACTCCCTCTCTCTTGTTCTACCTCTTCCCTGCTCTGCCCAGACAGACTTTGCCCTTCCCCGGTTTCCTCCAAAGCCAATGGAGCCACACTCCCATTCCCTGTCAGCTGCTTCTTCTTCCTCCTCAGATTCAGACTTCGACAGGAGCATGACAGGAACTAATAGACTACTTGAGATGCAGGCAGATCTCAGAGCTTCAAATCTGTCCTTAGCTGTAGTAGTATGATGACCCCGGGGGCAAGGCACAGAGGCAACGCAGTCAGCTGATAGCCTTTTATTGCTCCAAATTTCCTCCCAATACTCCCACGCTTATGGCAAGTCCCGGAACAAAGCGCTCTTCACATACACACACACACACACACACACATCTCCAGCAGTTTCTGGCTGTGAGTAGTCCAGCAAAATGCTGTTAAGCACAATGGCTTCAAGGCAAGAAGTCCAGCGGGTCAAGAGAACCAGTCAAGGAGTCCAACGAAGCAAGGAGCAAGGCAATGAGTTCAGCGAACTCTAGACATTGGCAATGGCACACAAAACTCCATGAATTCAGCCTTTGTTCCTGATGCCCCTCCCCACAGCATTTCCTTAAGTCTCATTCCCCAAGTATGCTTTCTGAAGAGGGATGGGACACTCTTCACCTGAGTTGTTGGGTCAGCCTGTGCTGTTCCCGCCTCCTCTCCACTCTCCATGCTCAGGGATCAGGAGGGGGCAGTCCTTGCTCTTCATCTCCACTGCCTGCCCTCTCTTTCCCCCTCTCTCAGTCATCCTGCCCCTGTTCTTCCCTGCTGGCAAGCTCTCCCAAGCCGAAGGTGTTCTGTATTTGCATTCTGGTAAATCTGTGTTCTGATTGGCTAAGACGCACAGCACTCAGATTGGTCGAGTGTGCAGCACTGATTGGCCATTATGAAGCAACCACGATTGGCCGAGCCGATTGCGGGAGATTTGAACGGCTGTCATTGGCTGAAGCGCCCTGTGCAAGACCGATATAAGCCGCTGCTGATCCGAGCCTAGCAAGCCGATCTACCTTACAAATAAAGAGCTTTTAAAAGTTACTTGCCTTGTGTCTCCTCTTGGGACCGATCTACCAATATAACACTGGCGACGAGGATGGGATTCTGAACAAAGACCCACCCTGCACGTGGCACCGTGGCAAGGCAACCAGCATCATGGCCAGCAGCACCGCGCCACCCGCACCTTTCAACCAGGCTGCAGAGGACTGGGAATTTTACATCGATAGATTCCTCATGTTCCTAGAAGCAGCAACCTAAAGGACACAAATGGACAGAAAAAAAGGGCCGTGTTCCTGACTCACTGCGGGCCTGCAGTGTTCAAGATGGCGAAAGCCCTCGCCAAACCCCTCGATGTGAAGGCAATGGACTGGGCCGACCTCGAGCCACTGCTGCGAAGCCACTATGTGCCCACTGTACCCACCCTCATCCACTGGCACGATTTCTACTGGAGGGATCAGAAGGAGGGTGAGAGCATCAGCGACTTCGTGGCTGATCTACGGGACCTCGGGGACATGTGCGGGTTCACCGACATGGATGAAGCCCTGAGAGACCGTGTTGTCCTTGGACTCAAAGGCCCTATCCTGCAAAGTTGGCTAATGGCGAAGAGCGACATATCCTTTTACGATGTTCTTGCCGAGGCAACTGCAGCAGAGGTGACCAGGAAATCGGCGGCCTGGATGCAGCAAACAAGCACAGTGGACCGGCCTGCGACAACCGAGGCGGCCCAAACCCCTGAGAAGCACGCTGAAGCCAGCCACTGAGGAACCACCACCACACATCATGGCGATCTCGACTCCCTCACTGGCACCGAGGATGAAGAGGAAGACATCCACCGGCTCCAGGCGGAACGAGACTGGCACGAGCGGCGAGGTCGTAAGTCGGGGTTCCAGTGCGCCAGGTGCAGGGGTGACCATCCATGGTCGGAATGCCAGTTCTTCGACACAATATGCTGACACTGCGACAAGTGGGGCCACATCACCAAGGTGTGCTGGTTCAAGCAGAACCCTAGTCCCTGGCTTCTGTCGAGACAGCAGCCCCCAGAGATGAGACGGCACCCCCCCAGAAACAGAGACCGACATGCCGAGAGCCGATGGAGCCGGGAGGGAAGAAACAGGCATCTCAACAAGGCTCGACAACGAGAAGAAACCCACCAAACAGTTGTTATTGGCCACTCTTCAAACTGGGATGCCCAGAAGGTACACATGGAGGTGGGCATCAAAGACCAACCATGCAAAATGGAGGTGGATTCCAGATCTTACTTCTCCATGGTCGCTTGGTGGGAAATCAAGCGCCTGGTGCCTACCATCCATAGGCGTGAACTGGAAAGCCAGAAGCGCATCCTTAAAGACTACCAGGGGAACCGCATCCCTGTGGTTGGAATTGGACACTTTAAAATCACATTCAAAGGGCGCACCAAAATACTTCCCCTAACCATCATGGACAAGGACCGCCCTAGCCTTTTGGGACTACAATGGTTCGTACCATTGGGAATAGAAGTGACGGGCACCAACCACATCGCCGAGGCGGACTGGGAGGAGCAGCTCACAAAAGATTTCCAAGAGGTCTTCGACGGCAGCCTAGGCAAGTACCGAGGGCCCCCGATTTCCTTCAACCTAGACCCTAACATTGCCCCAATCCGCCTTAAACCCCGGTGAGTACCCTTCGTGCTCAAACCTAAGATCGACAAGCAGTTAAACAAGCTCATCGAGCAAGGGGTACTCGAGCCGACAGACCATGCCAGGTGGGAGACCCCCATAGTCATCCTGGTAAAACCAGATGGGTCAGTGAGAATTTGTGGTGATTACAAGGCCACCCTCAACCGCGCTCTGCAACAGAGCACCTACCCCCTCCCAGTGGTACAGCACCTTCTGCACTCACTGGGGAAGGCAAGGTTTTTGCGAAACTCGACCTGGCGCAGGCTTACCAGCAATTGCCGGTCGACGTGGAAACTGCAGAGGCATAAACCATAGTCACCCACCATGGGACCTTCTGCTGCAAGAGTCTCCAGTTCGGAATCAGCGTAGCCCTAGGGGTCTTCCAGAGCCTAATGGAGAGGCTACTCCAAGGTATCAAGGGGGTAGTGCCCTATTTTGATGACGTGTTGGTGTCAGCGGCCAACCAAAAACAATTGGAGAGCTGTTTGAGGGAGGTACTTCAAAAATTCAAAGACTCAGGCTTAAAAGTCAAGAAAGAGAAATGCCAGCTGTGCACCGAGAGAGTCGAATTCCTAGGGTACCTCCTAGACCAGCACGGGATCCACCCAATGGAAAAAAATCAGGGCCATCAAGGAAGCCTTTAGACCGAGTAATAAAACCGAACTGCAGGCATTTCTGGGACTGATTAACTTCTATAATGTTTTCCTGCCCCAAAAGGCGACTGCAAAAGGCGACCGTTGCATAGGCTGCTGGACAAGACAGCCACCTGGAACTGGGGAAGGTGAGAGGAAAACGCATTCAACCGAACAAAAGACCTACTCACATCGGACACTGTTCTCATCCAATACAGTGAGACCCTACTGCTAGCAGTAACATGCGACGCATCCCCCTTCAGCATCGGGGCCATCCTCAGCCTGACATAAAAGAGGTGTCCGCCGCCTTCTTCTCAAGAACCCTCTCAAAACCGGAAAGGAATTACAGTCAGCTGGATAAGGAGGCCCTGGCAATCGTTGCCGCCGTAAAGAAGTTCCACGAGTACCTTTATGGCAGAACCTTCACCATCATCACTGACCACAAACCGCTGCTCGGGATTCTAGCAGGGGACAGGGCCACCCTGAACATTCTATCCCCTAGAATGACAAGGTGGTCTGAATTCCTTGCTGCCTACAATTACCGGCTAACCCATTGGCCCGGTAAGACAATCTCACATGCAGATGCCTTAAGCCGCACTCCGTTGCCCGACATGGATGCTGACCCAGCACCTGCCAAGTCGACCCTGAGCATAGAGACCTTACCCAATCTCCCCCTGACTACGTCAGACATTGCCCGGGAAACCAATAAAGACAAATGTCTGGCGCAGGTTTTAAACTGGGTGGAGAAAGGATGGCTGGAGAAAGACAACAATGAACAAGTCAGGACCTTCCAGAGCTGGCAAACAGAACTCTTTACACACAAAGGTTGCTTACTATGGGGGGACAGGGTGGTTATCCCAGAGAAATTACAGAAAAGGGTTTTGGACATGTTACACCAAGGGCACCCGGGCATCGTTAGAACAAAAGCTCTGGCCAGAAGTTACGCTTGGTGGCTAGGGATGGACAAGGAAATCAAAGCCTGAGTGGCATCGTGCAGGCAATGCCAAGAATCCAGGCCAAGCCCTCCCGCCGCCCCAATCCTGGAATGGGAAACCCCCAGAGGGCCATGGTCCAGGATTCACATAGACTTCGCCGGGCCCACAAAGGGACACACGTTCCTGATAACGGTAGACGCTTACTCCAACTGGTTGGAGGTAAGCAACATGAGAACGACTACCACAGAGGCCGTTATCAAAGAACTCAACAAACTATTCTCAATCCATGGCCTCCCAGATGTAATTGGATCTGACAACAGGCCCCAATTTACTGCGCTACCATTCAAAAAATTCCTACCGGAATGGGGAATACAGCATGCACTGACAGCACCAGCACATCCGGCGGTGAATGGGAGGGTGGAACGAATGGTACAATTTACCAAAAAAACAATCCAAAAAATTGAAACCGGAGAAATACAAGAAAAGATTAATAAAATGCTATTTATACAACATATAACTCCAAACACGACAACCAACAAAAGCCCGGCAGAACTATTAATGGGGAGGAAATTAAGGTCCCCACTAGATAGGCTGCACACCACGTTCAACCCAGAGAAACCCCCCGACTCATCTAGCAAGCACCAAACATTTGCACCGGGCGACACAGTATATGCAAAGAACCTCACAAGGGACCCACTCTGGATACCAGCAACAATAACCCAAGTAACAGACGGACGAGCAATAACCCAAACAACCGACGGATGAGCATGGAAAAGACATATCGATCAGCTAAGATTGAGAACTAACACGGGAAATACAACCGACATGGAAAAAGATAAGGAAACCATAGAGGGAAGGGGAAACCCAAACAGCACCCAAGAAAGAGAGGGAAACTCCGCAATGCAAAACAAACAAACCCAACAAGAAAGAAACCAGAAATACTCACCAGCAGAGCCACAGACAGATGGCCAGCCCGAAGCCTCGCTTGGAAGGTACAGCCAAGCCAGTTCGAGCCAGTTCCACCCGCCTGGAAAGACCGGGCAGGAACAACCGTGCCAGCAGCTCGACCAGCCCAGGTAGACTGGGAGGGAGCTATGGCGAAAGGCCGGACTCACCCTTCCAGGCGGTTCCATTGATGAGGCAGAGAGAAACACAGACCCTGACCAAACCGGCCAGAGACCAAGAGACAACTAACCTGTGCAGGTCCAGTAGACAAGTGCGGAGCCCCGCCTACTTACGGGACTATGCCACGTAGGACCAAACCAAGAGGGGAGGGGTGTTCTGTATTTGCATTCTTGTAAATCTGTGTTCTGATTGGCTAAGACGCACAGCACTCGGATTGGTCAAGTGTGCAGCACTGATTGGCCATTATGAAGCAACTGCGATTGGCCGAGCCCATTGCAGGAGATTTGAACGGCTGTCATTGGCTGCGGCGCCCTGTGCAAGACTGATATAAGCCGCTGCCAATCTGAGCCTAGCAAGCCAATCTACCTTACAAATAAAGAGCTAAAAGTCACTTGCCTCGCATCTCTTCTTGGGACCGATCTACCAATATAACACAAGGGACCTGGGGCTGTCTCCTCCTCCTCCTCCCCACTGCATTCCTCCAAAGCCAACGAGGCTTTTGACCTCCATCAGCCCCAGCTCTGGCTCGTCCTCCTCCACCGACTCAGGCTCCAACCGTACTTTATGGTGGGGTCCTTTCTGAGCTTAGTTGTTTTCTTGCAAATCTTTCATTACCAACTAGGGAATGTCATCAATGCTGGAAGGGAGTGGGGTTTTCTCTCTGTTTTTATATAAATGGCTTGCTGGCACTCAGACAAATCAGCCATCAACAGGCACATTGAGATAAATAACATCTACATACCTTTGAAAAGAGGTAATTAAAAACCTGGAAAGGAAACCAAACGACCAAAACACCTCCTCACCAGCAGTCAACACCCAAATAACACCAAGATTAGCATTAGACCTACAATCAAGAAGCAAAAAACTATTCCAATCGAGGAACTGCTAAACTAGTTAACAGTAAACAACAGGCCAATCCAGGAAACACAAGGACCACTCATATCTACATCGACAAGGCAAACCATTAGTATATAAAAATAAGAGCATACCTCACTCTCCTCCAGCACTGTTAATGTTACCTGGCTGCATAATGTAAAAAATCAGCACCCACCCATCCTCCTAAGGAATGAAATATTTTTCAGGATATTAAAAGGGCAGGACAGAATATTTCCCCTAAAGGAGAAATGGAAAAAAAATCTTAAGGGAGGTAGAAACCAGCACCCATCTTCCTCCCACAAGCAGAAACTGAGGAGGCCAGCTTTTAGAAATGCAGATTTGGTAATCCGTTCAGAAAGACTGGGTCAGACAAAAACTTCAGTTAAGCAACAAGTCAAAGGCTGACAAGATTAACTCAGGCAAACACCTAGGATTTGCATTTCCCCTTTTGCCTATAGAGCCAGCCATGACCCCTACATGACCCCACAGGGATCAAAAGGTATGAAACCCACCCACTCTCAGCTCCATTTTGTCAGCTGTCCCAGAATCACATGCTGTTGGTGGTTCTGCTCATCAATAAATCAACTTTCTTTCCAATCATACCCAATTTTATTCCTGGCTTGGAACTGGACCTGGATTTTTCCTCCAACAGTAATGAAATATCTGCAAGAAAACAACCAAGTTCGGATAGTACCAAGGACATCATAGTCGTCTTCCTCTTCCTCCTCTCCTTCTCCACTCCACTCCATAAACCCCACTCCCTTCTAGTATTGATTATCTAGTTGGGTAAGGAAATATCTGCAAGAAAACAACCAAGCTCAGAGATCACCAAGGACCCCACAATCCTCTCCTCTTCCACCATTCCACAAACCCCACTACCTTCTAACACTAATGAAGTTACCTAGTTGGGTCATGAAACATCTGAAAGAAAATAACCAAGCTCAAAGATCACCAAAGACCTCCACAGGGACCACAATTCACTATGCATAACTCTCTGCTATATGCCTACTTGTGATTAAAGGAAGGTACATCATGCTGGTCAGGCCGTTTCCTTCTTTCAAAATTAATGCTGAGATTATGTTGTAGAACATAAACTCGGGATTAACGCAGCTGTACTCTTTTGGTTCCACTCCTGATCATCACTTAACCAGTCCTGGTTCCCCTTGGCTTTAAAAGGAGGAGGAAAAAAACAACAACATTGCGTGGATTACTCTTGCTTTATTTTTCTTTATCGGACTGTTTCTGAAAAAACAAAAAAGAAAGCTGCGGGGGCGAAAGGGAATAGATTGCTTGGCCTTTTCAGGATGAGTGCAGAGGAGGTGAAAAGACTCAAAAGAGCTAAGGCTGAAAGTGTTTGTTTGCCAGGCAATTTAAACCCCACGCTGGATGTGATCCGCTCAGGCTGGCAAACAAAACAAGATTGAACAAATCATTAAAAGCTCAGTGGGTTGAGATGGCAGTTGTAAGCTCACCTGCTGGAAGATATTTTGGGCAGGATAGAAATACCAGCTTAGAAAATTAAAAAAAAAAAGAAAAGAAAAGAAAAAGAAAGAAAAGAGAAGCATTTTACTGGAGACTCTGATGGTTCATAATGGAACAATCATCTATTTCTTTCTAGCTTGGCTTTGCTTGGAAAAAGAATGACTAACAATCAGGGCTGGGCTTCAAAATTTTTAGCAAGGGGGTTCTCTGTCCGGTGGCTGGGTGGGCACAGTCATGGTGGGCGTGGCTTAGTCAGCCTCCAGCACCATGGCAGGGTTAGGGTTAGCGGGTTTTTTTCCCCTCCCCAGACTCCAGAGGTCTTTCTTGAGCCTCCAGGAGGGAGAAAATGGCCTTCCTGGGCTCCAGAGGCTCTCTGGAAGCTGGAAATGGGCCCATTTCCAGCCTTCCTGAACTTCCGGGAGGCCCATTTTTTTCCCCTCCCCAAGCCTCTACATGGGCTCTGCACATGCCTGCATCCAGAATGGGCCATGTCGTGTGATGACGCAGGGTGGGATACAAAACAAACACGGTCACAGAAAACAGGTGAAGCCCCTTTTATTCCTTCAGTTTGCTTCCAAGCTCTGGATGTTAAGTTTGGAGCATGGGTGCGAATGATGGAGACGAGCCGGTAGAAACAGTGAACTTCAAACTCTTTATTTACATATTGTGACAGCTCAGCTCAAAGCTGCTCTAGCCTTACTTATATAGGCAACTCATTAACTACTTAACCAATAGCGAACCTGGAGCGCTAGCTCCGTTAACCAATGGGAATGGCCTGTTAATGGCCAATCGGATGCTCCTGAACGGGCCAATCCGATCCTGCCATTAACAGCCAATCAGAAGTGCAGGGCCAGAACCCTGCACTAGACTTCAAGCTCAATGATAACTTTATTGGTATTATGCATTCACAACACCCCTTTTCCCCGGCTTCTGCCCATGGGGCGCGGTGACATAGTCCTGAAGGTAGGATGGTTGTTTAATTAGTCTTTTCGATTTTCGCAAGATGCCTGGCGGTTGGCTGCACTCTTGCTGAGGTAGATCGTCGTTTAGCGGTAGGGGTGCCTCTGGTTCCGAGTTCGCGTTCTCATTGTCATCACTATCACTGGCCATTTCCTGAGGTGCATTCACTCCGGTCCCTGGTTCCTGTTCCTGCGTTTCCGTTCCATTATCAGTCTCTTCGAAAAGGTTTCCTTCTAATAGTAATTCGCTTTCCTCTGTATCTCCCCCCCCCTCAGTTTGGTCAAAAGGGAGTTCGGAAGTGTGAGGTGGTAGCCGCGATTGTAGCTGATCTATGTGGTGCTTCCAAAGTCTATCGTCAGGGCACTGAACGAGGTATGATCTTGGGCCAGTTACGCGGATTACAGTTGCCTCTACCCACAGCGGATCACCCGATAAGTTTTTAGCAAATACTAGATCGCCTACCTGGAAGGTACGGCATCGGCTGCTGGATCCGAGTGGCTTTTCAGGTTCATAGGCTAAGTGTAACTGATCGAGGTGGGAGCGGAGCTTTTGTCCCATTAGCAGTTCGGTGGGAGTTTTGTTAGTGACGCTGTGAGGTGTGATGTGCTGCAGAAAAAGGATCCGGTTGATTTTTTCGTCGATGTTGTCGTAGTCGATCTTTTGGAGAGTCTTTTTGACGAATTGAACCATGCGCTCAGCCCTACCGTTGGCAGCAGGGTGCGCAGGCGAAGTGAGCGCATGTCGAATACCACGGTCAGCCAAGTACTGCTCAAAAGGTAGCGCGGTAAATTGGGGCCCATTGTTGGATACCAGAACATCTGGTAATCCGTGGGTTGCAAAAAGTCTTTCCAGTCTTTTGATGACTGCATCAGTGGTTGTGCTGCTCATTCGGTGAATCTCGAGGCAATTCGAGTAGGCGTCAACGGTTAGCAGAAATGTGTGGCCTTTGGTCGGCCCAGCAAAATCCAGATGGATGCAGGACCAGGGTCCCCACGGCATTTCCCATTCAGTTGGGGTTGCCTTTGGTGGAGTGTTGCTTACTTCTTGGCACCTCTTGCAAGTTTTAACCCATGATTCGATTTGTCTATCGATGCCTGGCCACCATGCGTAGCTTTGTGCGAGGCCCTTCATGCGCACGATGCCAGGATGGCCATTGTGCAAGGTTCTTAGCAGCGTCTGTTGGAGTCATTCTGGGATAACGACTCTATCGCCCCAGATGACACAGCCCTTCTGTGAGAACAACTGTTTGATGACTTTTGAATGGTGCGAAATCATCTGGTATTTAGTCCAATGGCCATCCGCGTTCCACCCACGTGAGGACTTGCGCCAAGATGGGGTCGCGTTTTGTTTCTCTCGCGTTTTGTTTCTCTCGCGATGTCACGGGCAGTCAATGGCAGCGTGTGAAGTGTCTCGATCTGCAACGCTGTCATTGTTGGTGCAGGATCGTTGATAGTGTCAGGGAATGGTGTACGGCTCAGCACGTCGGCGTGTGGAATGGCTTTACCAGATGATATTGTACCCAATAATTGTAGGCAGCCAAGAATACTGACCAGCGGGTCATTCTGGGAGAAAGTATGTAGGGAGTTGGCTTGTCCCCAGCGATGATCCCCAGCAATGGTTTGTGGTCAGTTACAATGGTGAAAATCCAGCCATACACGTACTCATGAAACCTTTTAACTGCTGATACAATCGCCAGGGCTTCCTTATCGATGTGGCTGTAATTTCGCTTGGTTTTCGAGAGCGTCTTTGAGAAGCAAGCAACAGGGGCTTCGTTACCGTTAGGTAACACATGGCTCAAAATGGTGCCCACTCCAAAAGGCGATGCATCACAGGTTATGTTTATTGGCAAAGTCTCATTGTACTGCATCAGCACGGCGTCCGAAGTCAGTAGTTTTTTTACATTACGGAACGCCTGCTCTTCTTGTGACCCCATACCCAGCTTGCTTTTTTATCTAAAAGATGATGTAACGGTTCAGCAACAGTCGCCTTGTGTGGCAAGAAAACATTATAGAAGTTGATGAGGCCTAGGAACGCCTGGAGGTCGATCTTGTTCTGGGGCCTGGGAGCGTTCTTTATTGCTCTTAATTTACTATCAGTAGGGTGAATACCCTGACTGTCAATTAGGTACCCTAAGAATTCAACACGATCGGTACACATTTTGCATTTATTTTTTTTGACTTTCAGGCCTGCTTCCTGAAATTTTCATAATACCGATCTTAAATGCTCCCGCAAGATTTTTTGAGTGGAGACAGCAATAAGCACATCGTCAAAATAGGGGACAACGCCCTTGATCCCCTGCAATAGTCTCTCCATTAGGCTCTGAAAGATCCCTGGGGCTACACTGACTCCGAATTGAAGCCGCGTACACTTAAAGGCACCTCGGTGTGTTACGATAGTCTGTGCCTGTGCCGTTGTTTCGTCAACCGGCAATTGCTGATAAGCCTGAGCTAAGTCTAGTTTAGCGAAGACTTTTCCGGCCCCCAGGGAACGGAGGAGGTGCTGTACCACCGGCACCGGATATGGGTTCTGTTGCAGGGCATGGTTTAGGGTGGCTCGGTAGTCAAATTCTAATGGAGCCGTCCGGCTTAATGGGTGTCACAATCGGCGTTTCCCAAGGGGAGTGATCCGTTGGCTTTAAAACTCCCTGGGCAATCAACTTATCCCTGGGCAATCAACTTCCTGGGCAATCAAAACTCCCTGGGCAATCAACTTATCAAGCTGCTCGTCGATTTTCGGTTTTAGAGTGAACGGAACTCGATGAGGCTTAAGGCGGATGGGAGCTATCTTCGGATTAAGGCTAAAGGATATTGGGGTCCGCTTGTACTCGCCTAGCTTTTCCTCGAAGACGTCCTTGAATTCGTGGGCGAGGTCTTCCTCCCAGTCACTGCTGCCAATTCAGTTAATGCCTGCCACTTCGATGCCGAGTGGTGTGAACCACTGTAGGCCCAACAGGCTAGGCCGGTCCTTATCGATCACTGTCAAGGGTAAGTATGCCATGCGGTTCTTGAATGTAATCTGGACTTGACTGGATCCTGCAACTGGGATTCGGTTCCCCTGGTAGTCTTTTAGCACAAGCCGTTGGAATTGAAGGTCTTGGCGCCGGATAGTGGGGATGAGTTGCTTGAGGGTCTTCCATGAGACCATTGAAAGAGACGACCCCGAGTCTACTTCCATCTGACAGGGCTGATTTTCAATTTTTACGTTGACCTGAATTTTCTGAGTGTCTAATGAAGAGGTATGGCCAATAGTGAGTGTTTGGTAAGCCTCTTCTCGTCTCGCTAGACGGTTCATGGGTCGGTTTCCTAGGAGTGGTTTACTGGTTCTCGCCTTACCCCTGTAAGGTAAGATTCCCCGTTGATTGGCAGAGATTGGTTTCTTTCGAGGTCTGGCTGGGTTCGAGGAGGCTTCTGCAGACCCGACCGATGTGGCCTCATTTCCTGCACTCATGGCAGAGTGCGTCGCGGAATTTGCAAACAGAGCGGTAATGGTTGGCTCTGCAGTCTGCGCACGGCTGCTGTGACTTCGGTCATCATTCCCGATTGGACCGCAGGCGATGAACCTCTTCTTCGTCGCTATCTGATGACGAAGAGAGGTCCTCATGATGGGCCGTGGAACGTTGCCGTTCTGCATTAGGTGAAATGTCGCTGTCTGGTTGGTGGGTTGGAGTGCGAATTCGGCGTAGTTGAGCAGCCGACTTCTTGGTCGCCTCCGCTGCTGTAGCTTCAGCTATGGTGTTTTTATGGGTGATGTCACCCTTTGCCATTATTTTGCTCTGTACGTTTAGAGCGTCTAGCCCAAGAATTACTCTGTCTCTCAAAGCCTCTTCCAGGTTGGCAAAATCGCAAAGGCCTCCCAAGTTCCAGAGGTCTGCAATGAAATCGGCAATGCTTTCTCCTTTCCACTGGTTCCGTTGGTAGAACTCGTGTCGTCTTACGAGCGTTGGAACGGTGAGTGCGTAGTGGACCCTTAGCAGCGGTTCAAGGATGTCCCAGTCCATGGCCTTCACTTCAGCCGGTTTTGCTAATGCCTTAGCCATTTTAAAAACCGTTGGCCCCCAGTGCGTCAGGAATACCACCTGTTTCTTCCCGGCCGTTGCATCCTTCAGATTATTTGTTTCTAAAAACATTTGGAAACAATCCATGTCCTCTTGAGCTGGATCGAATGGAGCGGGTGGTATTGCGCCGCCGGACATGGTTCCACCGTTGTGTGCTTCCGTCACATGCTTAGTTGGCTCTGATGTCATCCAATCCCATCCTCGTCGCCAGTGTTAAGTTTGGAGCATGGGTGCGAATGATGGAGACGAGCTGGTAGAAACAGTGAACTTCAAACTCTTTATTTACATATTGTGACAGCTCAGCTCAAAGGCTGCTCTAGCCTTACTTATTATATAGGCAACTCATTAACTACTTAACCAATAGCGAACCTGGAGCGCTAGCTCCATTAACCAATGGGAATGGCCTGTTAATGGCCAATCGGATGCTCCTGAATGGGCCAATCCGATCCTGCCATTAACAGCCAATCAGAAGTGCAGGGCCAGAACCCTGCACTAGACTTCAAGCTCAACGATAACTTTATTGGTATTATGCATTCACAACACCAGATATCTTTGATGGGAGACAAAAAAAACTCCCACACAGTTACACAAAGAAGGAAAAAAGCAACACATACCAGGCAAGATAAAGGGCTGGAGGATGTCCACATATAACACACACTGGGAAGGATGCCAAAGTCAGAGAGGAACCATAAACTAGAGATATTTCTATGCTTTGTTTCCAGCGTTTGCTCTTACGCAGGTCTGTCCTCTTTTCCAGTTGTCACAGCTGCAGCCCATGAAGAGGATCGAGGCCCTCTCCTCCTGAGTAGACCATGTCTCTCCTTTATCCTCTCCTCCCTATGTGCCCTAGGATGGAGAGGGATGGGCCTGGGTCCTCCTCTGACTGCTCAGCTGATCTTTCCTCTTCCCCAGCCTCCTCCACAACCTCTGGAGCCACACTTCCACTCCTTGTCGTCTGTTCCTCCTCTCCCTCAGAGTCAGTCTCCAATAGGGGCATGACACCTGGGGAGTCCTGGAAGGGGTGGGGAAGGGCAGGTGGGACCAGCCAGGAGTGGGATTAGGGGTTTTTCTGAACTGTGCAGAATCTTAGCTAGGGGAATCTCCCGAACCCCTGTGAACCCCCAGCAGCCCATCCCTGCTTACAACAATTGGAAGAAAGTTGGCCTGATTTGCATCTGAACCAGATTTCTGCAGCTTTTAAACAATATGCAAAGCATTACTGTTCTCAGAAACATCAATTTTTTTCTAAATTCTGCAGTGAAATTGACCATAAGAGAGCTGGAAGGGGTCTTGGAAGCCTTCTAGTCCAACCCCCAGCTGAAGCAGGAAACCATGTACTATTCCAGACAAATTGCTGTCCAGTCTTTTAAAACAAATTGAAAGAGTAATGTGTGTTATGGAAAAGGCAGCTCCGACTGGCATGGATTCATTACAAAGAACACGTGATGGTTTGGTAAATGGGTTTGCAAAAGTTGTGGTGATATTGCAAGTCATTTTGATTTGGTGTGGATTAAATTTCTAAAGCAAGGGACGATTCGAAATAGTTTTCCCATGGAATTTGTTCATTGCTTTGAGATTTATTATATGTCTAGTCCAGGGGTCTACAAACTTGGTAACTCCAAGAATTGTGGACTTCAACTCTCAGAAATCCCTGACATGGCCAGCTGAGGAATTTTTGGAGTTGAAGTCCACAAGTCTTTAAGTTGTATCAGGCTCCAGCATATAATTTTTATATACTGTTGTTGCTCTCTAGCCCCATCTAGTGGCCAGAGAGACAAATACCAAGTATATCATCTGACCCAACCTCGTTATCCATTAGCCTGCACTGTCAAAACAAGGGCATGCTTGGAAGCCAGAGTCCTTTAGCATTTGGAGAAGGTTGAAGCACAAAGAGGAATCATTCTTAATCTGTGGCACATGATCATCCAAGGACAAACCCACATCCCACACAAAGAACATCACTGGTGAGATTTAGATTGCTTGTATTTACTCATTGTTATGCTCACAGTAACTTAATACTGTCTATCTGGTCTTTGGTTCTCATTGTATGTATCCTTATTGTCCCCAGTTTCACCATATCCTGTTCTTTCAATAAAGCATCCAGATCTACGTACACAGTCTGTTTTATTGGAGGATAGGTAGGTTTAGCTGCATGTCGAGATGCATGCAGACTAATGCGTGGTGAGGACAGAACAAGTTACCAAGTTTGGAGACTTCTGGTCTAGTCTAAAGAACAGAAGGACTAGGCATGATAGCAGTCTTCCAATATTTGAGTGGCTGTAACAGAGAAGAAGGGGTCAACCTATTTTCTAAAGCATCCGAGGACAAGACAAGAAGTAACAGGTAGAAACTTATCAAGGAAAGATCCAACCTAGAACTACGGAGAAATTTCCTGTCACTAAGAACAATTAACCGGTGGAATGGCTTACTCCAGAAGTTGTAGGTCACTGGAGTTTTTAAAGAAGAATTTGGACAGTCATTTGTTCAAAATGGTATAGGGCCTCCTGCTTTAGCAGGTGTTAGACTAGAAGACCTCCAAGGCCCCTTCCAATTTTGTTATTCTATAATTTGCAGCCCTGTTTTGGCGGCACATCAAACTGATTTCAGACTGTTTTGAAGACATTATAGTGTGATATTGGCAGGGTGGCCCATTTTTGGCTCTTGTAATTCAGGTGCTTTTGAAACAGTTAAAATATCTCATTCACACGCAACCATTAAAACCTGTTTAAATCCAAGTCTGTTGTGAGCAAAGAAGACCATAGGAATGCAAGAAAGATCCTGAAAATAATCATTACATTGCAAATTGACTTAAAACCACAACCTTGGCTTTTACTTATATTTTCCAACAAAGCATTTGACCATTTATTTTTAAAATCGAATTTAAATATTCATGGATTTCATTATCAAAACTCAATTTTGCCCCCATATGGCCCAAAGATTTCTCACAGCATTTACTCCTGGAAATAAAATATCTTTTTTACAGTACTTGATCCAAAAAGTTCCACAACCATAATGGAAATAAATATTAACTTTCCAATGAAGCTTATAATGGATAATATTCTATTACATTTTCCTTCTGCGTACTTATGGCTGACAAAATACATGCCCAATGACATTTCTGTCAGTCCAATAGATTGAAATTTGTCTCCTCATAAATCTCAGTTTAGTTAATGAAAGCCTTTTGTAGACTATGACCCCAAATACATTTTCTAAACAACCTATCAATCTGAAGAAAATATTTATTTAGCATTAATAAAGGCTTTGCTTGAAAGAACGTAAATAAAATATGAGGCAATATTCATTTTAATAACAGTAATTTTGGCTACAGAGATAATGGAATTTCAATCCCTCTCTTTGTATCAGGGATGGGATTCTTCCAGTTTGGACTGGTTCGGGTGAACTGGATGTTAAATTTGCATCTGGTTCACCCAACCAGTATTTGAACCAACAGTGGTGAGATTCAAATATTTTCACTATCGGTTCTGTGGACATGGGTTGGTGGGCGTGGCAGGGGAAGGATACTGTAAAATCTCCAGTCAGAGGTGGGATTTGCTGGTTCTTTGAACTACTCAAAATTTCCGCTACCAGTTCTCAAGAACTGGTCAGAACTTGCTGAATATACCACCTCTACTATTTTCACATATATTTTTAAAACCATAAAGTCCCAATAGATTCCCTAGAAATCTCAAACCCTATCTGTTTACATCATTGTGTTGCTAAGTTAGAGTCTAAAAAAAGTAGATTGATCCCTTTTGCAAAGTTAATTTTATAACCAGAATGCATTCCAAAATACCTCTATACAAATAAATGGATTGATTTATTGACGTATTGATTATGAAATATGAAGTTCTGGCCAACTCTTAGCAACCACATAGATTTAGGTAGTCCTCAATTTAAAACTGTAATTGAGCCTGGAATCAGGGTTGTAAATAATTGCGGTCATAGGTTGAGGTATCATCTAATCAGACAGGAAATTTCAATGTTTTTGTTAAGCAAATATTACAGTCAATAATTGAATTTGAGCCATACTTTTGCATACGGGTAGTCCTCAATGTATTACCGCAATTGAGCCCAATATTTCTGTTGCTAAATGAGACAGATGTCAAGGGAGCTTTGCCCAATTTCACAACCTTTTCTGCCACACTTGTTAAGTGAATCACTGCTGTTATTCAGTTAGTGTAATGTATGCATCATTTTGGGTGAATTATGCAAAATTTCATATTGATTAATTGATTTATATATAGGTATATATAGGTATATTGAAGGTGGTGACCCTTTGAGAGCTGCATGCAATTTATAGGGACACGGGGGCTCAGTGGCTGAGATGCTGACCTTGTCGATCAGAAAGTTTGGCAGTTTGAACCCCTAGTGCCACGTAATGGAGTGAGCTTCCGTTACTTGTCCCAGCTTCTGCCAACCTAGCAATTCGAAAGCATGTAAAAAAGCAAGTAGAAAAATAGGGAGCACTTTGATGGGAAGGGAACAGCGTTACGTGCACCTTCAGCATTTAGTTATGCCGGCCACATGACCATGGAGACGTCTTTGGACAGAGCTGGCTCTTTGGCTTTGTAATGGAGATGAACAACGCCCCCTAGAGCTGGAAACGATTAGCACGGGTGTGCTAATCCTTTACCTAAAGGGACAATAAAGTTATTCTAAGTCTAGTAACACGGCTATTAAGAGAAGCGGCTTCCCAACTGAGTTTGCTTGTGAGAAGGTCGCAAAAGGTGATCACGTGACCCTGGGACACTGCAAAATAAATCATAAGCACCTGCCAATTACCAAGTGTCCTAATGGGGATGCTGCAACGGTTGTAAGCGTGAATAATTGTCATGTCACTTTTTTCAGTGCCATTGTAACCTTGAGTGGTCACTAAATGAATGACTACAAATTGAGGACTACTTGTCTATGGTGATGTTCAGTCATCCAGATCATGGTTGTCCCAAAGGTATTTTTTCAAGAGGGAACTGGACTTTCATTGATTTTTTTTTTTTTTGGGTTTATCTTTCATTCTTTGTTTTTCTTCGGTTCTCCAAACTGAAGAAGCTTCTTGGATGAGAAGTGAAACGTCTTCAAGGAAAAACAAAGTCCAGTCACTAAATTGCAGTTTGGAGAACTGAGGAACCTTCCTGGATGAGCAATGAAACGTCTCCAAGGAAAAAGTCCAGTTGCCTCCTGAAAAAGCACTTTTGGGACGACCATGACCTGGATCAGTGGTGGTATTCTACCGGTTTGGCCCGGTTCTGCTGAGCCAGTAGCACCGATGAGCAGCAAAGACCAAACTGGTTCTCTCTGCGGCTCTGCCGTTGGGCCTGCCCGCCCTCCTGGGCTCCCTTTTTCACCTTTATTCCCTGCTCCTGAAGCGCAGCTGCTTTGTGGGGCACGCAGCAGCTGCTGAAGCAACAGGGAGAGTGCAGGCTTGCAGGAGGTGAGTTGGAACGGACAACCTGTGCAAAGGGCGCGTTTGGCACATGCGTGCATGCGAGGTGTATGCACATGTGCAAAGCGGTAAACACATGTGCAAAGCGGTAAACTTTACCGCCTACTGAACCGGCGGTAAAAATCTTTGAATCCCACCACCGCTGACCTAGGTGAGGGAGAATCTCTACAGGCTTTGAGCTACACAGTTTGAGATGAACACCCTTTGAGTGGTGTGGGAATAAGGAATGGATTTCCAGAGGAAAAATGGCAGACTACAGGAACCAGGAGCATCACTCAGGTGACCCTGAGGACACAAATAAGACCTCCAAGTGGCCTCAACGACTCTCTAAAAGAATGCAAATGACCAGCTGTCTGCAAGGAATACAAATCCTTCTGTCTCCACCATCCAATCAGAGCGGAAGAAGCTTCCTGGATGAGAAGCGAAACGTCTTCAAGGAAAAATAAAGAAAGTCCAGTTGCTAAATTGGAGCTTGGAGAACTGAAGAAGAAGCTTGTTGGATGAGTGAAATGCCTTCAAAGAAAAAACAACAACAGGAAAGTCCAGTTGCCTCCAGAAAAAGCACCTTTGGAATATATTCTGCCTTAAGTTCTTGAAGAAAGCGCTGGCTTAAAATTAAACTCAAACCAAGCACACCCATATCACCATGGTTTTTCAGCATCCATTCTCCCATAATTTTTGAATTCCAGGTTCTAGGAATCCTAAACAAATGCTATTTTTTGGAGATCTCTCAGCATTCATACAGGTCATCTTCTCTTTGAGAAACCGTACAGCTGTAACTTCGTGATGCATCCCGGTTTGCTTAATGGCACAAAGTGACTCCCTTCTGACAGACTGAACAGCCACCTGGACTCTAAGCAAGAAGAGAAGAAAATTAGCAGAATTAAAAGGCCAGGATAACTAGGTCGCTGTTACTTGGCATGCAGGGAGAAAAGGGAAGGTAAGATCCTTGCCCAGTCAGGTTTGAAGGATGGGGAAATTCCTAAAAAAGCAGTGATGAATGTAAGTAAAATAAAGCCCAGGGGAACTTTTTGGATGAGATTGGACAACCATTTGTCTGACATTAGTCCTCAACTTACCACCACAATTGAGCCTGAAATGTTGGTTGTTAAGCAGGACCATTTGTTAAGTGGATTTTGTCTTGTGGGAAGAAGTATCCATCTGGTTCAGTGCCAAGCCGGGAGGAAAGCACTGGAAATAAAATGGAGGCTGGAGGCTGATTGGAAAGAGGGTCCATTTATTGATGAAGCAGAACCAACAGCAGTCCACAGTCAGCTGACAAAATGGAGTTGAGAGTGAGAGGTTTTTATACCTTCTTTGAGCTTTGCACTTGAGCTTCCTGTTCCTGTGCAAGAACATGTGTTCTATTGGCTATTGCAGGGGTTATGTAGGGGTCAAAGCTGGCTCTATAGGCAAAGTACAAATCTAGGTGTTTGTCTGAGCTACGTTTGGTTGAAGTTTGGACTGTTCTGAGGGTGATGCAATCATTCATATTGTTGCTTAATGGTTTTGCCCTGTGTTGGATCTTGAGAGAGGGCTGCTTCTAATCCTACCCTTCTGCCTTTGTATAGAATAGAATAGAATAGAATAGAATAGAATAGAATAGAATAGAATAGAATAGAATAGAAAATATGGAATGGAATGGAGTGGAGTGGAGTGGAGTGGAGGTGGAATGGAATGGAATGGAATGGAATGGAATAGAATAGAATAGAATAGAATAGAATAGAATAGAATAGAATAGAATAGAATAGAAAATATGGAATGAAGTAGAGTGGAGTGGAATAGAATAGAATAGAATAGAATAGAATAGAATAGAATAGAATAGAATAGAATTCCTTATTGCCCAAGTCTTCAGTGCATAAGCTCTCAGTGTGCATAAAAATACATTTGTCAACAATCATAAGATACAACACTTAGTGATAGTCATAGCATACTAAATAAGCAATCAAAATCATACTAGGGTACTAAAGAAAACAACATCAATCATAAAGATACAAGCAACAAGGTTATAGTCATAAGTAAGAGGAGATAGGTATTAGGAAGGATGAAAAGAATAATAGTAATACAGTCTTAGTAAATAGCTTGACAGTGTGGGAATTGGTTGTTTAGCAGAGTGATGGCATGTGGGGAAAAAAACGTCCTGGTGTTTAGTTGTTCAAGTGTGCAACGCCTATAACACTGCTTTAAAGGTAGAAGGTGAAACAATTGATGTCCAGGATGTGAGGGGTCTGTAGTTATTTCAATACGTTGTAACATCTGAACTGCAAATAATCCCACCGTTAAAAAAAAAAATCAAAAATATTTTGCAACTGCTTTGAAATGGCAGCAGAGGCTAACTCCTCACCTTTTCCATCTGCTGGGTTTCTGGAGTTGATAGTACTGGCCTTTTGATTAGGTAGAAAAGTGGATTACTGTATACAGAAACCATCTCTCTCCTTCCCTCCTCTTCAAGCAACACGAGAAGAGGGTGAGCTTGGAAGAGCTCATAAAGCCAGAATCCTTTCAGGGAAAAATTATATCGGTGCAATTTGTACATTATTATTATTATCAGCCGCTCCCCATTGTCCCTTCCCAG
Organism: Hydrophis major; assembly: GCA_033807585.1. Classification (NCBI taxonomy): domain Eukaryota; kingdom Metazoa; phylum Chordata; class Lepidosauria; order Squamata; family Elapidae; genus Hydrophis; species Hydrophis major. The sequence continues at coordinate 370,938,560 of CM066329.1, forward strand.
GACTATCTGGTAAAAATCAGGAAATCTAATTACAAAGGCAAGAGAAGAAAAGGGATGTTTATATTTTATTTTTTTATTTTTTTAAAAAAAAAATTAATTGGATGATAAAGACTTGTGCTTGCTAAAGCTCTGGTTTTAGAGCAGCTAAAAAAAAAGAAAAAACAGAAATATGAGGGTGATTTAGAAATCAAGGAATTTCTATTCTGGCTTCTGTTGGTGGATATGAAAGAATGTGCAGGCTCCAAGCCTTGAGGGAATCTGTGGGGGTGGAAAAACCCAAAATTCTGATTTTTAGTGTATTTTGAAAAGAGGACATCCCTAATTGAGCTGAATAGAAAATGTGCACAGGACATGGAATAAAAGAGTTGGAAGGGACCTGGGAGGGTTTTTTTAAGATTAACAGAGTTGGAAGGGACCTTGTAGGTCATCTAGTCCAAGCAGGAGACCTTACACTATTTCTGACAGATGGCAGTCCAGTCTCTTCTTGAAAGCTTCCAGTGATGAAGCTCCCACAACTTCTGAAGGCAACTTCTGTTCTGTTGGTTGGTTGTTCTCCCTGTCAAAAAAATTCTTCTTATTTCTAGGTTGAATCTCTTCTTGTTCAGTTTCCATCCATTATTCTTTGTCTGGCCTTCAGGTGCCTTGGAAAATATAGAGTGATAAATATATATAGAAGTATGTTGTAACCATGGATACAATAGATATAAGTATGTTGTGTAATATCAAGATTTTATTCCTTTTTCTATGGATTATACTGTATGAAAAAGAAAAAAAATGGTCGCAACTACTGTAGGATGTATAACCTCATGTATATTTTAAAAGGTGCTAATATAACTAGCATATTGTTGTTGCAAAATTGAAATTGCAATGTAAGAAGGAAAATGCACAATAAAAATATTTTTTTTAAAGAAAAAAGAAAATATCTTGAACCCTCTTCTCCTCTCTATGGCAGCCCCTCAAATATTGGAAGACTGCTATCATGTCCTTCCCTGGTCCTTCTCTTCACTGGAGTAGCCATGCCCAGTTTCTGCAACTGTCCTTTATATGTTGAAGAATGGTTTGCTGTAGGTCTTCCAGCCCAACCCACTGCTCATACTACCCTAGACGAATGGCTGTCCAGCCTCCAGTGAACTCACAACTTTTGAAGGCAAGCCATACCACTGGTTAATTGTCCTAACTGTTAGGAAATTGCTCCTGACTTCTAAGTTGGATCTCTCTTTAATGATCTTCCATCCATTACTTCTTCTCTTGCCCTCAGTTGCTTTGGAGAATAGTCCCTCAAGTACCGGAAGATTGCTATTATAAAAGTAAAAGTTCCCCTCGTACATACTTGCTAGTCGTTTCTGGCTCTAGGGGGCGGTGCTCATCTCTGTCACGAAGCTGAAGAGCCAGCGCTGTCCGAAGACGTCTCCGTGGTCATGTGGCCAGCATGAGTAAACGCTGAAGGCGCACGGAACGCCATTACCTTCCCACCAAAGTGTGTCCCTATTTTTCTACTTGCATTTTTTACGTGCTTTCGAACTGCTCGGTTGGCAGAAGCTGGGACAAGGAACGGGAGCTCACTCCATTACACGTTGCTAAGGATTCGAACTGCCGAACTTCCTGATCGACAAGCTCAGCTTCCTCGCCACTGAGCCACCATGTCCCCTTGCTTGTATAATATCCCTAACACCATCTAACCTCCTAAGTCTTAACGGTCCTAATTCACTTCTTTTTCAGGGCTGTTGTAACTTCAAACTTTCAGTAAATGAACTGTTGTAAGTTGAGGACTACTTTGTAGTGGTTTTATTTGGGTTCCCTTCAGTTTTGTCTTGTTTGTTTTGATGAGGAGGAGAGTGGGTTGCCAGGGCACCATCTCATAAATTGTACATGAAAATATTATTATTATATGCTCTAGGTTGACCTTCAATTACGAAAGACTATCAAACACAACACTAAGTCATCCCAGTTTTTAAAATGCAATGCAATGCAATGCAATGCTAGGCCATTTTCTCATCAATCAAACTGTGTGAAGTAGTCAACAACGGTTATATTTTTTTAAAAAAGGCACATGCAAAATTAATTCTAGGATACTTTTTTGAGCCTGTGGAGTTCCAATCGTGTAGCTAGCTCCTCAGATACTGCTAACTACTAAACTTTGTTGTATGTCAACTCTAATGCCCAGGGAATCAAGCGTATGTCACTGCACAAGTTATCAATTGTTGAGGAATTCAAGGAATATATAGAAGGAATATTTTGTTTAGCTAAAAATATCCAAGAATCGGGGATGATATATTTGGATGAAATCCTTCCTCCCCACCTCCCCCTCCCTCTGCCTTTCTTCCTTCCTTCCCTCCCCCTTCCTTCCTCCTTCCCTCCGCCTTCCTTCTTTCCTTCCCCTCCCTTCCCCTTCCTCCCTTTCTTCTTTCCTTCCTTCTTTCCTTCCTTCCCTCCTTCCCTCCCTCCCCTCCCCTTCCTTCCCTCCCTCCTTTCCTTCCTTCCTTCCTTCCTTCCTTCCTTCCTTCCTTCCTTCCTTCCTTCCTTCCTTCCTTCCTTCTTTCCTTCCTTTTTTGCAAGATTGAAAAGGAAACATTTGGCTGATAATGACACCAATTAATGTCCAGTGACTCAACGGACATCTTCATTTTTGCCCAACCCTCAACTGCACCTTCTGACCAGCCCTTGGTACCCTTCTTAGTACCCACTGCAATATCAGACCTCAGCCATCAGGGGGCAGTACAGCCTAATGAGAAAAAAAAAAATCCAGAATTGGATACCTAGTTGACTCCAATCAAGGACCACAGGATATGAATGCGACCAAAATCCAAAGGTATTTCATGACACAATCCAGTGGCTTCCATTTTATGTTGATTAATCATCACATTTGGTTGATATCTACAAGAGTGACACGATAACCGTATTCCAATCTAAGGGGCTGTCACAGAGAAAAGAATGTCAACTTATTCTTCAAAGCACCAGAAGGCAGGACAAGAAGCAATGGATGGAAACTAATCAAGGAGAAATCCAACCTAGAACTAAGAAGAAATTTCCTGACAGTTGGAACAATTCATCAGTGGAACAACTTGCCTTCAGAAGTTGTTAGGTGCTCCAACACTGGAGGTTTTTAAGAAGAGATTGGACAATTATTTGTCTGAAATGGTATAGGGTTTCCTGTCTGAGCAGAGGGTTGGACTAGAAGACCTCTAAAGTCCCTTCCAATTCTGTTATTCTGTGCTGTTAATCTGCACACTCCCTGCATCCTATGCTTTGTACCTTGCCAGGTGCTTGATAGTTCCACTCTTTCTGTAGTCTACAGAAAACATGAATAGGCGATTTAACGAAACTGTGGTCGGCCAGCCCGCCCACTTGGTTGATTGCACTGGCTTTGATCTCATGGGTTGCAAACTTTATATATTTCTTTTGCAAATTGATGTCTCCATCCAGAGGTATAAAAATGATCATATCCAAATGGCAAGGGAAATAAACTTATTCACTAGAGGACTTCAAGGCTTAGAACAACAGGGGGGAAAAAAATCTGCACAGGATTTTTCCTGTTTATATTAGTTGAGATGGTTAATGACTCAATTTCCCACTAAACATCTCCAGGTTGATACAGTATATACTGTAATAGTGCATAAGAGCAATGAATTTTTTAAAAAAATAGAAGCTTTTTTTTAAAAAAAGAGCATCTGAAGTCAAAATAACAATTTAGGGAAAATCCGTTGAAAGCTTGGAGGGTAAACATCTCTTAATCTGTTGTCTAGCTTATCGACACTGTCTCCTGGGTTTGTCTGATGAATTCCAGAGATAGGTTGCTTCAGAGATGGCCACTTTCCAAATGTTCCACTGAATAGACAATCATTCTTTCTGGATGCAAGAGATTTTAGTTCTATCAATCTTCCCCCTAGAAACTCCTCCTCCTCCTCTTCTTCCTCCTCCTCCTTCTTGAAGAGACCTTCAAATTTCTAGGTTCTATCATATCTCTGCCAACTCAGAAAGCTCAAACTGCCCAAGGAGTAGCTGCTGATCCACTTCTACAGTGGAATTACTGAGTCATCTGCACCTCCATAAGCGTCTGGTTTGGTTCTGCAACCCAACAAGACAGACACAGACTTCAGGGAGTTATTAGGACTGCAGAAAAAACAATTACTACCAACCTGCCTTCCATAGAGGACCTGTATACTGCACAAGTCAAAAAGAGGGCTGTGTAAATATTTACAGACCCCTCACATCCTGGACATAAACTGTTTCAACTCCTTTCCTCAAAACGATGCTATAGAGCGCTGCACACCAGAACTAGACACAAGAACAGTTTTTCCCCGAAAGCCGTCACTCTGCTAAACAAATAATTCCCTCAACACTGTTCAACTATTACAAGTCTGCACTACTATTACTATTAATCTTCTCATCACTCATTATCACCCATCCCCTCCCACTTGTGACTGTATGACTTTAACTTTGTCGCTGGTATATTTACGATTTATATTGACTGTTTCCTAGTATGATTTGATTGCTTATTGTATCCTATGATTATTATTAAGTGTTGTACCTTATGATTCTTGACTCTTGGGGAATCAGTATGGGATAAATTTTATCAATGGTGGGAAAAAAGGAAAGATCTAGAATCAAAAGAGAATAGGATTGGCAGAATGGATGACTAGAATTGGAAACTATTGCATAAATGTACAGATGTATAAATGTAAATATGCATACAAAATACGTATTCTATGCTGTAATATGTATGACAAACAGGATTGTCGGAAGGATCACACCACGTCCAATGTTTTTAATAATTTACTTAATAAAATTTTGTTTTTTAAAAAAATCTCTTCTTGAAAGCCTCTGAAGGCAGCCCATTGCACAACTTCTGAAGGCCCTTCCACTGATTAATTCTTCCCACTGTCAGAACATTTCCCCTTAGTTGTAGGTTGGGTCTCTTTTTAACAAGTTTTAACCCTTTACTTCTTGTCCTGCCTTCAGTTCAGGTGTTTTGAAGAATAGGTTGACTGGTTCTTTGAGCCAGTATTGAGATTTGATTTAAAATTTCAAAAATAAGGATTCTTTAAATAATAATAAAAAAGATAATTCAAGAGATACCAAAAAATTGAATTATATTTGCAAAAATGTTCCTTCTTCTAGAATATGTTTTGCTTTTCCTATAGCTGAAGGAGTGGGTGTACTTTAAGGGCATGTAGCTTGATACCGTAGATATCAAGTTGAATCTTGTATGAGAATGTCATTAATAATTATCTTGTTGGTGTTTTATTTAAAAACCTTGGGCCAATTCCAGCATTTCTGTAGCAAGGAGCCAGGTGGAAAGGTTTCCTCTCTGAAATACTTTTGAGAATTGCTGGGAGTACAAACATCTAGTGATTTCAGGAGGGAAGTCTAACACCCAGCAATCTCAAGATACTGGCTGGTTATTCTGGGAATTGTACAAACCCGCTCCTCCTAGGGAAATAATTATGATGAAAAAGGGTGGTGTGGACTCTAGAAATGAAATGTTATAAAGGAAATTTATGTTGATTTATATATATTTGTTTTCTTAAGTTTTCGCGGGTATTTATATGCATGGTATTCAGCTTTGTTCGGGTATTTTCCCATGTCATTATAGTTGTGCTTTTAAAATTGTAGCAATGTTTAGGCAGAATCTCATCTGCCATCATCAGGCTTCTGTACTGTGTTTGATGAATACCCGAACAAAGCTGAATACCATACATATATATAGAAGCCTGTAAAAGCCTGATGATGGTAGATGAGATTGTACTGAAACGTTGCTACAACTTTAAAAGCACAACTATAATGACGTGGGAAAATACCAGAACAAAGCTGAATACCATACATATAAATACCCGCAAAAACTTAAGAAAACACACACACATATATATAAAAGATGTTCAGATCCTGAAAAGAGTGCAAAGAAGATGATTAGGAGACTGGAGGTTAAATCGTACAATGAACGATTGAGGGAACTAGCCATGTTTAGACCAGTGATGCCTAACATTTTTGTCGTTGTGTGTGGAAAATGTGCATATGCATGACTGCATCATAATGCAATGCATGCGTGACCCCCTCCCTCTCGCCCTGCCCCCCTGCGCATGCACGAGACCTTCCCCATGCTCCCCTGCCCCCCGTGAATGTGCACATGACCCCCCCGTGCCCCGTTTTAGATCCAGTAGGCCTCCCTGCAGCCTCCTGTGAGCAAAAACGGGCAGCGGGAGAGCGGCACCACACACCCCATGCACCATTTTGGGCCTAGTAGGAGGCATACATGTATGTCAGTGAAGCTAAGTTTGGACGATGGCTTGCGTACCCTGCGTGCCACCGGTGGCACATGTGCCATAGGTTCGCCATCATGGGTCTAGACTATTGAAGAGAAGGGCGAGGGTGATATGATAGCAGTTTTCCAGTATTTGAGGGGCTGTCACAGAGAGGAAGAGGTCAACCCATTTTCTAAAACACTTGAAGGTAAAACAAAAAGTGGAAGATCATCCAAGAGAGAAGCAACCTCTTCTGTCAGAAATGTTCTGACAGTGAGAACAATTAACCAGTGGAGCACCTTGCCTTCAGAAGTTGTAGGTGCTCCAATGCTGTAGGTTTTTAAGAGGAGATTTATCAACCAGAATAGCTCTAAAAGGGACCTTGGGGTCTTCTAGTCCAGCCCCCTGCTCAAGCAAGAGACCCTATACAATTTCAGACAAGTGGTTCTTCAGTCTCTTCTTAAAGACCTCCAGTGTGGATGCACCCATAACTTCTGAAGGCAAGCTGTTCCACTGGTTAATTGTTCTCACAGTTAGAGAGTTTTTCCTTAATTCCAGGCTACTTCTCTCCTGGATTAGTTTCCACCCAGATACAGGTTAACAGAGTCGGAAGGGAGCTTGTAGGTCATCTAGCCCAACATCACCACCTCCGCCCAAGCGGAAGACCATACACCATTTCTGACAGTCCAATCTCTTCTTGAAAGCTTCCAGTGATGAAGCTCCCACAATTTCTGAAGGCAAGCTGTTCCATTGGTTGATTGTTCTCATTGTCAAGAAAATTTTCTTTTTTCCAGGTTAAATCTCTCCCTTTTCAGTTTCCATCCACTATTCCTTGTCTGGCCTTCAGGTGCTTTGGAAACTAGCTTGAACCCTTCCTCTCTGTAGCAGCCCCTCAAATATTGGACCACTCTTATCATGTTTCCCATGGTCCTTCTCTTCGCTAGACTAGCCAAGCCCAGTTTCTACAACTGTTCATTGTATGTTTTAGCCTCCAGTCCCGTAATCATCCTGGTTGTTCTTCTCTGCATATTTTCTAGAGCCTCAACATCTTTTTTAGGGTGGTGACCAAAACTGGATACAATATTCTAGATGTGGTCTTACTAAGGCTTTATAGAGTGGTATCAGTACCTCACTTGAATTTGATTGTATCCCTCTGTTAATGCAACTTAGGATTGCATTGGCTTTTTTGGCTGCCGTCGCACACTGCTGGCTCATATTTAGCTGGTTGTCCACTAAGACTCCAAGATCCCTCTCACAGTTACTGCTATTGAGGCTGGTTTCACCCAATCTATATGTGTATTTTGGTTTTTCTTGCCTAAGTGTAGTACTTTACTTTTTTCTACATTGAATTTCATTTTGTTAGATAGGGCGCAGTGTTCTAGTCTGTCAAGATCCATCTGGATCTTGAGCCTATCTTCTTGGGTGTTAACTATTTCTGCCAATTTAGTATCATCTGCAAATTTGGTAAGTTCCCCTTCTATTCCCTCATCTAATGAAGATATTGAAAAGTACTGGGCCTAAGACAGAACCCACTGCTTACTTCCCTCCGTGTAGATGTAAGGACTACTCATTGAGTATGGATTGTCAGTCAGTTACAAATCCATTGTTTTTTGTCTTGCCTTCTGGTGCTTTGAGGCAAAGGAATGGAATTAGCTTGTTTTAAGGAGACATGAATAAAACAAAGAGGAATTCTAGTTATTCCTGGACGCTGAAGGACCAAGAGTAGTGAAATTTTGTTTTTTGTTTTATAGCTTCCCCAAAGCTGGGTCAGCAAAGGGCAGAGTGTCAAATGTTTGTTGCCATAAAACCAGTTCGGTTAAGGAGCAGCTTCAATCTCACCCTTTCCAGCAAAGCAGGAGATGGAAATTTACACGCTTACAGAGTCTTCCTTTTGCTGCTCCACCCTGCCCTCCCTCTCCAAATTTTCCAGCCTGGTTGAGAAGGCCTCCGTTTTCTGCAAACTTTGGAAAGAATGCGCATTGCTCCTTTGAAAAACATTTGGAATGAATTACAGCTACTTCTGGAATCTCAATAAAGGGGAAGTGACTCTCCAAGGAGAAATAGCAATACCAAGAAAGGGATTCTCAAAAGGCCAATGGATCGTCCTTTAAAATAATTTTAAAGAAACAGAGATAGAAACAGCCTGACAAAAGGCATTCTGCATGTCGGAAACGGCTATCAAGAGCACAGTTGCTGGAAATGCATGGAAATATCAATTCACTTCCAGGAAAAGCCACATAATTATCTTGTTTGGTGGGCTGGAAATCAAAAATTCTGGAAGCCAAGGGTTTGGAAAGGAAATTTGGCCTGGAAAACTGCACAGAGATGAGTTGGAGGCATTTAGGTTTGGAGGTGAACTCCGATTGACTAGCTATTTAGAGTAGAAGAGAAGAGAATAACAGAGTTGGAAGGGACCTTGGAGGTCTTCTAGTCCAACCCCCTGCCTAGGCAGGAAACCCTAAACCACTTCAGACAAATCATTATCCAACATCATTTTAAAAACTTCCAGTGTTGGAGCACCCACAATTTCTGGAGGCAAGTTGTTCCACTGATTAATTGTTCTCACTGTCAGAAAATTTCTCCTTAGTTCTAAGTTGTTTCTCTCCTTGATTAGTTTCCATCCATTGCTTCTTGTCCTGCCCTCAGGTGCTTTGGAGAATAGCTTGACTCCCTCTTCTTTGTGGCAACCCCTGAAATATTCCTGAGTGAGACAGTTGTTAAATGAATTTTGCCCAATTTTGCAGACCATTCTTGCCACAGTTGTTAAGCAAATGGCTTTAGTGCTTAAGTTAGTAATACGGTTGTTAAGTGAATCTGGCTTCCCTATTGACTTTGCTTGTCAGAAGGTCACAAAAGGGGATCTCATGACCGCAGGGACACCAGAATAGGACAATTTGCCACAGCCAACTCGCTGCAGGACAACTTGCCATGGCCAATTTGCCATGGGATTATTCACTGTATTTTCCCATGTCATGGTAGTTGCGCTTTTAAAGTTGTAGCAACGTTTCGGCAGAATCTCATCTGCCATCATCAGGCTTCTGTGATGAGATTCTGCCGAAACGTTGCTACAACTTTAAAAGCGCAACTACCATGACATGGGAAAATACCCGAACAAAGCTGAATGCCATGCATGTAAGTACCCGCGAAAACTTAAGAATATATGTGTGTGTGTGTGTGTGTGTGTGTGTGTGTATGGTATTCAGCTTTGTTCGGGTATTTTCCTACGTCATTATAGTTGTGCTTTTAAAGTTGTAGCAAAGTTTCGGCAGAATCGCAATTAGTGTACAGAGTTTATCTGTGCTGGGTGGTGATGGGATTGAGCATTGAGGTAGCAGTTGGTGTGTGTTTTCTTCTGGTATATTTCTTCTGGCACACTAGGACACACCATATACCAGAAGAAAACACACACCAACCACTACCTCAACGCCCAATCCCACCACCACCCAGCACAGAAAAACTCTATGGCCAAAACACTAATTACTAGAACCAAACGCCTGGCAGATAAGACACACATAAAGACTGAACTATGCACCCTGACTAAAGTACTGACAGCCAACGGCTTCCACAGAAGCAAAATCATCAGCTTGATCCACAAAAACACACTGAAACATAATAGAGACCCAGAAGATGAACAGACCTATGGAACCGCTGTCCTGCCCTACATAAGAGGTACTACAGACAAAATAAGTAAGGTACTACACAGACATCACATCAAGACTGCCTTCAAAACAGACAGAAAAATAGCAGCCATCCTTAGAAACCCCAAAGATAAAATTGACCTGGAAAACCAAGGCATATACGAAGTCCCCTGTGCATCATGCCCGACCACATACATTGGACAGACCAATAGAATAAGTACCCGCCTGGATGAACACAAAAATGCAGTCAAAAAGCTGGAACACACTTCCTCACTAGTCCAACACATGAAAGCCACAGGTCATAGCATCAATTTCAATGGCACCAAAACCCTAGCTGCTATAGAAAACCCCAGCCACAGAATTATCAGAGAAGCCATAGAGACTGAAAAAAGACCTGAAAGCATGAATAGAAGAGGTGTTTCCACCAGACTGTCAATTATTTGGAAGCCTGCACTCACAAACAAACAAATCTCCACACCACAAGCCAGGCAAACACCTGGGCACAAACAGATCCCCCCTGGTACCTCCAGCTCAAACACACCCCAACCAGGCACCCAGATGAAACCTAGCTTCCTAACAAATGATAGCCGTCCATTTACCCGAAGCCAAGCTGCACTAAAAGCCTCCAATACAGGAACACAATGTTGCCAGCCAATCAAGACACAAAAAAAGCCACAAAACAGACAGAAGATATTAGAAACACCAATCAAGCAGAACACAGCAAACTCCAAGACCAATAAACACAGATCAAGACTCCCAACCAATCAGGAGGAAGAAAAAACCATTCTGGCACAGCAGTAGGCTAGCCCCAAATTTAAAACTGAAACAACTGTAAAGGTCTGACTCACAGACGAACACAATACAGAAGCCTGATGATGGCAGATGAGATTCTGCCAAAACTTTGCTACAACTTTAAAAGCACAATTATAATGACGTGGGAAAATACCCAAACAAAGCTGAATACTATAGATGTAAGTACCTGCGAAAACTTAAGAAAACCATTTTTTTTCTTAAGTTTTCGTGGGTATTTATATGTATGGTATTCAACTTTGTTCGGGTATTTTCCCATGTTATTATAGTTGTGCTTTTAAAAGCACAACTATAATGACGTAGGAAAATACCCGGGACTTCTGGTTTGTCGGCTTCGGCAGCGGCAGGGATTCGCGATCCTGCGTGATCCCTGCGGCGCTAGCCGTCTTGGTGCCTCTGATCCTGACAGGTCTGGAGGCTAAGGCTGCCCCACAGAGGCAGCCGAAGACAGGGGGAGCCGGAGAGACAGGGGGACCCTTTTCTCAAGACGGTGGAGTGGCGGTCTGTAATGCCGCCACAAAGAAGCTGGCAGCTGGGTAAGACTGAGCAGGAGGAAGAGGGGAGAAAGTTTACAAGAGAAAGTTTTTTGGCTGACCCAGGACTTTAAGAGACACCTAACATCCTGAAAACTATGACTATTTTTGAACGATACTTTGTTTCCAAAGGAGAATCTCAAGCGGCAAATTTGAAGTGCTGAAAGGGAAAGTTTACTCTCCTTCCCTATGGAATCAACAAATGGCCATTGAGAAACCTGTCTTTTTATAAAAGGTAAAAACTTGGCTTCTTGTTATAAGTGGGAACGGAGAGGACAAAAAAAAGAAAAAGCAAATATTAAGATCTTGCTGGAGGAGATACCTTGAAGATTTTGAGACTAGAAATTAATTGCAATAAGGCTTTAAAATATAGATTGGGCTTTTTTTCTTTTCCCTTCTAATGATATTACCCCAGGAAGAGAAAGTGAGAACTTTGTGTTTTGTTTGGACTGATTGATGTCTCTGGGACTTTGGGGAACTGTTCTAACTTTTGAAACATCTTGGTTGTTTTAAGAAGAAGAATAAAGAAAAGATTTACAACGGCTTTATCTGTTAATGAACATAGAAAGGAATATGGAAAAATAAAAAAAGAAGGCAAGGACGCTGTGAAAGAAGCCTTCCTTTTTTTAGAAATGGCGCTTGCCATTTATCAGCAAACACAACAACAGATGGAGGAAACAAGAAGAAGAAGAAGAAGAAGAAGAAGAAGAAGAAGAAGAAGAAGAAGAAGAAGAAGAAGAAGAAGAAGAAGAAGAAGAAGAAGAAGAAGAAGAAGAAGAAGAAGAAGAAGAAGAAGAAGAAGAAGAAGAAGAAGCCATCTTCAATGAATCTCAAAACTTAATTAAGAAAGAAAGGAGAAAGAGAGGAAGGAAAATGAAGGACAAGACTTAAAAAAACACCCAAGAAAGAGAATATTGAGTTTAATTGAAGAGTTTAATTGATTGTTGTATTGATGTTACTATAACCTTACTATTGTAGCGTTTGTTTTTGAAATAGATAATTGGAATGTTACAAGATTTAACATTTAGATTAATTATTTAACTATATTAATCATTTTGGATTTATTATTCTTTCCTCTTTTTAAAAGTTAGCTGGTAGAATGGGCGTTGGTTCTTACCTGATACGCCTCTTCTCGTGGAACTGCGTAGAGCATCCAGAGAGTGGGAGGTGCTTCAGTCTTCACTTCTCACAGGCTGAGCTGAAATTGAGGAACGCCCTCCTCCTCCACGTGACTCCTCCATGCATTCCTCCCAGTTTTATCGAAGACGAGAGGACAAAACCCCCCCTCTACTTTTAAGTATTAAACAACATGAACTACAACATTAGAAATCATTGGCCGAAACAGGTTTTCCCCCTTCACAGATGGACCAACAGGGTGGGGCTGGATGCTCTACGCAGTTCCACGAGAAGAGGCGTATCAGGTAATAACCAACGCCCATTCTCCTTAGAACTGCTGCGAGCATCCAGAGAGTGGGACATACCAAAGCCAGTGTGTCCTACGGGTGGAAGTCTGTCTGGATTGGAACTTCCCCAGGATCTCTAACCACTTGCTGCAAAATTCGCCTGCCAAAAGATGCTTCAGCTGAGGCGTAAACATCAATCTTATAATGTTTTATAAAGGGAGATGGAGAAGTCCAGGTGGCCGCCCAGCAAATATCAAGAATAGACGCCTGAGTAGCCCAGGCTGCTGAGGTAGCTGCACTTCTGGTGGAGTGAGCGGTAACCCCACTGGGAACTGGAATATCTTGAACTAAATAGGCTTTGGATATGGTAGCCCTAATCCATCTGCCTACCGTGGATGGAGAAACCTTACAGCCTAGTGTCTTTGGCTGAAAGGACAAAAAGAGAGACTCTGTCTTCCTGATGGACTGCATGCAAGAAATGTAAATACGCAAAGCCCTTCGAACATCAAGGGTGTGCCACTGCCTCTCTTGCTCGCGCAGAGGCTTTGGGCAAAAATTAGGCAGGACCAACTCCTGCGCCCTGTGGAACGGTGAATTAATCTTCAGCATAAATGCTGGGTCTGGTCTCAGAACCACCCGATCTGAATGAAAAATGCACAGATCTTTTCTCACGGATAGAGCTGCAATTTCAGATATCCTTCTAGCCGAAGTAATAGCCACCAGAAAAACTGCTTTAAATGTAAGAAATTGAAGTGACGCCTCCCTGAAAGGCTCAAAAGGAGATCTAGTCAAGGCCAGGAGAACTTTATTAAGGTCCCATGTCGGGTACCTATGCACTATTGACGGGCGCAAATTAGAAGCCCCTTTAAGAAAAGCCTTGATTCAAGGATGGTGGGAAAGGGGACCGAAAGGACCGCCAGCAACCACCGTTGAGAGCGCCGCTACCTGCCTCCTTAAGGTGTTAGGTGATAAACCTCCATCTAGGCCATCTTGTAAAAAGGCCAGGATCTGTGCAACTGAAGGAGAGCGTGGGTCGATGAATGATTTGTGGCACCAGTTACAGAAACTTTTCCAGGTTGCATCATAAATGCAAGTGGTAGAAGGTCTTCTAGCCGCCAAAATGGTGTTAATGACCTGTGCTGATAAGCCTTCCTCAATCATCCTTTCCCGCTCAACCTCCAAACGGCCAACTGTAGCCACTGTGGCTCTGGATGGAGCAGCGGGCCTTGCGACAGCGAAATCTGATCCAACGGAATCCTCCATGGCGGAGATACTGACAGATTGCGGAGGTCCACAAACCATGGCCTTCTGGGCCAATAAGGTGCCACCATGAGGATCTCTGCTTTCTCGGCTATCAATTTTCGAATCACCCTGGGGATTAATGGAAGCGGAGGGAAGGCGTACAGTAGCCCGGGAGGCCACGGGCAACACAAGGCATCGTGATTCTCTGCTCCGCTGGAGGGATAACGGGAGAAGAACCTCGGTGTTTGCGCATTGAGCGGAGACACAAAAAGGTCTACTAGGGGCTGACCGAACCTGGCTGCTGCTTCTCTGAACAGATGTGGGTGCAGGCGCCACTCTGCCTGATCCAGTGTTGCCCTGCTGAGCCAGTCTGCTTGGAGGTTGGAGGCCCCGGAAATGTGCTCCGCTCTGATGGATAAGAGGTGCACTTCTGCCCATCGACACAGTCACTCAGCCTCTCTCATGAGAAGGAGGGAATGGGTGCCCCCTTGCCGATTGATGTGGGCCTTGGTTGTAGTATTGTCCGTTAGGACCAGGACATGGCGCCCCCTTACCCGATGAAGAAATGTTCGCAGAGCCAGGTACACTGTACGAAGCTCCAACCAGTTGATGCTCCGACTTCGCTCCGAACGGGTCCAAACTCCCTGTGCTGAGAGAGATTGTAGATGGGCCCCCCGTCCGGAAAGACTTGCGTCTGTCGTGAGAACAACCCTTTGAGGTTCCTGGAATAGCTGACCTCTGTTGACAGATGGTCGCATCCACCACAGGAGGGAGGCGAGAACTTTCGGCGGGACCTTCACTATAAACCTTGACGTGCTCCTTCCTGAACGCTGATATGGCAGGAGGAACCATTGCAAAGATCTGGAATGCAAGCGAGCCCATGGAATAATGGAAATACAGGAAACTAGCTTCCCTAGCAGTTTGGATAAATTGAGCAACGATGCTTTCCCAGTCCGCCGGATATCTCTGATAGTGGTGCGGATACTAATAAGTCTCTCCTGAGAGAGAAAGACCCTTCCTTCAACAGAGTCAATCACAGCCCCTAGATGAGATATACTAGTGGAGGGAGTAAGCTGACTCTTTTCCCAGTTCACTAAGAACCCGTGGGACTGAAGTACCGAGAGGGTAGCACTAGTATCGCTCTCGGCTTGATGTTGGGAAGGGGATACAACCAGGATATCATCAAGGTAACAGTGGATCCGGATGGGAATTTGTCTAAGGTGAGCTGCAATAGCCGCCAACACCTTAGTGAAAGATCTCGGGGCTGAGGCTAGACCAAAGGGGAGGGCTATATACTGGAAATGCTGATTATTATAACAAAATCTGAGATATTTAGAATACGAGGAATGAATGGGAATATGGAGATAAGCCTCGGAAAGGTCAATTGACGTAAGCCAGTCTCCTTCTCTGATGCCCTGTAAAATCGACTGCAGAGTCTGCATTTTGAATTTATGGCGTACAATAAAACGATTTAACCTCTTAAGATCTAAAATGGGTCTCCATCCCCCGGAATGTTTAGGCACCAAGAATAAAAGTGAATAGAAACCCCTTCCCTGTTGGGAGAGGGGTACAGGTTGAATAGCCCTAATATCAGAGAGATGTTTGATGGCAGAAGTCATAAGAGCCCGTTTAGTAGGATTCCTAGAAATGGGTGAAACCCTGAAATGTTCGGGGGAAGGAGAGAGAAACTGCAGGGTCAAGCCAAAGCGCACTGAATCTGTAACCCAAGTATCAGAGGTGGATTCCTCCCACTTGTCTGCAAAATGCCTGAGGCGGCCGCCTATAGTAAGAAAACCTGCAACGCTATCTGGGCCGGCGGGCCGCTCTACTCCCGGAACCCCTGAAGGGCCTTCTGTAGCTGCCCCCTCTCTTGCCTCTGTCTCCCGAGTCGCCCCGGTCCTGGTAGGACGGCCGGAATGAGGGAGAGCCCTGAAATCTAGGAGAGAATGATGACTGGAAGGAGGGATGAAAGGAGCCCCTCCGAAAGGACTGGGAACTCTTGGCTTCCTGCCTACGAAAAAGTGAAGGCAGAAACTTTTTCTTATTTCGGGTTTCCAGGAGCAATGGCTCCAGAGCGGGCCCGAATAATTTCCCTTTTACTATGGGGGCTGAAGCCAACTTAGATTTATTTTTAATATCAGCCTGCCAGTGTCGAAGCCAAAGCAATTGTCTGGCAGAAACATGGGAAGAAATAGCTTGGGATGAGAACTGAAAGGTAGCGTCGGCTGCAAATTCCGCCACTGCCGTGATCTTTGCAATATCTTGATGGGCTCTGGTATCAGCTGGGGAAATGTGTTGCTTCAGCTGTCTGAGCCACCTGATGGAGGATCGGGTGAAAAAGGAAGCAGCCGTGGCCGACTGGATAGCCCAGGCATCAGCGGTGTGAGCCCACCGGAGCGCCATCTCCGCTCGCTTATCCTCCGGCTTCAGTGCCTCTAGTGCATCGGTAGGATTGGAAGAAGAAGCAAGCCTTATAATTGGATCATCTACTTCCGGGGTATCTAACATAGCTGAGAAATCCGAATCCAGGGTAAACAACTTCTTGTCCTGACTAGAAGGGGCCGGAGAAGGACCCACCAAGGCCAACTGCTTTGCTACCAGATCTGAGAAGATTGGGGGGGGCGGAATAATGTCTGCTGTCACTGTCGGCTGTCTAAACATAAGGTCATCAGGACCTTCTGGACTCGATGGAGGAGGTTTCAGAAGGAGGCTGAGAGGCCAGACCTGAAATGTTCTTTGCCTTAAATAGCAAGGACTTAAATAAATGGGGTTTAAAAAGACCCACAACAGCCGGTTGTTCAGGAGAAAGACCCTCATCTTCCGACATTTCTCCCTCCATTAGGTCCCCCTCCAGAAAGGGTTCCGAATACTGTAAGGAACCTCTGTCAGAACCTTCGTACTCTCCGAACGGTTCAAGGCCCACTCCCTCTTCTTCTTGGGTATCCTCCCCCTCTGGGAATGGAACATCCATGTGAGGAGGTACCTGACCATGCTGTGACGCTGGTGCAGAAGGAGATCTCCCGGATAAAGACTCAGCCTCGGGAGTCCTCCCTCGGGAATCCGGTCTAGTGAGCTGCTGCATTCCTTCAGCTATACCTTGACGGATGGCAGACTGCATCCATTCTCTGATGTTCTCAGGTACAATAATTGGAGCAGGATCCTCAGAGCATAGACCTGCAGCGGTTGGCGTAAATGTTGCCTCTGGTACACGGGAGGGCTGGCAGCCTCGGGTGGAAGTACTGCCCCTAGAGGAAGATGGTTGGCTCGGCAGGGGGGGGTAGAAGGAAAGGCAGATGTTATAGAGTGAGACTCTTTAGCCCGCTTGCTAAATTCTCTTTCTAGGGCCTTATGACGTCGTAAGGCATCTCTTTGAGAAGCACTGGAAGAATCCTTGTCCCTTCTGCGAAGGTAGTGCGTCTTAGACTTGGCCTTCAGAGAAGAGCCAGTAGGATTAGCCTCTGCCATGGTATTGAAAGAAAAATGGCGGTTGGCACGCCTAGGAGTTCGGCCTACAAACGTAAACCGGTTTTCCTAAAATTGGGTCACATCCCCCTTTTTGAAATAAATTTTATTCTAGAACTAGCTATTATCTATTCAAAAAAAAATCTCCTTTCTCTCTCCCTCTCTTTTTTTTTTTTAAACCTTATGCAATAAAAAACAGAAAACAATTCTAGCAGCTAAATTAAAAATCTGAATATATACACTAGCAATTAAATACAAAAAAACGGGTCAGGTTCAAGTAAGGAAAACCAAATAGCCCCAAAAGGTACAGCAAATAATAATAATAATAATAACTTAATTCCAAATAGACCAAATGAACGCTGAGGCCAAACAATTGTGAAAGGCAAGATAAGAAAAAAGAGATAGGCCTCTATAGGCAGCCCCCCAACAACATGGAGAGTACGTGCCTGCGCTTCTGAACTAGCTGCGGGCCAAGGAAGAAAGCCAACAATATTAACTCTAAGAGAGACAGCAAGGCACAGGACCACAGTGCTCTCTCAGTAAAAATAAAGGCTCCACGTGGCCTGACGGTCCCGCTAAGGGCCTACAAAAAAACCTTGCAGCTCACTCTCAAACTAAAAGGAAAAAGGCCTTACTTGTTAAGAAAACAAAATGGCGCCGGCCACGAGGCGTGCCCAAAATGGCCGCCCG